>CM031598.1:1082019-1167019 GCA_018398815.1 Conus ventricosus
TCTTTCTTTTTCTTTCCCTTTTTTTTTTATATTTTAAAATAACGCCCAAGTCAGTGGGGGGGGAAAAAAGGGATGGAAATCTTTCCAGACAGGAATGACTTGCAGTCTGACATGTAGTTTTCGTTGTTGGGCTCAAACATGAACCTTTCCAAGGGAAGCATCGCCTGTCAAGCGTGATCCAGCTGTTGGAGGCTCCCCGTGAATGTGTGTGCACTTGTCATTGTCATTGTGTGCAGATGGAGGGTGTGTGCACTTTGTCATTGTCATTGTGTGCACTGGAGTGTGTGCACTTGTCATTGTCATTGTGTGCACATGGTCGTGTGTG
Organism: Conus ventricosus; assembly: GCA_018398815.1. Taxonomy (NCBI): domain Eukaryota; kingdom Metazoa; phylum Mollusca; class Gastropoda; order Neogastropoda; family Conidae; genus Conus; species Conus ventricosus. The sequence continues at coordinate 1,082,345 of CM031598.1, forward strand.
GCACATTGGCATTGTGTGCAGATGGACGTGTGTGCACTTTGTCATTGTCATTGTCATTGTGTGCAGATGGACGTGTGTGCACATTGGCATTGTGTGCAGATGGGACGTGTGTGCACATTGGCATTGTGTGCAGATGGACGTGTGTGCACATTGTCATTGTCATTGTGTGCACATGGCGTGTGTGCACATTGGTCATTGTGTGCAGAGGGGACTTTGTGTGCACTTTTGTCATTTTTATGCAGATGGACGTTGTGCGCATTGTCCATTGGTGTGCAGATGGACGTGTGTGCACATTTGTCATTGTCATTGTGGCACAGGGGACGTGTGTGCACATTGTCATTGTCATTGTGTGCAGATTGGACGTGTGTGCACATTGTCATTGTCATTGTGTGAGATGGACGTGTGTTGCCATTGTCCTGTCATTGTGTGCAGATGGACGTGTGTGCACATTGTCCCGTCATTGTGTGCAGATGGACGTGTGTGCACATTGGCACTGTCTTTTGTGTGCAGATGGACGTGTATGCACATTGTCATTGTCAAATTGTGTGACAGGGGATTTGTGTGCACATTGTCATTGTCATTGTGTGCAGATGGAGTGTGTGTGCACATTGTCACTTTTCATTGTAGTGGCAGATGGACGTGTGTGCACATTGTCACCGTCTTTGTGTGCAGTTGGACGTGTGTGCCCCAAATTGTCATTGTCATTGTGTGCAGAGGGACGTGTGCACTTGTCATTGTGTGCAGATGGACGTGTGTGAAAATTGTCATGTGGGGCAGATGGACGTGTGTGCACATTGTCTTTTGTCATTGTGTGCGGATGGACGTGTGTGCACATTGTCATTGTCATTGTGTGCAGATGGACGTGTGCACATTGTCATTGTGTGCAGAGGGGACGTGTGTGCACATTGTCATTGTGTGCAGATGGACGTGTGTGCACATTGTTTTGTCATTGTGTGCAGATGGACGCGTGTGCACATTGTCATTTTTTGCAGATGGACGTGTGTGCACATTGTCATTGTCATTGTGTGCAGATGGACGTGTGTGCACTTTTGTCATTGTCATTGTCATTGTGTGCACATGGAAGTGTGCATTAAAGAACTAAGCGCCCCCCGTTTTCGCTCTCGTCCCCCGATAAAACAGAAAATCCGATTGGGCAAATGTTCAGGTTGTATTTTCTTAATCATTTGACAAAAACAACAAACAACAACACAACCAAGACGCGGGGGAGACACAACCCTCCATCCAAAGTGAGGGATTTCAATGTTTTTTACTGTTTGTTTTTTCTGTATTTACGTGGTTTTTTCAATGTATTTTACGTGTTTTTTTTTTCAATGTATTTACGTGTTTTTTCAATGTATTTACGTGTTTTTTTTCCAATGTATTTACGTTGTTTTTTCAATGAAATTTACGTGTTTTTTTCCCCCAATGTATTTACGTGTGTTTTTTTCAATGTTTTAAAAGTGTTTTTTTTTTCAATGTGTTACGTGTTTTTCAATGTATTTACGTGTTTTTTTCCAATGTATTTACGTGTGTTTTTTAAATGTATTTACGTGTGTTTTTCAAAGTATTTACGTGTGTTTTTTCAATGTATCTACGTGTGTTTTTTTCAATGTATTTACGGGGTTTTTTTCCAATGTATTTACGTGGTTTTTTTCTTTTGATTTACGTGTGTTTTTTCAATGTATTTACGTGTGTTTTTTCAATGTATTTACGCGTTTTTTTCAATGTATTTACGTGTTTTTTTCCTATGTATTTACGTGGGTTTTTTTAAATGTATTTTACGTGTGTTTTTTCAATTGTATTTACGTGTTTTTCTTTCAATGTATTTACGTGTGTTTTTCAATGTATTTAGTGTGTTTTTTTCAATGTATTTACGTTTTTCTTTCAATGTATTTACGTGTTTTTTTTCAATGTATATTACGTGTTTTTTTCCAATGTATTTACGTGGTTTTTTTTCCAATGTATTTACGTGGGTTTTTTCAATGTATTTACGTGTGTTTTTTCAATGTATTTACGTGTTTTTTAATGTATTTACGTGGTTTTTGTCTTCGAAGATTTAGTGGCAGCGGTTTTGGATCATGTCTTCATTTAACAAAAGGGGGACATTTGAATACGTAATAAATTCGTTTCCTAATTCAATTCATGAACTTTGATGGCAACGTGTGTGTGTGTGTGTGTGTGTGTGTGTGTGTGTGTGGTGTGTGTGTGTGCGTGCGTGCGTGCGTGCGTGCGTGCGTGCGTGCGTGCGTGCGGCGTGTGCGTGCGTGCGTTTCTGATTCAATTCATGAACTTTCAGTGCGACGTGTGTGTTGTGTGGTGTTGGGGGTTGGGTTGGGGGTTAGGGGTTGGGTTGGGGGTGTGGTGTGGTGTTGTGTGGTGTGGTGTGGTGTGCGGTATAGTTGCTATCTTTCCTACCTGTATTGGAAGCGTATAGTTTAGCGTTCACACCATTGACCACTTACTTGCTTGGTGGACAGAAATGGTTTAAGCTGGGGAAAGAAATCCTACGCCACGAGTGGTTCTAACTCACGACGTCAACTCCGAGAGCTAACGCTCTGACCATTTGACCACAGGCCCTTGACAGACGGCTAAAGCATGATCTCCAACTGTGGAACAACGATACATTACAGACGGCTAAAGCATGATCTCCTTCAACTATGGAACAACGATACATTACAGACGGCTAAAGCATGATCTCCAATGTGGAACAACGATACATTACAGACGGCTAAAGCATGATCTCCTTCAACTATGGAACAACGATACATTACAGACGGCTAAAGCATGATCTCCAACTGTGGAACAACGATACATTACAGACGGCTAAAGCATGATCTCCTTCAACTATGGATAACAACGATACATTACAGTAAGGACGTGAATTCTAACAGATTTTTCACTTGCAGCCAGACACACCGAACCAACAGTTAGTCAAAGGAACCTTAGGACAATTGGCGATGTCCACAATTACCTCTGTTACAGAAGGCAATTTATTGACGAAAAGCAGCTTCCAGAGTCTTTCGTTGAGCATTCGTCAATAGAATATCTTCTCATGCGGGTGTAAATTTAGATATTGCCAGAACATTCCCTGACAGTGATCTTGGTGTAAACTGTTGGAATGCTCTTGAGCTTACCACAAAAAGTGTATAAGCATCTAGTGAATTTACGAAGGGTTGTATATTAGGAGGGGAAGGGGTGTGTGTGTGTGTGTGCGTTTTCAGAAGACAGATGGACTTTTTTTCCTAGCAGAAGTGTAAAGCAGCACAGGTGGTGAGAGGATTGTGGGATGGATAGGGAGAAGAAGGGGTAGGTGCACAGAATTTGAGACAATTTCCAGAGGAAGGACATGTTTTCTTTCTTTCCACTGCTCCCTTCTCATGTGTTCCAATGGAAACATCAGGAGATTTGAAACAATGATACCCTGTCCCACTCACAGACCTGTACAAAATAAGAAAATGAAAGTTAAAAAAAAAAACAGTTTGTATGTATATTCAATTTTTTTTTTCTTTTGCGATGTTATTGTTTCTTACTACACACCTTCTTTTGAAAGGGAATCGGTGGCTGGGTGGAAAGGGATCTTCACTGTCCTCCCTCTGTTTATATCTAAAAGAGTCAGTGTACAAACACATTCATAGTCAAACTCTGGCAATCTGAACTAATGAAAATTAGAAAATAAATCATAGTATAGCGTACTTTAGGACAACGGCGAAGCCAACTTCATCGACTGTCTTGTGGCAAACACCATGAATCCACAGCGCCCCCTCCCCTTCCCTCCCCCCCCCCCCCCCCCCCCCCCCACCTCCCTTTTTTTTTGTTTTGTTTTGGTAATGACCTTGCCAGAGACACAGTATTCCAACCGTTGGAACCATTCATGCTCGCTTTCCATCCGTCCCCCACCACATCTACCGTCTTCTTCCCATCCCACCCCCATCTCCCTCCTCCCCTTTTCTCATTAGCAATATTCTAGTTGATTTATAGAAAGCTAATGACAAGCTTTTTGATACTTCACGCAGAAGAATAAACGGGAATGTGGAAATTGTCGCTATTGTATGGTCCCTTGATGCTTTGTATATGTAGAGAATGGGAAGCGAAAGAAATCTGTCCACAAATTGTTGACTGGGGACAGAAATCTGTCCACAAGTTGTTGACTGGGGACAGAAATCTGTCCACAAATTGTTGACTGGGGACAGAAATCTGTCCACAAGTTGTTGACTGGGGACAGAAATCTGTCCACAAATTGTTGACTGGGGAAAGAAATCTGTCCACAAGTTGTTGACTGGGGACAGAAATCTGTCCACAAATTGTTGACGGGGGTCACTCTGCGGAAACAAATGGAGAAAGAAAACCTATGCCCTTCCTTCATTTCCGCCACTCTTGATGTCATCCGATTCGGGGTTTTTTTTTATAGATTGTAAGACACCTCCAAAACTCATTTGGAGGGAAAGACATCCTTTCGATTTCCCTTTGTACCCCTCCTGTAACAAGCGCTTCTTTCTATCAGGTATCAAGATAATTTTGCCAACAGAAATTAAAGACAACGTTCCAGCATGGCTAGAAAACAAACAGTACCTTTAGATTTCAGTAAACCATCTTTGGCATTTTGACAGAAAAATGCACTTGTAAGGGGAGAGGGGGCGGGGCGGATATTCTAAACGATTCGATTCAGACAGAAAGAAGTGAATTGTTTAAGAACAATGAAAAGGCACAGTCCTCGATCCAAATGAACGCCATCATTTTACCTCGTTGAACTGAGAGGGTGGGGGTGGGGTGGGGTGGGGTGGGGTGGGGGGGGGGGGGGGGGGGCACTGAGGAAAGTGTAGCCCTCTGCCGTCGTCGGAGAATTCCTCTATCGCCCCCCCTCACCCCCCCCCCCCACCCCATCCCCCCCCTTCCCATGTTTTTCTTTCTTTTTAACGGATCGCCAGCTGAGAAAGAGTGGCAAGTTTTCGTCAGTACCCTTCCCCTCCCCCCACCCTCCACCCCCACCACCTCAACGTCCCATCAAGCAAACAAATATACAAACAAGCCTCTCCAAAGCCGAACAAACCTACCTGTGCACCTTGAATCTAAAAATGGAAGATTAATAAGCTGAAACAATTCCAGGACAGCAGGCCCAACAGCTGCAAATCCAATGACCAGCACTGAATGCTTCAAATCCAATGACCAACACCAAATGCTTCAAATCCAATGACCAGCACTGAATGCTTCTATCAGGAACCGACTTCTAACAGAACGCTCTGTTGTGAGGAGGGATCGGAGAGGTGTGTCTGGAGGGAAGTGGGGGGGGGGGGGGGGGGGGGGGGGGGCAAGTTTCAAATCCACCGACTTGTGACGAGCATGCTGCACGTGTTGAATTTCCAGTGAGGACGAAACTTCTGGCTGTTCAGTGCTTTCTGTCGGCTGTGGTTACAGTGGCGGACATCGTCATAGCACTTTTAATGCCCTTTCGCTTTTTTGTTTGTTTTGAGGACACACAGTTGTACATCACATGGAGATCAAGGAAAAGTTGACAGCTGCTGTCAAAACCGAGACTGCTCTATTTCTTTGTTTACAGTTACAAAAAAAAAAGAAAAAAGAAGTGAATTCTGCATCGAGGTCGTTGTTAGAATTAATCGTGAGGTAGTTTGCAGAACTGTGTATCATCTATACAAACGGCCACACTATCTTTCTCTTCCGAAAGCGAATGAAGGAATTTTACGGGTGTGCAAGATGTTATGCGTCCATTTACACACGGAACGTCGGTTAACAGACTCATTCGAAGGATTTTGGTGAAAAAGGAGTCAGAAACAATCTTAACTCAGGGGGGAAAAATCCCCCTGTACCAAAAGGATCCTGTAGAGATTCGAATTTGCAACCTTTGAATCAACGGGATAGCGAGCCTGGCGCTCAACCAGCTGAGCTCGTCCTGATGTGCATGTTTATGTCATAAAATCAAAGAGACTTAAGTGAAAAAGCAGCGAGGACAACCCAGAGGGGTTTTTTTGCCTCCAGCTTCTTCCCGAGTATAATGTAGTTCACCTTCAAACCAAACAAGATGCTTTAGTCCAGGTCAAAAAGGAAATCTTCCCTATTTGTGTATCGTCCCTATCCCCTCCCCCTGCACCATAAATCACGTCTCACGCCTCACGCTTCACGTCTCATGCTTCACGTCTCACGCTTCACGTCTCACGCTTCATGCTTCACGTCTCATGCTTCACGTCTCATGCTTCACGTCTCACACCTCATGCTTCACGTCTCACGCCTCATGCTTCACGTCTCATGCTTCACGTCTGCTTCACGTCTCATGCCTCATGCTTCACGTCTCATGTTTCACGTCTCACGCCTCATGCTTCACGTCTCACGCCTCATGCTTCACGTCTCATTTTCATGCTCTGGGCCACAGGAACCCACGCCTCGATACTCACACGTGGAGGACAAGTTGTACTGAATTTTGTGTTGTTGACATCGCAAAATTTGATATTAATCTGTGCATGTGTACAGGCCCTGATATAAGGCTGCCTCCTATTGGTTGGCTGGGCTATGAATTACAATAAATAAATAAATCGATTAAAAGTTACCTTTGGTTGCAGTCAGAATCTTTACCAAGTCTTCCCACACTTGTGTTCTTTGATCTCTGTCCTTGTAGTCAGGCGCACGTGGATTCTTGAGGAGGGGCCTTAACCAGACCAACTCGATTCATTTTTCTTTGCAGTCATCCACGAGCTGGCCAATGGTAGCCAGGAACTTGAACTTCACGCATCGAAAGAAGTGGACAGTCCCACTTCTCCCCTCACGCGTGAGCCGTGAACCATGATGTGTGAACCGTGAGTGGAGTTGCATGGCCCCACACAACAGAGACCACGTCTGTTCAGTTTTCTGTTCACGCGTGAGGAGTGAAGCATGATGCATGTGACGAGAGGCGAGTTTCCATGGTCCAGCAGCCTTAGGAGCTGAAATGCTTGGCGATGTCTCCATATGTAACAGTTCTGTGGTGCTAGTGTATGCGAGAGCATGTACGCTCGCGCATACGCGCGCTCGCATGTGTGTACGTGCATGTGCGTGCGCGCGCGCGTGTTTGTGTGTTGGCGTGCGCGTGCGTGCGTGTATTTGCGTGCGTGGCTGTGCGCATGCGAGCGCGTGTGCGCGCGTTGATGTCTTTGTATGCTTGCGTGTGTGTACGCGTACCAGTGAGCGTGTATGTGTGCATGTTTAAGGCCAAGGAAAGGCTGGGAGATACTCCACCAGTGAGCGTGTATGTGTGCATGTTTAAGGCCAGGGAAAGGCTGGGAGATACTCCACCAGTGAGCGTGTATGTGTGCATGTTTAAGGCTGGGAGATACTCCACCAGTGAGCGTGTATGTGTGCATGTTTAAGGCTGGGAGATACTCCACCAGTGAGCGTGTATGTGTGCATGTTTAAGGCCAGGGAAAGGCTGGGAGATACTCCACCAGTGAGCGTGTATGTGTGCATGTTTAAGGCCAGGGAAAGGCTGGGAGATACTCCACGTGCTCTGGACTAACACAAAATGGATTCAGATGTATGCCTACATGCCAAGGATGACACTGGGCGTATGGTTGAAACTTTTTCCCCCGGGAAATTCCTGGAGATCCAGTGTCAGGCACCATGAAATCTTGTGTACCATATAGGTGGGTACACCCTCCCTCCCTCCCTCTCTCTCTCGTGTGCACGAGTGAGTGAGAGTGAGCGAGTGGATGGGTGTGCGAGTGTGTGTGTGTGTGTGTGTGTGTGTGTGTGTGTGTGTGTGTGTGTGTGTGTGTGTGTGTGTGTGTGTGTGTGTGTGTGTGTGTGTGTGCGTGCGTGTGTGTGTGTCCGTTTCTTGAAACAGTAGGAAAAATGAAAGGGAAATCATTTCTCTGATCATAGATTGCTTTCATTCGTTTTAACACGTTCGTTCAATCATTGACAAAGGCTCGTATCAATTAAAACAGCATGCATTCCTTTTACTGCAAACACACACTGGTCGCAGCCTCTTCCAAATTCGCACTGAAAGTTGGAATTGGTCATCAAGTACACACACACACACACACACACACACACACACACACACACACACACACACACACACACACACACACACACACACACACTTTCAACACCTGGTACAGATTCGATGGTTTTTTTTCGAACGATTTATCATTACGCTTATCATCAAGCACATCCCTGTACACGATCATCACCATCAGAATCATCATCACGATTACCACGGTCGTCATGGTATTCTTTGCAGTTTACAATCAATGGACGCGGTCGTGGGACTTGAGTCTTCAGGCCCAAACATAAAGACCGTATCGGAAAAAAAGGGAAAAGTCTTCAGGCCCAAACATAAAGACCGTATCGGTATATAGGAAAAAGTCTTCAGGCCTAAACATAAAGACCGTATCGGTATATAGGAAAAAGTCTTCAGGCCCAAACATAAAGACCGTATCGGTATATAGGAAAAAGTCTTCAGGCCCAAACATAAAGACCGTATCGGTATATAGGGAAAAGTAGTTTGAAGAGGGGGTAGCGACAGAGAGAGAGAGAGAGAGAGAGAGAGAGAGAGAGGAGAGAGAGAGAGAGAGAGAGAGAGAGAGGAGAGAGAGAGAGAGAGACAGACAGACAGACAGACAGACAGACAGACGGACAGACAAACGGACAGACAGACCGACCGAGACAGAAAGGGAGAGAAAGAGACAGATAGAGAAAAGGAGGAAGGAAGAGAAAAAGAGAGTGAGCGAGAGAGACAGTGCGAGAGACTGAGAGAGACACGACAGACAGAGAGAAATGGTGGTGGTGGTGGTGGGGGGGGGGGGGGGGGGGGGGCTGAAGGAGCGGGTCTGAGGGGGCAGATCTAAAATCCATGATTAAAATCATTACATGTTGAAAGTAAAATTGAAGCCTGCGAGAAGTTCCAAAGTGAAGATAAAATTTAATATAAAACTTTCTGCCTCGAAATTCAAATAGAACAATGAAGTCTCGGCTCTTTCGCCGTTATAAAGTCAGGGGGGGAAACACCCCAGTCTTCTTCGGAAAACCATCACCAAAGAGACATATAGGCTACTGTACAAATCAAGACATACTAGGCTTAAGAGCAGTCTATTGAGGCCAATCTAAGTTTAAAATGTCCCTTTTTCTGGCCATTTTTCTCTCATTCAGTTTCAAAATTGAAAAAATAAAAATAAAAAAATCGGTAAGTTCAACACAGAATGAACGTTCGTATTGTGATCCGTTATTTTTTTCTGTGGTAAATGATGTCATTTCTGATATCGCTTCTCGTCTCCTTCATGTGGCTGTCACACGTCACTTAGGCCGTTTAACTTGGCACAGTAATCTAAAGTCACACGTTATATAGGCCGTATAACTTGACACAGTAATCTAAAGTCACACGTTATTTAGGCCGTATAACTTGACACGTCATTTAGGCCGTATAACTTGGCACAGTAATCTAAAGTCACACGTCATTTAGGCCGTTTAACTTGGCACAGTAATCTAAAGTCACACGTCATTTAGGCCGTTTAACTTGGCACAGTAATCTAAAGTCACACGTCATTTAGGCCGTTTAACTTGGCACAGTAATCTAAAGTCACACGTCATTTAGGCCGTTTAACTTGGCACAGTAATCTAACGTCACACGTCATTTAGGCCGTTTAACTTGGCACAGTAATCTAAAGTCACCCGTCATTTAGGCCGTTTAACTTGGCACAGTAATCTAAAGTCACGCGTCATTTAGGCCGTTTAACTTGGCACAGTAATCTAAAGTCACACGTCATTTAGGCCATTTAACTTGGCACAGTAATCTAAAGTCACACGTCATTTAGGCCGTTTAACTTGGCACAGTAATCTAAAGTCACACGTCATTTAGGCCGTTTAACTTGGCACAGTAATCTAAAGCAACTGAAAGCCACGATGTTCGTAAAGGGACCGCACGTGTATCACCGAGTTAAAAAAAAAAAAAAGGAAAGAAAAAGAAAAGAAAGAAACACACATCGTTTTGATTCAGTTCACTCGGAATTGAATACCATCTTTCACATACCGCGAATGTAATTCAAGCATTTTGCCTCACTGCCGACATTTGTGTTGAATGACGGGTGTTATTATCTAATTGAATAAGAACTTGCTCGATTAAAAAGAAACAAATTAAGAATAACCAACACACACACACACACACACACTACCTTTCCAACACACAATGCAGTAACTTTAAGAAGCTAAGGAGCTCCCACGAACATCAAGCCATGCACTTGACAGGCCCGTCATTCAGGTCGGTCATTCACCTGACAGGTCGGTCATTCACCTGACAGGTCGGTCATTCACCTGACAGGTCGGTCATTCAGGTCGGTCATTCACCTGACAGGTCGGTCATTCAGGTCGGTCATTCACCTGACAGGTCGGTCATTCAGGTCGGTCATTCACCTGACAGGTCCGTCATTCAGGTCGGTCATTCACCTGACAGGTCCGTCATTCACCTGACAGGTCGGTCATTCAGGTCGGTCATTCACCTGACAGGTCGGTCATTCACCTGACAGGTCGGTCATTCAGGTCGGTCATTCACCTGACAGGTTCGGTCATTCAGGTCGGTCATTCACCTGACAGGTCGGTCATTCAGGTCGGTCATTCACCTGACAGGTCGGTCATTCAGGTCGGTCATTCACCTGACAGGTCCGTCATTCAGGTCGGTCATTCACCTGACAGGTCCGTCATTTCAGGTCGGTCATTCACACTGACAGGTCGGTCATTCACCTGACAGGTCCGTCATTCAGGTCGGTCATTCACCTGCAGGTCCGTCATTCAGGTCGGTCATTCACCTGACAGGTCCGTCATTCAGGTCGGTCATTCACTGACAGGTCCGTCATTCAGGTCGGTCATTCACCTGACAGGTCGGTCATTCAGGTCGGTCATTCACCTGACAGGTCGGTCATTCAGGTCGGTCATTCACCTGACAGGTCGGTCATTCAGGTCGGTCATTCACCTGACAGGTCGGTCATTCACCTGACAGGTCGGTTATTCACACGTCCTCATGAGCTCCTGTGAGTCCTCCACCTCGCCAGATGAAGGACCATCACTCGCCGCCTCCGACTCCGTCTCCGACTCCGCCTCCGCCTCGTCCACAGACGCTGCCTGCCCCTGTAGGGGCTGATCACCCGAGGCATCCCCGACATCCTGGGTGCCGTAGCTGGCCACTCCTCCCCGATGCTGGTCGCTGGTCAGGGGGGTGTGCGTCGTTGGCCGTGCGTCCGGAGCGTTGTTCTTGCTGCCATGGTAACGATGGTCTCAGGTGGAAAAGGCACACTTTGCACAGGTAGAAGATGGATAGGATGATACAGCTGATGCCCATCGCGATAAAAACCACGAGGATGGCAATCAGTACAACTTGCTCTTCACGGTCAGATCCGTTATGGGGGTTGTCGATCTGGTGGTCTGGTTAAAAACAAAAAGCACACAATATAGGTCAGTGTTCAGGGAATTTGAAAAACCAAAAAAATCATATTGGATATGGAGCCAAAAACTATCAGACAACAGAGAGAGAGAGAGAGAGAGAGAGAGAGAGAGAGAGAGAGGAGAGAGAGAGAGAGAAGGGAGAGAGAGAGAGACAGACAGACAGACAGACAGACAGACAGAGAGAGAGAGAGAGAGAGAGAGAGGAGAGAGAGAGTCCATCTGTTCAGAGACTATGAGAGAGGAAGAGAAAGAGGATGCTAGAGAGAGAGGGAGGGAGGGAGAATCTGATACTACATGTTGCAAGGGCGTTAGCTTTCCACAGCATTAGCGGCACGGAATTTCCCCAAAAGTGCTTAGCAGCGAACTGATGGAAAGCTGCAGGTCTTCAACACCGCCCCTAACACATACCCCACGTCCCATGGACGGGAACATCACCAGTGAGGAACTCTGGCGCCGCAAGCTGCAGGTCTTCAACACCCGCCCCTAACACATACCCCACGTCCCATGGACGGGAACATCACCAGGGAGGAACTCTGGCGTCGCAAGCTGCAGGTCTTCAACACCCCCCTACCACATACCCCACGTCCCATGGACGGGAACATCACCAGGGAGGAACTCTGGCGCCGCAGCATCCAGAGACCTAGGGGACGCCGTCAGAAACCTAAAAATGGACATGGTCTGACACACCATGCGCAGAGATCCAAACAACAAGGTATGGCCTGCACTGGACTGGAATCGCATTTTACAGCATGGTTAAGGACCCTGGAAAATGAGCTGCTAACAGCCAATTCTGAGAGAGAGAGAGAGAGAGAGAGAGAGGAGGAGAGAGTGAGAGAGGAGAGAGAGAGAGAAGAGATGAGAGAGAGAGAGAGAGAGACAGAGAGGGACAGAGATCAAAATCTTTGACAAAAGGAAGGATTTCCTTTCCTCCCTGCCTCCTCTCTGCCTGTGCAAACAGCTTTTCCCCGCTCCCTGTGGTTGCAATGAATACTGGAACAGCGCTCAAAATGGCAGAACATACAAGTTTACACGATTTCCATTCTTGACATTAAAAAAGCTTGATCTTGTCTGCGAATTTACGGTACAGTAAAAAGAAATCAAATAGGGTTCCTAGTCTCACCCTCCCTTCCCCCTCCCCAATTTTTTTTTAAAGAAAAGAAAAAGAAAAAGAGAAGAAAGTGAAAGAAAGTAAAAGGCAATGCTTGTGTGGCCTCCAGACTACAGCAGGAGGAGGGGGACCATTGAGCGTGTGGCCTCCAGAAGGAGGAGGGGGACCATTGAGCGTGTGGCCTCCAGACCTACAGCAGGAGGAGGGGGCCATTGAGCGTGTGGCCTCCAGACCTACAGCAGGAGGAGGGGGACCATTGAGCGTGTGGCCTCCAGACCTACACCAGGAGGAGGGGGCCATTGAGCGTGTGGCCTCCAGACCTACAGCAGGAGGAGGGGGACCATTGAGCATGTGGCCTCCAGACCTACAGCAGGAGGAGGGGGACCATTGCGCGTGGAGCAGGATAACATCCCCAAGCTGGAAAAATAAATGGAAGTCACATGTAGTCCTTATGATCCCGATTCTGATGAAAATTTTAGTTAAATGTTTTAATCGATTTCGTGACAAAAATGCTCATGTAACAACAATTCTCTTGCTTCGCTTTTAACATTTGACCAAAAGAGAGCTCTCATCTGTCTGAGGTAAATATGAACAAAGAAAAACTACCATATCAGTGGAATAGTAGAGGTATTTTTCCAACCCTTTTTCCCGTGCAAGAGCTTGTAGAACTTGTTTCCGTCCGTTCTGAGGGCAGTTTGGTTGCATGAAATATGACGGAAGCTCTATGATCTAATACACAACGTGAACATACAATGCTTATAGAAATAAATAAAACAGCTGCATTAAAAAAAAAAAAAAAAATGCGAGAAGATGATACAAATGGAAATCTTTCCAAATCTTCACAGTTATGAATATTGCGTGACGGGAGGCAAGGGCGAAATGGAACGAGAAAAAGGGGAATGTGAGAAGGAGAACGAGAAATGGGGAATGTGAGAAGGAGAACGAGAAAAGAGGAATGTGAGAAAGGAGAACGAGAAATGGTAATGTGAGAAGGAGAACGAGAAAAGGAATGTGAGAAGGAGAACGAGAAAAGGGGAATGTAGAATGAGAAACGAGAAAAGGGAAATGTGAGAAGGAGAATCGAGAAAAAGGGGAATGTGAGAAGGAGAACAGAAAAGGGAAAGTTGAGAAGAGAACGAGAAAAGGGGAATGTGAGAAGGAAACGAGAAAAGGGGAAGAGAACAGATAAATGTCTGTTCTACCCCACTTCTCCTCCACCAATTTTTGGTCGAACAGAGCCTAAAAGCCCGACCTTTCCCCTTCTCTGAAAAGTAAGACTCAATAACCAAAAATACGATTATCTACAAACAAACAAACTGTGGTAGGGTTATCCGTATTTTAATACTAATTTACAAAACTTTTTCAGATTTTGAACAATAAACTTTAATAACCAAAAAATAACGATTATCTACAAAACAAACATACTAAACAAACATAAGTAAAAAATCCTGTTAAAATCTAGAAATTAGTATGCTTGACCCGAGACACTGTGCACACAGGCCTAATTTCCAGGGTTCGTGGATTGTGGCAGGCGGAATACAAGGTTTACAGTTGTTCGGGCGGCAGGAACTGCTGCAGACCACGCGGCGTTCGCACACTCCGATGACGAGACTGCTTGCCAGTTCTAGTCATGTTTACTGCGTCATAAGCCTCTTAATCAAATCAAGTGCCAAGCTAAAATCACGTGACACTTTGTGTTGTGCCCTACCATACACGCCGCCGGTCCATTTACATTCGACCGGTTGGCTGTAAGAACGTTTCAGAGAGAACTTTTGTGTTTAAAAAACAGGCGAGTCATGGAAAGAGGTGGGATGTTCATGCCTTCTTCAGTGCTGGAAGTGGACACTAAATATTACCAAGAAATGGCTGAAGTGTTGTTATCTTCGCATAGAGAAAACTTCTGATCAACAGACCGATCATGTGAAAAAAACATTGTTTATCATGAGGCAATGGCAAAGTTATTTGACAAAGAAATTGAGTGGCGAGCCTGTTCTCCTCCTGTCCCTCAAAGCCAAAAGGAAGCATTTCTTTTTGTTTCCTCAACAAAAACGAACTCTCAAGTTGAAGATCTTGACCAATATTTGAAAACACAGCTTTGTGAGCTGCCTTCGATCCATTTGATGAAACAAAACCTATGAAACTGTTCAAGAAATGACCCCATCTTACACCGGCCTTGTTACTCCATGAAGATATTGGGAAAAGAAATTCTCTTTTCTCAAGGCTCTTTTTTTAGGCATTGGCGTTCAAAAGCAAAGACAATTTGAAAACAGTCAAAACAAAAAACTGGAGTCTATCTGAAAAGAAGATTTGCTGTTGAGCCAACCTCGTTAAAAGCAAAAGAAAACCCCCCCCCAAAAAATTTGGAATGTCATTTGTTTTCAATTCTTATTCAAAAGTCACAAACTTGCGATTTCCTTTTCACGAGTTATACGCAAACTGAAAGACTCATTCTGAAATCCATAACAATCCAACCCCAACTTTAAAGCCTGCTGGCATGATACACATGACGTGGTTAGAACCTGCATGGCAGTAGTAATTGAGCCACTTCCAACAGCGGTAGTTTTACTAGCGCCCAACAAAACTAGGCCAATCGGCAGACTTTGCCGATTGACCTACAAAGCCCACCTCTACCCGCCTACAGGATCTTCGGTGTTTGTTTAGAGGTCAGGGTTGTGTGGCGTTTTAAGCAACATGCGCGCGGCTGTAAGACACTGTCAGAGGCCTACCACTGACGTGACTCTAAATATATACTGCAGCCTAGCTACTGACGTGACCTAATATAGTACCGCTCATGCATGTATGGTCACTGTAACCTGATACGCCCTGCCACAATCACGAACCCTGTAGCCATCGGTGCACATGCACTGTGTCTTTGCTTCGGCTGTTTTGAGTGTTTAAAAAAACCAGTGTGCCCTTATGCAACTGGGATAACGATTTTTGAATGTTTCTGGGCAAACAAACTAGATAGGGTTAGCAGGCCTTAGGTACATCTACCATTATGGATAGGAGTAGTGTGGCCAGCACTATCTCCATATAAATGCTCCAAATAACAATGACGGATGTACTAACTACTGCGATTAGAGCCCGCCAAAAAAGCTTGGCTAACAGCAATACTGCTGTAACTTAACTCTGCCAAAGCCATTGCAAGCTGGTTTGAGAAAAAAGGATCACAAGCCAACTAGTCCAAGTCTACAAGCACTGTTCCTGTCTATTGTGTGGTTTTGTTTGTTGTTTGTTTTGTGTTTGTTGTTTTGTTTTTGTGTGTGTGTGTGTTTTGTCCTACCCCACGCACGCACGTCACCCACCCCCACCCCACGCACGCACGTCCCCCCACCCCCACCCCACGCACGGCACGTCCTCCCACCCCACGCCCCCATGTGTACAACCACACACACTCCTACCCCAAGTCGCCCCCAAGTTCTTAATTAAGTTTTTAATTAAGTTACCCCAAAGTTCTTAATTAAGTTTTTATTAAGATACTTCAAGTTTCCTAATAAGTTCTTGATCAAGTAACTTCTAAGTTCTGATTAAGTCACCTCAAGATCATAACTAAGTCATCCTTTCAGTACAACCAAGTTCTTATTCAAGTATCTTATAATTATCAAAAAAAATACAAGCTATGTTTTTATCTTAAATAGTAGATGCCTAATATATACACACACGCCACAAAAAACGTTCAATCGTTGAGGATGTCTTGCTCAGCGTTCTCTGCATAGATCTAATGAAGTTCTTACATCCTAAGCAAACCGCCTAGATTACAATTCCAGTCTATGGAAAAGTCTTTTGATAGACACCATGTCTTATTTATTTGACTTAACATTTTCTAATACGCCATGATCTATTTTTAATCAAAATTTAAAAATTAAGTTCTTAAAATATTATTGCATTATAATGGATCAAATGAAGCTATTGTTATTGGCGGTTTTGGCGTGCTGTTGTCTTTTTTCTGTATTTAGTGGTTCGATTTTTATGATTGCTTTGTTTTTTGTTGCCCATTGGTTATATATTTTATAACCGTAATAACTGCCCCCAACAGCAGCAAAAGTGCGCCAAAAATGCAACAGTTTTTAATTCAATATTCATGAAGACCTTTGTGCGTAGGTCTTTGTATCACATGGAGTTTTTATAGCGTGCCATTGAATCAACTGTCTGGCGCTGGCGGTGTTTAAGTTATCATGATGAGTATATTCTGCAACCATAATTTTTTTTGTCTGTTTCCACTCTGCTAATTTTTTTCCTGCTTTAACACGCCCAGGATGAGGATGCTTTTCACTGGTGCCCCCACCTGGTTCAGTGTTTTCTGATTCTTCTGATTTTCTGCTTGGTTACTTTTCTCCACACCTGATTCATGTTTCCGATTCTGATCTGATGATTTTCCCGTCTGTTAATTTTGAAGGGAAACAAAATCTATATGATAAAAGTTATTAATCCTATGATTAATGGCGAACAACAATGTTCCAAATCCTTAGTGAAAGAATCACATCCCTAGAGACTCTAATGACTTTGTTAAAACGGATCTTGCGTTAAATCCATACGTAAGATCCTTGTTCAGTATCAATGAGCAAATCTAGTGACTAGTTTAGTTGGTAACAAACTAAGACCCGTTTGCCCCACATCTTTTCACCATACTAGACCCCACTGCGCTCATACCTGTTATGAGAACTTAAAACATGTCTTGCGGCGACCATTTGTTTTGAAATCTGTTTCAATGCTGAATTCAGTTCCGAGAATGTTGTATTTTCCACATGCTGCCAAATAATACAGCCTCTCCTTTTTGGGGCATCATAGCTTTGGTCAAAACTTGGACATTCATAAGTTTCAGAAGGAGTTTAGTCTGCCCTTTAGCAGTAGTAATCACACTGTTCATGTTTATTATATTAAATATAAATATTTTAATTTTCTAAAAAATGAGCACCGAAAAAAACTGTTGCTAACGCTTTATACCATTCTGCTGTTATTGGAGGTCTAATGTAGGATAACTCAATGCTTTGTAAAAGCTTGTTAAGAATTAAACACAGATCTGCAAACTAGACTTTGAGGATTCAGCAAAGCTGATTGCTATCATTGCAGCTTCGTTGCCACGAAAGATTTTCCTAGTCAAGGCAAGAATAAATCCAGACAGTATAATATGTAAGAAAAAAATATACATTTATAAAAAATGGCTTCACTCGTAAATGATGAAAGCGGCGCTGTGGTTAATGCGCACGCTTTTAGTGGGAAGAAATTACGCATTTAGTAAACTGGCTTAGAATGAGGCGAGAGAAAAAGACATAACAAAGCGGTGGAGCAACTAGCCGCAGCACAGATCGCTAAGAAACAAGATTGAGCAGTTAGATTTATTATAAACACACTGAAAAAACAGGGCATGCAGCTTACACACATTTAAAGATGTTAGACCAAGCGATAAAAGCAAATTATCTTGTAACAGGCAAACGCAATCGAAACTTGCACCCTCGCCAAAATTCAGTGACTTTTATCAACCATCAGAAAAACAAAAGAATGCAAAAATCGCGTTTATTGCCTTTGGTATGACCGTTGTGTATTTTGATGCCAATAATATTGGCTGAGTAAAAAAATGAACAAAATCTAATTATTCGCCAAAAGGCATATTGGAAGAATCACGGCAATCAAAAAGCTAAGCCAAGCAGCGGTGTCAGTGAACAAACAGCAAAGGAATGGTTATCTAAACAAGCGATTTGGCAACTTTATTTACCTGCACCCAAACGAATACAGAGACCACACTTTGTGAATACAATACCGAACGACACCCATCAAATGGACCTTCTATATATTACCCTCTGATACGATTAGACGAAAAAGATTAAGTACGCACTTACAGTCATTGACGTAGCTTCATGATAACAAAGATGCGGAACCATTAACAAAAGAGTGCTTCTGCTGTTGCTGTTGCTATACAACTAATATACCCAACGGGTCCCTTAACTTATCCTCGCATGATTCAAGTTGATGATGGAAAAGAATTTAAAGGGCAAGTGAATCAATTATTGTTAAAACATAGAGTTACCATTAAAAGAGGCATTCCAGGAGTTCACAGATCACAGGCTTTAGTTGAAAACTTTAACAAACAGTTAGCTGAAAGACTTTTTCCTACCAGTATCACAGAGAGCTGATTGACAATTCTCGCAACACAGAATGGGTTAGAAGACTGCCCTCAGTTTTGCGCGCAATGATAATGAAGAATTTTAAAGGGCTAAAACCAGTACAAGCAATCAAAAGAAAAACAATAAATGTTGTTGAAGGAGAGACTTCATCCGGCAAACTATACCATTTGGTTTGAAAGTAAGGTACCTTTATTTACCGGGGGGAAGCAGTAGAGGACACTCACATTAGGGCACGATCCAGTTTGGTGTTGTTGACCAGTATGAAATAAAAAGAATTGTAAGATGATTCCGCCCGTGTATTATTTACGAGAAAACTGACACACAATAAACCCCAAGCCTCCTCACGATCTTTTGGCGAAGTAGTACTGAAGATAGTACGCCAGACACAGTTCGCCTTTTTTAATTTATTTACGTAAAACTTAATTTTGGTTTAAAATGGAAGGCCAGATGAAGCGCAGAACGAAACATGATTGGTAAAGGAAGAGACCTTGAATATGTTACGGGTATCATTTAACTGCGTGTATTTAATGCTATTAATGTAACATTTTCAGGGATTAATCAAGGCATGTAAGATTCATCAAGTCGGCCTACATCTCTTTCCCCCAATTTGGGGAAAATGAATATATGATATAATAAAAAAAATTCGAACGCATCAAGCATACATTGATTAAGAAAGATTTTAATGAAGTGGAATGAAGCTTTGATTGTTTTATAACAAAAGTTGATGAAAAATTTAAACCCCATTGTTTATGCGGTCCTCCAGTGCCCGATGCATATGAAATCTCTGGATTAACAAATTATCGTTTTGTGTTGTGCTTTCTAACGATTATTTGTTACAACTGTTGTGGTTGTTCTCATGTAGATTCGATCGCAGTTTTTATATCGTTGTATTGATGAAAAGTTTATTCGCCTTACAATGGTCTTTGTAGTTGTCATGTGTTATGTTTGATGCACATCGCTGCGAGATATTCCCTTGCTTTCTTAATGATTTTCTCCTGGCTCGAAATACTGTACCATTTTTGATCTTAAACCAAACATCTCTTGATCAACTTTCCAGATAATTACATTCCTTCATCTTTCTAAACCCTTCTTATTAGTATTGGAATGTAAGGCGAATCTTTAGGGTAATCTGGATGTATCATTCCATCCGGCATGCCCTTTAGCTTACATTCTAATTCCATGTCTTTATGATGTCTTCAGTAGGATATCTATAACAAAACTGTTCTGATCTGTGTTTAGTACTCTGGACAATCAGGATACGAGGGATTTTAGTGTATTAAGTAACTCTAACATCAAAAGCTTTGATAATTCTAAAACAGTAAACCCAATAATACAGGTTGTCCTCATTTGACTTTCTTTTTTTTCTTCATTATGCACATAAAAGCTGTCATGTATATTTTATGAAGTCCTGTAATTAGGTTTCTGAAGTCAGCTAATTGGCCTTCGTTCTCTTTGGTGGCACTAATCTGACTTCTTTACGTTTGTGCGGATTCTCCATAGTTTTCCACCCCCCCCCGAAACAGGTGTTGTTCATACTTGAAAAGTCTTTTTCTGAAGCATCTGTGGATTTAGTTCTAAGATCAGTGTTCTTTCATTATGTATGTTTCATGAACTGTTCTTGATCAAAAGCATTATGCGATGAATGCTGTCAGCTTCAAACCATGTCTTATATAACATTGCAGAATTCTGTAATGACAGACATAATTTTTTTTTGCTCGAGTTGAGGCACATGTTTAGGTGGTTCTCTTGGATCCATCGACTTTCTGACTTTCTGCGGCTAATGGTTAGTCATTATGCAGGTAATGGAGTACCTGAGGATATTCTAAGTCAACTTCTTAGATATATTGCAATGATGTCGATCGGGCGTTAAAACTGTTTCAACCAATTTAATGCTTTTGAATATTTTCAGGATCGCAGCTGTGTTAATTTTAAAGTTACGTAATGAAGCGATTTGTTGCAGAGCCAACCTACAGATTGTTTGCATCTTAATTATTGGAGATAGTTAGTCCTTTTCTCGGTTCTAGTCGTCCATGTATTTGTTGTTGGCTTTTCAGTAATGAGCGACGACCATACTAATTAATCACGCAATCCGTGTTTCAATATCTGTATCATTGGTTAGGTTAGACAATAAATCAATCTGTACTCCTGTTAAACTTTTAAGATCGATCCCAAACTTATCCAGGGCGCAGAAATGTAATGGCAGGATCCAGGCTGTATTGTTTTATGCAGGTCTTTCTGTAATTTTCAAAGAGTCTGCAATCAATCATGTATAAGCCTCAAGTTGGAGTATGATAGTCTCATTAGTTTTACTCTCTAACTTTTTGCCACGCATCTTGAGCATGCTGGTAATAAGTACCTTGATGTCCTTCTCCTCTAAGATATAGAAAAGAACGGCGCTTTAGGAAGGATGGGTATCTTCGTCTATTGCATCCTCTATTTGCCCCAAGCGTTTCATGTTACTCATAAGGTATCGCCCTTTTATAACGAGAGTTGGGTCAAAACTATTCTTCCAGTTATGGGCAGGACTTAAGGTCATTGCTCACGTGACTCTAATGAAACACCATCATCGTGTGCATTAGAGTAATAATTAAGACATGTTATTCTGATTAAAGACATGTACTTTTATGATGATTGCTGCAATGACATGCATACCCTGAAGGCGCTGGTTACTGCTTGCATTATAAGGTGAGAGTCATAAGTCTCGCATGTTGTGTAGTATACAGGCAGCTTCCAGGTCTTAGGAACTAAATTTAGTTGAAGATTGCATTTACTGTGGCTGTCTTCTGAAACTTTCCGCTATTGTGATTCATGGTTCTTTATGTTGGATTTCTTGCGTCTGTGAGGAGACCTTAACCTCAAATCCTACAGTGAGTGGATGCGTCATACTGTTATTGGTATTAAGGCGTCATCTTGATTTCAGATAGCTTTAGATTATTAGAAAGTCATTACGCACTTGCGCATGCTTTATAAGAATGTTTCTGCCAGCAATAGGTCCCTATACAATTGTGGTCTCGGAATGGGACAAACGTTTATGAAACCTCAACAACTATGAAGGGCAAATGAACAAATATGATGACTTACTCATTAAGACTGTTTTTTCGAGTTGTTGTGGCGCGGCCCTTCATGGAACATTGAGTTGATTCAATAGTCTGCGGGTAAATACGGTATGGAGATTTTTGCTCCGTTCTGTTTTTAAAACTAACTTTTAGATCCGGGGTTAGGGGGCGTATATTAGATTCTGTATTACAGTCAAACTGGGCGATTACAATGTTTCTTATAGTTGCTTGGGCTTTAACAGATGGAAATTCGTGTTAAACTTTTTTCTACCAGAATTCTTGTTTGTTAGTGTTATTTGAAGTATGCGCAATAATCTGCTCATTGTTCGTATCATGTGTATTGTAGTAGCGCCGCCTGGTGGAAGCATCAGGCAGTAAGTAAACATGATTTTTGCCATGGATCACCTATTGTTGGGACTGTTTGGACACTTTAATTGCGCACCAAAATTTGTTTCCTCAATCCATGTGTATACATTACAGTTATTGGTTTGTTTTGTCTTCAATAATGATCAATTTGGTTCTACACTTACGGGAAAGGATATTCCACTAAAGTTGAGAATTGCTGTTAAGGTTCTTAGTTAGTCACTCTCTCTGCGTGTTCGCGGACATGATTGCAGCCTTGCAAGAACACACCACATGAAACATTTGTCGTCTGAATTCTATTATGTTTAAAACTGCTCTCTTTAAAAACCAACTCTCGAGGTAGCGGAATGTAAGATTGCTACAATTGGCGATTACTTAGATGTTTTTCATCTAATTCTAAGACTTCGCCCTCTGACAACCAGAGCCTCTCATTTTGGCATTCTTCTGCAGGCAGCGTCAAACTGTGTAAGATGTGGTCTGACCACAGGGTGTTATGTCATTAGGGTAAGAATTGTCTGTTGTTTAGTTGAGACCTGACTTTCTAGATTGTCTTAATTTTCTTTGTTATTTAGTACGATTATTTCTGTCTAACTTTATCTTTAACTGGCGGGTCTATTGTTAGTTTAATTGGACTGAGAAATTGCTGTCAAACGATTGCCGCCGTTTCGGATTATAACTTCTAAATCAATATCATTCAGTGCTCGTGAAAAACGCTCTTTCTCGAGCTTTCCTTCAAAACAATTCATCGGGCCTTCAGTTTTTTTTATTTCTTAGCCATGCTGTCTTTCTTTTCTAAGCCTACATATTTATTTAATTTAAAAATACATCGAACTTATATGAATCTATATCAACGGTCTTTTTGTGCTTGGACTCATAAACTAAAGTATAATCACCCTTCGATGTTGTTACTGTGAGCTGTTTTTGTACTGAGTTTAATGTTTCGTTTACATTTTTTATAGCATTCCTTTTGTTTCTGTCGGCGTCTGGCGGTGAGAAAAACTGTCCTCGCTTCTTTGAGATCAAACTTTTGTTCTTTTACAGTCTTCAATATCGACCTGTATACGATTTAAATTATTCATCCGTGATGTTTGAGTAAAGCGCTTTATGTATTGTCTGTTTAATTGAACTAAGTTTAGGCGTTTTTAGTTGAACATAGCTGTGAGCTTTTGGGAGTTTAGTTTTTAAATTTTATGCCGCAGCACTTACAGCTAATGAAAACACAGACCGAGAGCTAAAGGGCAAAACTCCTTGAGGTAATGCTGCGGGTGCGGCTTGCCCGTTGCTAAGAGGGCCTACACTTGTGCCTGCTGATTGAGCGTTATAGTTGATGTTCCAGTATTAACTTAAGTTACAGCATTAAAGGCAGCAGAATACCTTCGTTTAGTTATGCTGTATTTTGATAGGTTCTTGCTCTAGTTTTTGTTGCATTTGCGTTATGTTTGTTAATCTAAAGTTTTTATGTTAGGGTTTCTACTATCTATTCTTTGGCGGCGCTGTAGGCACATTGGGATAATACTTGATCTGACCATGCTTTTTTATAAAAAAATATAATTTTTTTTGTTTATCTTTTAATCTGTTATCTTGATTATTCAGCTGCGCATCTTTTTTAAATTCATATATGTACATTAAGCGGTTTATCGGCTTCTTCTGCTTTATAATTTGAATGTTTTATTACGTCTCTCACTGTTCTACCGCTTCCATGGCAACTGATTATCCTCTGTGGACCTTAGGTAACATTAACCGTATTCTGTTGTTATATTTTCATCTAGCATAACTTTGTGAAGATGTTATTCTTTAGACTCAAGGTCAACTGTTGGATTTATACACCTACCGCCTCATACAGTTTTCTTTTTTCATCATAAATGCTGATAAGGTTTAAGCCACGCTAGCGTTAGATTGGTTAGGACTACCTATCGTGGTATTGTACTTTCGTAATTTTAGGATTATTAAACTTTTTCACTTCCTCTTTCGAACGGTTCTTTCATCATTCACACCAGGCCCAATAAAATACTTTATGCGCTCTTGCTGGACAATAAAACTAAAATTACCATTATAGCTATGCCTGAATTCTGGGTAGGTTGTATGATGAATCTCGTTCGTAATGTATTGGCAAATTTTGACTGTATTGGTGACTCAATCAGCTTGTAAATTAGGGTTGCTAACAACGTCCAAACTGACTAACGTGATGTCAGAAATGCTGTACTTTGTCCTGGAGTGTCTATTGATTTGATAACAAGTTTGTTTTCATTAAAAGTTAGTTCATATGACTATCTGTCTTTTTTATGCTCCTTGATAGTTTGGAGCATGCGCTTTAACAACTCTAAAGCTAAGGAATGGAAAAGCGATTTCAAACGCAAAATTACAGTCTTCAGGCCTTTTGCGTCTTTAGTTTCTCCAGCGACTATGCTATGTTTTAGTTGCTTCTTCATTTTCGTTTCCTTGAAACGCAAGATCAGCCCCTTTCATCCAGGTTAGCCATTGTTCAGAATTGGTTAAAAATTGTCTGCATGTGTATAGTAAATATTTCTTGCACTCCTCAAGTTTTATAGAAATTTTCTTAAGATTGCACGACCCAGTTCAGTAAAACTGTTCCTGTTTGGGTTGTTGTTGAAGCGAGTCTTTTTGAATTGTAAGACGCGCAGAGCTGGCCATAATCACTTCATTCGCTCCTAGTCTGGGATATTTAACAGTAGAATTTGATCCGTTCAATAGTAGATGGATTATTTGGAACAGTAATATTCCGTTTATTTCCCTTCACGCCAAGGGCTCTTTCAGCCTTCTATGCGGGTTAAGAATCGAGCCATATGTTATTTGTGACATTTTTTTTATAAAACAAAATAAAAAAGTTAATATTTAAAGAAAACATGGCAGGCATTGTGATGAAGATTTATGATGACTTTTGATCCTGGAGACGACATGAGTGAAAGTCCATTTTAATACGCACGATCGGCGCCCTCATGGCGGAGTGAATTAACAGGAAAGTATAGGTAAGTTCATTAGACCAAAGTTTAGGCAAGATCCTCTCGAATTTATGACCCTGATGATTTTGAAGTAAAAGAGACCATTTGTTTGTGAGGAGCGACCAAAGGACAACTTGTTCAGCTTACACTCTAAACCAGACCTCATCAAAGTTTTAAAAAAGAAGTACGATTAGAATAGGTCTCAGTGTGAGCGATCAAAATCGCCTTGGGCATTACTAAACCAAAATTAGATATGGATGCAGTTGTAAACTTCAAACCACATGCAGGAACTCCCAACAGATAACCAAATGCCCCCCAAACATGGAACCCCTTAAAGAATTATATCAATCGGCAGAAGGATTAATTAATGCAATAGAGACTAGAAACCAGTTTTTCAGAAGAAACAGCATTAAAACAAATAATGATTCACATTTGCCTATGCGAGAAAGAAATAGCGGCGCTTGGATCATGCTTTAAGGCCTTTAAGGCGAATTAACAACCAATTTAGCAAACTGGGTGAATTAGATGTGATATTAAAACGAGGAAAAAGAAAAAACTCGTTGAGGCTGATGACGCCAACTTAGGGCCTGATATTAGAAAGAATAACCCAAAACAGAGAAATCAGAAGACTAGATGTGTTGTCTTACTAAAAAGAGACTCAATTACAAACTCAAGTGAGCAGAATGCAATGAGAAACCTATCTAAGAATGTTATATGAGACACACGCTAGCAGAATGAATAAGAACACTGTTTAGGAGCAAGGAGTCACATTAGCAAGGTTTTATAACGGACCTTAGGATTTCCAATAGTACATGGTGTTGGCTATTAAAGGCGGCGGTGTCAAAGTCCGTGCTAAAACCTCCATCGCTCCATCACCTGATAAATCATGGGTAAAAAACAACTTGTTCAATATGGCGGATTTATTAAAAAAATTAGCCAGTAAAGCTTTTTGTTCTTTACCGGGTATATTAGGGGTATTGTTAGCTGGCTTTTGTCTACGCCAAGCAAAAGTAGTTGGCTTTATGGACGAGCATCTTATGGGCATTAGTTCTCTTTTATTAGTTGGGTTAAATATTTAGTAAAATGAAGACCGAGTAATCTTGGCCCTGTTAATCCATGACAAGCGCTGTCTTTTTCTTATTCATGGTCATCGCGACAGTGTCAGAGAGCTGTGCTGAGTCTTCAATGGCCTTTGGGCTTTGGGAGCGGGATTGGATGACTTATTCTTGGGAGGTCATCTTGGTTTTTTTTACTGCTTGCAATATTTATGGGCTCTGAATTTTTGTGTTTTGTCCGACTTTGTTCATTTCATGACAACATGAATTTCATTGTTGTAGTTCAATATTGTTTGCTACCTGGAGTCGAGGACAGATGGTAGCATGTATAAACCAGGGCCAACAGCAAAGTCTACTTTTGATTTGCGTAGTGTAAAATTTCTTGGTACCTTTTGATACTTGATGGTAAATCCTAAACTGTAGAATTATGGCAGCCTCTAAATTTGCTAAGTATTGTTTTTGTGATCAAAGCAGTAGAAGGATCAGTTTTGCTCGATCTTGAATGCTGACTGGTGAACCTAGCATGCACCAACGTAAGTAGATTAGAGTCATTTATTGTTTTATTTTTTTAGATCTATCCTGCTTTAGTTAGCCCTAGATGTGTATAAGATAAATGTTGTCCATGCTGTGTTTTATGTCTTGATCTATGAGACCGAGGTGAACAGCTGTGCTGAAGAGAAGTTGTGTAAGGAGGATTTCCATTCTTTCTTATACTTTCTGTGCACGACCAATATAAGGGTTGCCTAGCCATGATTGCGGTCCAACTTTTGTCTAAATATGTCTTGATGTAATATTAAATTCGTTACAGATTCTTTCAAAAGCTTCATGGCTAATTTGTTGCTGATGGATTAATTTAACGGTTTGTTTTTGGTATTGGAGTTGCAGTTCAGTCAAAAGCGTCTGAAGTGTGTAATAAAATGAAATCTATACATCTGACCTCTCGAAAGGATCAGGTGTTTTAAATGATCTGCATAAGACACTCCCACCCTGTTGATGCACAAAACACAGCAAAGTTTAACTGGTTCTGATAAAACTGCATCGGATGACTGACCACACTTTTGCGATCGTAGTCTTTTTTAAAAGGGGGGTTAAGATATCTGATTAATGGAAGTACTTACCTTTTTATGAAAGGTGTTCAGTCTGGGTCACAGAAATGTCGAGGGTTTGTATGTTGTTTTATTTTAGATTGTAGTGCGGACAATCAGAATATTTTGCATCTGTATATTTGAATGCTCTACATTTTATAATTTGTTTTAAAAAATGTTATGTAACACTAACACTCAGACGCCCTTCAGTTTTTCAGATCTTGCTATTGAATAACGAATGCGGACCAGAACGGCCGCGTCCATGAAATATTCTACAAAGTCGTTTAGGGTTTAATTAGAGCAAAGCCAAGGAGAATAATAAGATTAAAAAAGTTAATTATAGAGGTAAATTAGTAGTTAGCCAGTTACCATACTGATGGTTATTAACGGGGTTTTGTCGAAAAAGGATGATGAGTAACTTGACATTGCTCTCAAACTTAACAATGCGAATCTGATAACAATGTTGACCTTCAATCTGTAGAGTAGAAGTAGGGTATATTTTGATTCAGTGCTAGCTAAATTGTTAGGCTTTACATACTGCAATCGGGGCGTTAATAGTTTTAGAAGTTACGTCAAACAAAACTTACTTATGAGGGGAGAAAATCCGCTCGATCTTGCATTTAAATTCATTACTCTTATGTTCATTTGGTTGAGCTGAGCACTGATGAAAACTTAGAGGATGGAAGGCCCTCAACTGTTTTAAGAGTATTCCATACGGGAAAGCTGGTCATTTTGCGATTATGAAATTATACAATTCCCTATTTTACAGTTAAAAGATTAGTTTGTGGGTGGGTTGGTTCATTTAATTATAAAATTCGCCAGGACAAGCAGGAAAAGTTGTGAAATGACGTTAAAACTGCACATTGTTTTGGAAATTAAGTTATTATGTTGTACTAAAAAATGTGCGTGGCCAGAAGAATCAGGAGTGGTTACTTTAGGCCTGTGAGGGTGATAACTTTGAATTTAAAGACCTTGCCCAGACGTTACAGACTTTGAACAGAATGGTGAGATAGGCGCTTTGTATGGTTTGAGTACACTCTAAGATGGCGATTATAAAAGCAAAGAGGTTGGCGACAGCAAAAAGTTTCCTAAACTAGAACACTGCGCAATCTAGAGGCAAATAATGTTGGCAGTTTGAATATAAAATAGTTCGAAAACCTGACCTCAAATGGCACTTAGAACCATATTTAGAATGGGAAATAAAATTTGAATTCATAAGCCCATTTACATATTTTAGCCGTCAAAAAAGTTTCAGAAAAGCATTCAACTCTGGCCCTTTACATGTAAGTCTTATGCCGGACGACAATAGTCGGAAAGAAATTGAAATAACGCCGTATGGGAAAAAAACAGTACATCCTCCACAGAAAAGAAACAGTTGTAAAAAAGCTTCTACAAAATTACAGTTCTTTCCAAGCAGAAAATTAGAGACATGTTCACAATGATATTTGAAATTTCTGTCTTTAAAGATGTGGAGAGGGATGGGGTTTGTGGGCGTTTAGTGACGTCCTTATAAAAGGAATTAATATTAGCTGGCAAAACTTAGACGTTAAACGCCTTAACGTTACCATCGTCGTTCTTCACAATGGTGAGGATATTAAGATCATAACAACAAGCAACAAAATCAATGTTGACTTAAATAGAAACAATCTTACAGAACTGAATTGGATTAATCTTACACATTTAGGCCTCGTAGGGTTTTATTATACTGAACAAGTTTTGACGGAGAGTATGATAAAAATAATAACTGGATTAGATTAAATTCTGTTATAAAACTATGGAGCAGTTAAACTTTATGATAAAATCCCCTCATTGTTCAATGATTTGTGGGCAGACTGGTTGTGGAAAAACAATATTTGTCCTAGACTTATTACAAACAGTTTATCGCTATAATTTTGATCATATTGTGATTTTCTGTCCAACACTTAAAAGGAACAAAGCATATCATGATAGAAGGTTTATATGGACAGACAATGACGTATATTTAGTTAATCCTAGCACTAAACTGAGTGAGTGTTTAGAATACTTTTATAAAGTGTTTGAAGGAACGCAGACACTCTTTATTATAGATGACTGTTCGGCAGAAAAAGATATAGTTAAAAAGAGAAACACTTTGTCAAAGCTGGCTTTCAGCGGAAGACACGATGGGATAAGTGTGTGGATTTTATGCCAGAAATATAACTCGGTTTTAAAAGACTTTAGAGAACAGTTAAAGACTGTAGTGTTATTTCACATGAAAGACAGAGACTCATTTGAAGAATGTTTGCGCGAAAATGATGTTATTGAAAACGATCAAGAAAAAACATAGGATTAAACAAAAACTAAAATCTGAAAAGTTTTGTAAATTAGTATTAAAAACGGATAACCCTACACAGTATGTCTGTTTGTAAATAATCGTTATTTTTTGGTTATTGAAGTCTTACTTGTCAGAGAACAGGAAAAGGCGGCTTTTAGGCCACTTTCGCCCAAAAACTTGGTGGAGGAGCAAGTGGGGTAGAACAGACATTTATCTGTTCTCTGGGGAATGTGAGAAGGAGAACGAGAAAAGGGGAATGTGAGAAGGAGAACGAGAAAAGGGGAATGTGAGAAGGAGAACGAGAAAAGGGGAATGTGAGAAGGAGAAAAAGGAAACTCTTCCATAAAACTTACCATCCATCTTGTGTTTAAAACAACAGTGAGATTCCCAGAAATGTAGACTTGCTTTCCAACAAACAGCAGAATGTTCACAGCAGCTATCTGTGGCCTTCTCTTCCTCACTGCAGACTTCTGTGACCCTGTCTTCACAGCAGCTATCTGTGGCCTTCTCTTCCTCACTGCAGACTTCTGTGACCCTGTCTTCACAGCAGCTATCTGTGGCCTTCTCTTCCTCACTGCAGACTTCTGTGATCCTGTCGTTCCGATTCTCACGATGCTTGTGAGCCACAACTCATCAGTTTGGATAACGGTCGGTTCTGAAGCCAATGTTCTTTCTCGTGAATTCGTAGCAATGACTTTCTTTTTTTCTTCTTCTTCTTTTTTCATTCCTTTCACCCGCCGAACTGAATTCAGTATTTCAAAAACAAAGTCGTTTCATGATTTCTTTGCGCACGTGAAACAAAAGAAAAGAAAGCACACATTCGACTACAGACTTGATCAGAACTACTCTGCCTCATTTTCATTATGCACCATCCAGGCAGCCCACTTTCCCTGCTCTTTGCAGAATAGTTCGTTCAAGTTCCACAACTTTCCCTGCTCTTTGCAGAATAGTTCATTCAAGTTCCACAACTTTCCCTGCTCTTTGCAGAATAGTTCGTTCAAGTTCCACAACTTTCCCTGCTCTTTGCAGAATAGTTCGTTCAAGTTCCACAACTTTCCCTGCTCTTTGCAGAATAGTTCATTCAAGTTCCACAACTTTCCCTGCTCTTTGCAGAATAGTTCGTTCAAGTTCCACAACTTTCCCTGCTCTTTGCAGAATAGTTCATTCAAGTTCCACAACTTTCCCTGCTCTTTGCAGAATAGTTCGTTCAAGTTTCACAACTTTCCCTGCTCTGTACTCTGGTTCGTTCAGCCCTAGAAAATTTCCTGCGTTTTAAGCCATGGTTTGTTTAGCAAAAAGTTTTCCTTCCTCCCCCTCCCTCTTTATTTCCCTCTCTCTCACGAGCGCGCGCGCGCGCGTGTGTGTGTGTGTGTGTGTGTGTGTGTGTGTGTGTGTGTGTGTGTGTGTGTGTGTTACGCCATGGTTCGTTCAACTAATACAACTTCCTGTACTTTTTACGTGAGCCATTCAACCAGCGCTAATGTCCCTACTGTTTATTACATGTATTGTTTAACTAGCAGTGGTTCCCTATGCTTGTTACTGCATGTATCATTCTGCACCACTATGTCTGTCTACTCTTTACAACATGTATCATTCAGTCAGTGGAAGTGTTCTCTACTTTGAACAGCACACATTGTTCAGCCAGATCTAGTTTTCCTTACTTTTCACTGCAGTCAGCACTACTTCTGACTACGTTGACTGCATGTATCACCCAGCCAGTACAAGCTTTCTCTACTTTTTTTTTTCTTTTCTACTGCATGTACTGTTTAGCCTGCATTACATTTGTCGATGGTTAACTGCATGTATCATTTAGCCAGCAGTTGTTTTCTTTAATTTTCATTGCATGTATCGTTCAGATAGAATTACGTCTATTTAAGAAAACAACTTGTGTTGTTCAGCCAGCTCAAGTTTTCGCTGAAACAATCACATGCTCATGGTACTGATCTCCTGTTGTTTGTGGTCCCAATTCATCTAACATGGATACAGACACATACCTAGCACAGATACAGACACATATCTCCACACTAATCAAATGAAACAATCACATGCACATAGCATGAAAGTTTTTTTTTTTTTATCTCTACTAATGGAAACTGAAAATCAGGTTGTTAAAGTTCAAGGCCCAGTCAAAAGTTCTGATGATTCTTATTTCTGTTGAAATGCTATGTTGTTTACATTTTTTCCCAGGGGAATGATGCCTCAAACTCTACAAGTGTGGACAGGTACTTCACAAAAAATAAGTACCAGTTCACAGACAATAAATTCAAGCATACGGGAGATGTATGGCACATTAACATACAGACACCGACTGACCCCACCCCCCAAAGCACACTCACATACACACAGAGAGTAACAGACATAACACAGACATTTCATCAAGTCTTTAATATTTTCAAACAGTGAATACTGTCAGATTCCGCACGCTTTCAAATCTGTTCAAATAATGAACATGGCAAGTGAACAGAAAATCTGACAATTTGTATTCTACTACAACCTAAATAAATGATAAAAGAAGTATGAAGAAGATATGTTGGAACATAATATGATGAAGACAACCCTAGCCAGTTAGGCTGTACACTACAAGAATAAAAACATACCTAAAGAACGATTTGGAATGCATTTTACTGGAAGGAAAGCCTTGACAGATTGTGTGAAAGAGTGTCTCAAGACTTTGTGCAGCAGATATCAAACAACCTTCTGTCTTATACAAACAATGGCAGCATCTAGAAACAATCCTCCTTCCTCGTGCCCCTCCTCATATTCCCTCACCCTCCTGCATCAGTACTGAAGCTGAGATTCTGTTTCTTAACATTCAAATTTGAAAGCCATGATTTAATTTCAAATAAGCAAGAAGATTTCATGTGCAGAAATTAAGTATGAAAGAAAGGAAAACAAACAAGCACAAAGTCACAAAAGCATACCAAAAAAGTATACAAATTCTTAGAATGAAACTTACAGACATGTGAAAGTTTGTTAAAAACAAATGCATTGTTAAAAAATCTTCTTTTTGAAAAAGGTTAAAATCCTACTTCTTTATATGCTGAGTAACAAAAGCAGAGAAAAGAAAGCTGATGATCCTACGCATTGCTCACCAATGTACGTCCCGAATTCAGGGGCCATTCATGCCCTCCTCTCACACTGAACTTGATTTTCATTCCAGTCTGCAACTGTGTGACAGGGCTATACACTATGCTTATTTTCATAATATAACTCAGCATCAATCAGGTCCGAGACACGTCGTTTTGATTTTTCATATACTGAATAGAGACGTGTCCTGTGTAGAACTAGCATTCAGTGGAATTTCACCAACGCAACTCATTTCATTCACCACCCTCCTTCCCCCTGTCCACAAACCATATCCTGACTTGTCTCACCACAATCCAAGCACCAGCAATCCACAGGGAGCAGTCAGTGTCAAGTCTTTATGAGGCAACCCACCAGAGGAGACACTGCACTTGTTCTGATCCAACATATGCAGGACACCACCTACAAAGTCCCATACTGATAACAATAACTGCCTAGTAGCAGAGCCCAGGTGAGTGAACTCTCTCTGTAGAGGGTGCCACCACATTTGTCCAACATCAATGCTGATGATCCTTATAGAACCCCATCCAAGGTTACAAACGTGGAGAGGAAATCAAAGCTGAGGTCACTAAGAGAACAGGGCATGCAGAGCCCACATAATTTGAGATGTTATTACTTTTTTCATGCTGACTGACGAGGCTGACGAAGACAATGCCACAGATTTCATTCTGGTCCAAGACTGCTTCACAGGGCTGTTCTCTATGCTTACTTTCATGATATATCTCCACGTCAACCAGACCCGAGAGATACTGGCACTTGCAGTGTTGGTCAGAAAATTTGAGCAACACTGTGAAAGAGACATCCATGAAGTGAATGAAACTCTGTGCTGTCTCAAAGCACAGTCCGCTCTGGGTAGGAGCTGGTCCAGGCAGAAAAATCCCACACACACATGGCTGTGATGGGAACTGAATGCATTACCTCCTAGCTACGAGCCCACAACGCTAACCACTTCGCCACTGTGCCTAATGTTTCTTGCCAGTTTTATCCTGCTCAATTTGTTGGAAGTGGATGGGCCCACGTCGACTTTAGTTGGCGAGAGCCAGCTTTCCTTCTTAAAGTGGGCTCCCAACACACAAAAAATACCTGCCATTTTCCCTGAACACCTTGACATGCCATTTTCCCTGAACACCTTGACATGCCATTTCCCCTGCACACCTTGACATGCCATTTTCCCTGAACACCTTGACATGCCATTTCTCCTGCATATCTTGACATGCCATTTCCCCTGCACACCTTATCATGCCATTTCCCCTGCACACCTTGACATGCCATTTCTCCTGCACATCTTGACATGCCATTTCCCCTGCACACCTTGACATGCCATTTCTCCTGCACACCTTATCATGCCATTTCTCCTGCACACCTTGTCATGCATTTCTCCTGCACACCTTGACATGCCATTTCTCCTGCACACCTTATCATGCCATTTCTCCTGCACACCTTGTCATGCCATTTCTCCTGCACACCTTGACATGCCATTTCTCCTGCACACCTTGTCATGCCATTTCTCCTGCACACCTTGACATGCCATTTCTCCTGCACACCTTGACATGCCATTTCTCCTGCACACCTTGTCATGCCATTTCTCCTGCTCACCTTGTCATGCCATTTTCTCGGGGGATGCCAGTGTCATGGTAGACAGACCTCCTGGGTGGTTTCAAAGGATGATAATCCTTGTTTGATAGATCACTGATAATCCCTGTTTGATAGATCACTGATAATCCCTGTTTGATAGATCACTGATAATCCCTGTTTGATAGATCACTGATAATCCCTGTTTGATAGATCATTGATAATCCCTGTTTGAAAGATCACTGATAATCCTTGTTTGATAAATCACCGACAATCCCTGTTTGATAGATCACTGATAATCCTTGTTTGATAAATCACCGATAATCCCTGTTTGATAGATCACTGATTGTCCCTGTTTGATAGATCACTGATTGTCCCTATTTGATAGATCACTGATAATCCCTGTCTGATAGATCACCGATTGTCCCTGTTTGATAGATCACCGATAATCCCTGTTTGATAGATCACCGATAATCCCTGTTTGATAGATCACCGATAATCCCTGTTTGATAGATCACTGATAATCCCTGTTCGATAGATCTCTGATAATCCCTGTTTGATAGATCTCTGATAATCCCTGTTTGATAGATCACCGATAATCCTTGTTTGATAGATCACCGATAATCCTTGTTTGATAGATCACCGATAATCCCTGTTTGATAGATCTCTGATAATCCCTGTTTGATAGATCTCTGATAATCCCTGTTTGGTGTATCATCTGAGGTGAGGGGTTGACGTCAGAGCTGTAGTTTTTTCCACCATTTCAGGATCAAACAAGGAAAAGCTATCAACTTGAGCTCCAGGTAGTAGATTGAGGGAAAGAACAAGGTCCACTGGATGTGTACCGCCAGTGACACTCAATCCAACTGCAAGCCATTTCCTCGACTTAAAACTACTGGAAGATACATCAGTCTGCAAATAAAGATTGGTTTCAAGCAAAAGGTACATTTTCACAAAACATATGCACAAATCAAATCACAACATTCATTAACTTCTTCCCAAGCAAAACAAACTGACAAAAGTACACTGAAAAGAAAAAACGATCAATTACCTGAGAAGCTTTGGACAATGATAAGCATACACAAAAATCAAACGGCAAGAATTCAATATAGAAGAAAAAAAAATTCTTCAGTTGCCGAACAATTTCTCCAATTGAATACAAAGTAAAAAAAAACCCATTTGTGGCATATCACAGTCACCAAGGGACGGATAATAAATCTTCAGCAACTTGTCATGGAAAGATGCTCCTACTGCACCAAGTATTAAGCTTGGCAAAATCAGCTTTAAAAGCAAAGACACAAGTAAAGAGACATCTGAGTCCATTTCTTTTCCATTCAGAGAATTCGCACAAACTCCCTCCTCTCGCCTCTCTCTCTCTATCCCATACAAGTTTGGACATGTAGACACAGAAAGAAGTGAAGTGCTTTTCAACCACTCTACCCTGTTGCACATGACCAAGGACAGAAGGCAGTGGAGGTCCCTGACTGCCCACATGTCTGCCATGGGACCCCTGCAACCAAGTGTCTCAGGACAACAATGACAATTAGAAACACTCACACACACACATATGCACACACACATATGCACACACACACATACACACACACACGCACACGGACATACACTGATAAAGTCAAAGCATACCTGAAGCTTGCATAAATACACATGGAATAAAACTGTCATGTGCTTCCCTGTGTCCCACTTCCTCTTGTCACTTGATGACCATGAAGAGTTGGGAATATTCCACCAACAGCTACACACAGCACCAAGTCCTTACCAATCGCAATAGCCAGCTTACCGTGGCCATCGAATCATGCAGCCCACCACATACACCTGAAGAAATGACAGAGATAAAAGAAAAATACAGAAACAGATGAAACATTCCCAGGTTTCTGGCCCAGTTCTGTCCCTGTATAATGTCATCAATCTTCAGAACAAACAAGATCCATCTTTCAGGGCTAGAGATCAGAAAGGAAATCATTTTACATCATGAACTATTTTTTTCCATAGTACACCGTACATAACAACAATTTCTAACTGGCAGGTATTCTGGAATTTTGAACCTTCTCCTCTCTGCCAATATCAGTGTCCAAAGAAAGTGATAGCCGTTGCTACGGGTGTGCTTTTTTAACTTGCCTGCTTGTCATGCAAAACTCCTCAGTCAACAATGCTCACCCAAGCATGGAACTCAAAAACAAATGTAACAAGATATGTAAAACAGCATGCAAGAGCTAGTGAAATACTTGCAATATAATCACTTCTATACAATCTTTCCAAAAATTGAAAGAGCACTGTACAAACAGTTCTATGGCAGCAGTAAAATGATTGAAGTGCCAAGTGGCCAGTTAGGAAGGGAGATCAAAGATTTAACAAAAGCAGATATGTTGCAGTCTTCAATGTCACTTGCTCTTCATTAAATATCATACACATTTCATGAGCACGGGAAATGAGCTAAATATCATAATAAAGACAAGTTGTGTGTCCTCCATGGTTGAGAGGTCACAATACTTTTGGCTGATCATACCAAACACATGAAAACCTTTAGCAAGAATACTAATAATTGACACACCTACCAATAATCAATGGTTGAAAAACAATCACAACCAACACTTAATAACAATAATCATTTGAAAAACAACCATAAAACTAAAAAAAACAAGAAAACATACCCCAAAAACTCAAATCATTCGGCATCCAGGACTAATACGATTTAACATTTATTTGATTGATTATACACAAAATATTTACAAATCAGCATAAAAAACAACACAATAATCCAAAGGTGCTAAGCAGCTAAACTACTTGGTACTGCTTGTCTTCCATTTCTGTTTTGCATGCTCTTGCCTTTCTATCTGCTTGCTTATATGTTTCTTCTTCTTCTTCTTCCTAAAATACTGGTTCACTCAAAAACGAGTAGGTCACCAGCGCGCATGTTAAAAAGTAAAATAAAATAACATAAAACAGACTCAGACTGTTGGCCCCTGGAGCAAATTTGGCAACAAGGGGTCGCACTCGATATTCAAGAAGTTAAAAGCAATGGCCAAATTCAGGCCCAGGTAATAGTAAAATATCTGGGGAAGTAAAAATAGAAAATCGTCAATATGCAGATCTCAAAACTGTCGAATCAATTTGTTTTTTAAATGAGATTGCATTTGTGGCAATCTTGATGGCACCCGGCAGTGAGTTCCACAGCCGTACAGAACTGGGATAAAAAGAATGTAAGTGGCTGTCAATATTTGATGCAGGTATAGTATAACATTGACCGCCACTCCTGGTGCTACTTTTATTCAATACTAGTTGTTCCATTGGAATATCAATTACTTTAGCTCTGCCTTTGAAGAAGATGTTAAGTTTGATAAAAGCTCTTCTCTCTTCGAAGGGTTTCCATTCTAATTTCCTCATGTTCTTCCTAGTATTCCCCTTTTCTCTGATGTGGTTCCCTGTTACGAACCGTGCTGCTCTCTTCTGAATCTTTTCGAGGTTATCAATGTCCTTTAGATGGTAAGGATCCCAAACTGAGCAACCATATTCCAGTACTGGCTAACCATTTTGTTTGTAGCAGTCGTCTAAAACCTTTTGGGGCAGTCATTGATATTCCTGTATAAAAAGCTAAGAGTATTTGCTTTCTTACATACTAAATTGTAATGTTCTTTCCATTTGAGACGACTATCTATAATCACGCCTAAATATTTGCAGCATTATTTTCTTTAAGAATAGTATTATGGATAAATAATCTGATCTAATGGTGAGCGTTTTGTTACATATACGCAACACTTGGCACTTTTGGGATGAAATTCCATTTTCCAAGTTCTTTCCCACTCTTGTAAAGCGTTTAGACTTCTTGTAGAATGCGTGTATCATTCTTGCTTCTGATTGTTCTATATACTAAGCTGTCATCTGCAAAAAGCCTTATAGTAAATTCCAGGAAGAGATTTCCCACTTATGTCATTTATAAAATTTAAAAAAAACAAGGGCCCCAGAACAGTTCCCTGTGGTACACCTGACACACTGGCCAAAAGGCAAACAAATACATAAAACAAAGTGTAAGCAACCAATTTTATGTACAAACGACCCGTACATTTTGGACAAAAATGTCTTCTTCAGACATTACACACACACACACACACACACACACACACATACACACAGAACACTACTCCCCTAACACTAGAGTTAGTAGTCACACAAGGGTGACAAAAGTATGACAACGGAAGGGAAAATGAGCACAATTCAAAAACAGAGGGCAGGTTTACCCTGGCATTTATTTATTCACTCTTCTTTTAAATGCCCAAATGGCTTGTGAAAAAAAGCAAAAACAGTCACCGTGTTTGATGCTTTCAGTACTGAATAATTGAGAAACATTAGAGTTGCAAACAGAATAGACAGTATCTTTGATGCCGGGTTAGGCTCGGTTTGGACTTTGGTTTCAGTGGGTTAGGATGCTCTATACTGGCTTTTGTCTGTTTATTTAGACTCTGGTTTCAGTGGGTTAGGATGCTCTATAACTTGGCTTTGTCTGGTTTTATTTAGACTCTGGTTCAGTGGGTTAGGATGCTCTATACTTGGCTTTGTCTGGTTTATTTAGACTCTGGTTTCAGTGGGTTAGGATGCTCTATACTTGGCTTTGTCTGGTTTATTTGGACTTGGTTAGATAAGGTTATAATATATGACACAGAAAAAGAATTCCCCCTTCTATTAAGAACTGAATCCATTGTTTTCTTCTCTATTTCATTTTTATTCCCAGGGTGTGCGAAGTCTGCTGGAAAAACGTTTAAAATAGTGACAGTAACATTTTATCACTGATGCATGATTCTACATACCTGAGTTCATTTTATGAACAAATAGTTGCGTCAAATTCATTCATTGTTTAAATGTGAGCAACTGGACATCCATGAGAAAAGTTTTCCTTTCAAAGCAGAATTTTACTTCGTCTCCGGCCATTTCACAATACTTTGTGCAAACTGAATAGGACTCTCCTCAAACTATGCTGAGAGGGTTATTGTGTAGAGGTTTATGAGCTTACACATCAAATGGTTGAATAAGGGTTGTAGACTTAGGTCAGGAGCTCTTCTTACTCAATTTTGTGAAAAAGCTGTTGCTGAACCTCAGCTGATCAGTCACTTAGCTGAGATTATAAAGGGTCAGACATATACTGAAGCTAAAACAGACACACACCCAAGCATGACATATCCAACACAGAAATACTGGTCAGAGTGACAAGATGAAGCTGTTGATAAACGCTGGTCATAGTGACAAGATGAAGCTGTTGATAAACACTGGTCATAGTGACAAGATGAAGCTGCTGATAAACGCTGGTCATAGTGACAAGATGAAGCTGCTGATAAACGCTGGTCACAGTGACAAGATGAAGCTATTGATAAGATAAGATAATGTTGCTTATAGCCCAGCCGACCGCAAAGGGCCACATCAGGGCTGTCACCACGTTAAAATCAACTCACCAGTCATAAAAATAAAAAAAAACCCACAAAAACAAACAAAAAAAAACCTTTAAGCTATTGATAAACGCTGTGATGCAACGGACATCGATGTGTTGGATACAAGCATTAGCACAGACTGAGATGGATGGAAGCCATGGGATACAAGCATTAGCACAGACTGAGATGGATGGAAGCCATGGGATACAAGCATTAGTACAGACTGAGATGGATGGAAGCCATGGGATACAAGCATTAGCACAGACTGAGATGGATGAAAGCCATGGGATACAAGCATTAGCACAGACTGAGATGGACGGAAGCCATGGGATACAACCATTAGCACAGACTGAGATGGATGGAAGCCATAGCACTTCTCCAACTCCAAAACCACCTTGACCAAAACAACTTGCTCTATTCGTTGCAGTCCGCCTATCGCACTGGACACAGTACAGAAACTGCTCTGCTGAAAATAAACGATCTTCTCTCTGCTCTGGATAATGGTCAGGTTTCACTGCTTTCTCTTCTTGACTTGTCCGCTGCCTTTGATACCATTGATCACTCCACCCTCCTCACTAGACTTCAACATACTTTTGGCATCTCTTCTCACGCTTTGGCATGGTTTTATTCTTACCTTTCTGGTCGAACCCAAATTGTCTCTGTCAATGGTTTTTCTTCAAGCTCTGCTGACTTGAATTATGGTGTTCCCCAAGGCTCTGTCCTTGGTCCCATTCTGTTTGTTCTATATACCCAACCCATCTCTGACATTGTAGCCCATCATGACATTTCACACCACTGCTTCTCTGATGACAATCAAATCTACATTTCTGGTGACATCTCTCTCCTCTCCTCCATCATTGATCGCTCACAGCTCTGCATCTCTGACATAAAGGCATGGATGACTTGCAACAAACTTCAGTTAAACAATGACAAAACTGAACTGATCTTCATTCTCCCAAAACGGCTCATGTCTACAATCTCTGTTCCTTCTTCTGTCCAACTTGGTACCTCTCTCATTCAGACCTCTACCACTGTGCGAAATCTAGGCGTTGTACTTGATCAGACACTCTCTTTTCAAAATCAGATTTCTTCTATCTGCCGTGCTTGCTACTTGGAGCTTCGGCGAATCAGTTCTGTGCGCCACCTTCTGTCTGAAGAAGCTACCAAGACTCTGGTTTCTGCTTTCATTCTTTCAAGACTTGACTACTGTATTTCTCTTCTTGCTGGCTGTCCACAGAATCTTCTTGCAAAATTGCAGAAAGTCCAAAATAATGCTGCTCGCCTTGTCTCGAAATCTCCGAAAACCTCTCATGTTTCTCCCTTGCTTAAATCTTTGCACTGGCTTCCTGTTGAAAAACGCATCAAGTACAAACTTTCTTTGCTCTGTTACAAGGCATTGGATGGCCTCGCTCCATCTTACCTCTCTAAACTTCTGTCGACCTATACTCCTTCCAGACAGCTTCGCTCTTCCTCTGACACTCGCATTATGCAGATCCCTCGTTTTCGGGCCAGAACACTTGGTGAACGTTCTTTTACTTTTCAGGCTCCTTCCTGCTGGAACAATCTCCCTTCTGCACTCCGAAACTCAAACAGTCTTTCTTCTTTCAAGTCCTCCCTCAAAACAACTCTCTTCAAAACATAATTTTTCTGCTCCTTCGCTGGGGGTGTGTGTGTGTGTGTGTGTGTGTGTGTGTGTGTGTGTGTGTGTGTGTGTGTGTGTTAGGGCTTATTGCTGTAAGCGCTTAGGGCTTTTGTTTAAGATTAAGCGCACTAAATGTTCCTTATTATTATTATTATTATTATTATGGGATACAAGCATTAGCATAGACTGAGATGGATGGAAGCCATGCATGTGGCGTCCAAGTCCAGTGCAGGGGTTCTGCTGTGCTGCACTATGTCACAATGCTTTAGGCTGTTCTGATTGGACAGAATGTGCTGCACTATGTCACAATGCTACAGGCTGTTCTGATTGGACAGAATGTGCTGCACTATGTCACAATGCTTTAGGCTATTCTGATTGGACAGAATGTGCTGCACTATGTCACAATGCTATAGGCTGTTCTGATTGGACAGAATGTGCTGCACTATGTCACAATGCTACAGGCTGTTCTGATTGGACAGAATGTGCTGCACTATGTCACAATGCTACAGGCTGTTCTGATTGGACAGAATGTGCTGCACTATGTCACAATGCTTTAGGCTGTTCTGATTGGACAGAATGTGCTGCACTATGTCACAATGCTACAGGCTGTTCTGATTGGACAGAATGTGCTGCACTATGTCACAATGCTACAGGCTGTTCTGATTGGACAGAACTCAGTTATGCTGCACTATGTCACAATGCTACAGGCTATTCTTATTGGACAGAACTCAGTTATGCTGCACTACGTCACAATGCTACAGGCTATTCTTATTGGACTGAACTCAGTTGTGCTGCACTATGTCACAATGCTACAGGCTATTCTTATTGGACAGAACTCAGTTATGCTGCACTATGTCACAATGCTACAGGCTATTCTTATTGGACAGAACTCAGTTATGCTGCACTATGTCACAATGCTATAGGCTATTCTTATTGGACAGAACTCGGTTATGCTGCACTATGTCACAATGGCTATTCTTATTGGACAGAACTCGGTTATGCTGCACTATGTCACAATGGCTGTTCTTAGTGGACAGAACTCAGTTATGCTGCACTATGTCACAATGCTACAGGCTGTTCTTAGTGGACAGAACTCAGTTATGCTGCACTATGTCACAATGGCTGTTCTTACTGGACAGAACTCAGTTATGCTGCACTATGTCACAATGGCTGTTCTTACTGGACAGAACTCAGTTATGCTGCACTATGTCACAATGCTATAGGCTGTTCTTAGTGGACAGAACTCAGTTATGCTGCACTATGTCACAATGCTACAGGCTGTTCTTAGTGGACAGAACTCAGTTATGCTGCACTATGTCACAATGCTATAGGCTGTTCTTAGTGGACAGAACTCAGTTATGCTGCACTATGTCACAATGCTACAGGCTGTTCTTAGTGGACAGAACTCAGTTATGCTGCACTATGTCACAATGGCTGTTCTTAGTGGACTGAACTCAGTTATGCTGCACTATGTCACAATTCTATAGGCTATTCTTATTGGACAGAACTCAGTTATGCTGCACTATGTCACAATGCTTTAGGCTGTTCTTAGTGGACAGAACTCAGTTATGCTGCATTATGTCACAATGGCTGTTCTTATTGGACAGAACTCAGTTATGCTGCACTATGTCACAATGCTATAGGCTGTTCTTAGTGGACAGAACTCAGTTATGCTGCACTATGTCACAATGGCTGTTCTTACTGGACAGAACTCAGTTATGCTGCACTATGTCACAATGCTCTAGGCTGTTCTTAGTGGACAGAACTCAGTTATGCTGCACTATGTCACAATGCT
The DNA here is from genome assembly GCA_018398815.1 of Conus ventricosus. NCBI lineage: Eukaryota > Metazoa > Mollusca > Gastropoda > Neogastropoda > Conidae > Conus > Conus ventricosus. Next base: position 1,125,333 of record CM031598.1, read on the forward strand.
ATAGGCTGTTCTTAGTGGACAGAACTCAGTTGTGCTGCACTATGTCACAATGCTATAGGCTGTTCTTAGTGGACAGAACTCAGTTATGCTGCACTATGTCACAATGCTATAGGCTGTTCTTAGTGGACAGAACTCAGTTATGCTGCACTATGTCACAATGGCTGTTCTTAGTGGACAGAACTCAGTTATGCTGCACTATGTCACAATGCTATAGGCTGTTCTTAGTGGACAGAACTCAGTTATGCTGCACTATGTCACAATGGCTGCTCTTAGTGGACAGAACTCAGTTGTGCTGCACTATGTCACAATGGCTGTTCTTATTGGACAGAATTCAGTTATGCTACACTATGTCACAATGCTACAGGCTGTTCTTAGTGGACAGAACTCAGTTATGCTGCACTATGTCACAATGGCTGTTCTTATTGGACTGAACTCAGTTATGCTGCACTATGTCACAGTGCTATAGGCTGTTCTTAGTGGACAGAACTCAGTTATGTTGCACTATGTCACAATGGCTGTTCTTAGTGGACAGAACTCAGTTATGCTGCACTATGTCACTATGGCTGTTCTTAGTGGACTGAACTCAGTTATGCTGCACTATGTCACAATGCAAAAGGCTGTTCTTAGTGGACAGAACTCAGTTATGCTGCACTATGTCACAATGGCTGTTCTTAGTGGACTGAACTCAGTTATGCTGCACTGTCACAATGCTATAGGCTGTTCTTAGTGGACAGAACTCAGTTATGCTGCACTATGTCACAATGCTATTGGCTGTTCTTATGGGACAGAACTCCGTTATGCATCAATATTTTTTAAAAAGCTCAGAAAAAGCTGAGACCATCCCGGAGTGATCCGTAACAACAGCAACCTTGCCAGAAAACAAACAATGCCTACAAAAAATCAAAATATCGAAAACAAACAATGCCTACAAAAAATCAAAATATCGAAAACAAACAATGCCTACAAAAAATCAAAATATCGCAAACAAACAATGCCTACAAAAAATCAAAATATCGAAAACAAACAATGCCTACAAAAAATCAAAATATGGCAGAGGATGATGGACTGAAGGAACCATGACAGAACACATTTCACAAGAACACATGCCTCAAGGACCATGACAGAACACATTTCACAAGAACACATGCCTCAAGCGTCAGGCAGAACACATTTCACAAGAACACATGCCTCAAGCGTCAGGCAGAACACATTTCACAAGAACACATGCCTCAAGCGTCAGGCAGAACACATTTCACAAGAACACATGCATCAAGCGTCAGGCAGAACACATTTCACAAGAACACATGCCTCAAGCGTCAGGCAGAACACATTTCACAAGAACACATGCCTCAAGCGTCAGACAGAACACATTTCACAAGAACACATGCCTCAAGCGTCAGGCAAACTTTCAAAGCAAACAAGCAGAAGGACAGAGTTGACAAGTTACTGGTGCACCATGCCGTCGCCACATTGAGCCCCCTTCCAGTCTGGCAACCTCTTGTGGCCACAGCCCTCCAGAGGGGGAGGCTCATTCTGGCTGGCTCCACATCCCAGCAACTATCGTCCTCAGTAAGGGGAGAAGTCGATGGTGGACTGCTGATGTTGGATCTGAACAAGCATCACTGTCACGTCACAAGAGTGACTCAGCAGCAGTGCAGGGTCTCCTCTGGAGGATATCTTGTTGGCGGCGTGGTATTTAATTGTTCCCTGAGGACTCCTGTGCTGGGGCTGTGGTAAAACAGCATAGCTATGCTTGAAGGAGTTGAAGTGGTCAGCGTTGAAGTCATACCACAGGGAGGTCACAGAACAAAAGAGATTGCTGGCACCATACAGTGGCCTGCTGCTGTACACGATCACATGACTGACTTCTCTCAGCCTTCTCATAGGGCCAGCAGTCAACCAGATGTCATCTGACATACTGTGACTACTCTCAGCCTTCTCATAGGGCCAGCAGTCAACCAGATGTCATCTGACATACTGTGACTTCTCTCAGCCTTCTCATAAGGCCAGCACTCAACCAGATGTCATCTGACATTATACTGTGACTACTCTCAGCCTTCTCATAGGGCCAACACTCAACCAGATGTCATCTGACATACTGTGACTCCTCTCAGCCTTCTCATAGGGTCAGCACTCAACCAGATGTCATCTGACATTATACTGACTTCTCTCAGCCTTCTCATCGGGCCAGCACTCAACCAGATGTCATCTGACATTATGCTGTGACTCCTCTCAGCCTTCTCATAGGGCCAGCACTCAACCAGATGTCATCTGATATTATGACATTATACTGTGACTTCTCTCAGCCTTCTCATAGGGCCAGCACTCAACCAGATGTCATCTGACATTATACTGTGACTCCTCTCAGCCTTCTCATAAGGCCAGCACTCAACCAGATGTCATCTGACATTATACTGACTTCTCTCAGCCTTCTCATAGGGCCAGCAGTCAACCAGATGTCATCTGACATTATACTGACTTCTTTCAGCCTTCTCATCGGGCCAGCACTCAACCAGATGTCATCCGACATTATGCTGTGACTTCTCTCAGCCTTCTCATAGCACTCAACCAGATGTCATCTGACATTATACTGACTTCTCTCAGCCTTCTCATAGGGCCAGCACTCAACCAGATGTCATCTGACATTATACTGTGACTTCTCTCAGCCTTCTCATAAGGCCAGCACTCAACCAGATGTCATCTGACATTATACTGTGACTACTCTCAGCCTTCTCATAGGGCCAGCACTCAACCAGATGTCATCTGACATTATACTGTGACTTCTCTCAGCCTTCTCATAGGGCCAGCAGTCAACCAGATGTCATCTGACATTATACTGTGACTTCTCTCAGCCTTCTCATAGGGCCAGCACTCAACCAGATGTTGTCTGACATTATCTGTGGACTGGAAACAAAATGATTCGTCCAATATAAAGACAATGTCCGATTTGTGGCCATCACTTTGTTTTTAAAAATAGAAAGGACTGGCTAGTCTCAAATTGTATGTTCTTATTCAAAGAAGTTATCACACCATCTGGTTCCTATCATTCTTTTTATCATTACTTTTACCGAGCGTTTCCAGACTTTCCTGAGCATGAGAGTGATGGAATGTGTTAAAATGACTATTCTTTCACAGGCCCTACAAAAATAGTGATCAGGAAATTTTGCTGTATTCTTACGAGAGATTTGAGTTTGTGCATATTTTTTTCATATAGTTTATGAATGCATCTAAATGAATAATTATTATCACTTTGTGTGGGTTAATGTGTGTGTGTGTGTGTGTGTGTGTGTGTGTGTGTGTGTGTGTGTGTGTGTGTGTGTGTGTGTGTGTGCATGTGTGTGTGTGTGTGTGTGTGTGTGTGTGTGTGTGTGTATTTGTGCATGCATGCTTATGTGCATATGAGTGTACTTGTACATATGCATGTGATAGGGTTTGGAGGCGAGGGGGATTACTTCTTCTTACCTCCTATTTCCATGCTGTATTTCGCCTCAAACACACACAGTGATGCACTCAGCACATAAACTGGTTGGTAGCCATATATGTATTCTTTGTTCCTTCTACAGTAAATATGAACATCACTGGTAATCCCAAACTTGAGCACATGCACACAATACCCTGTGTTTCAAAATCGATGCATCAAGAAACGGGGCATGCTTGTGCGCACACCTCTACACACAGACTCCTGCCGGTGGGACACAGAAGTCAGCATACCGAGGTGAAAGCATCATGCCATTTTCCTTTTAATCCTTCTACTTGTGTTTGAGCCTTGGTCCAGGCTGTCTGTGGGTCACCAGGCAGCACAGTCAGAGTCAATGGTTAACAGATGGCAAGCTGCCTGGACGGTACAGAGGATGACATGGGCAGGTCTCAATCACCAGCTATGTCTCTGGATGGCATCAAGTACAACTCCACGCCCTGCAGTTCAATGACCTGGTTTTGACAACAAAAATGACGCCTGTGTGACACAACCTGCTTGAACAGAAACAGACTAATCATGGAAATAAATGATACACTAACCCAACTGTCAAACCAACTACAGCCACTGAAAGCTGCCCACTCCCCCCTTTCCTCCCAGAAAAAGCCCAACCATCCAAGCACAGAAAATCTCCCTCAAATCGTCACATTTTAACCAAGAAATCAGTTTACAAAGCCACTAACACTTCTTCTCTGATGGCAAAAGAGAAGCAAATTTGGAGGGTTGCTGTTACTCTTCATCTGTAATACAAAATTGTAGCACAGACACACACTGGTACTTGGGAAAACACACACACACACACACTGCTACTCTTCATCTTCAATACAAGATTGTGGCACAGACACAGACTGAAGCTTGAACACACACACACACACACACACACACACACACACACACACACACACACACACACACACACACACACACACAACCCATACAAGAAACAAATGAACAACTTCAATAGGATCATTATGTTTTCCATATAAGTAACTCTTGTTAATGACACCTTTCCCAACATTACTTATTTCTGATAAACCTAAAGAACAAATAGGTCCTGAACGTCAGATTATGTCTATTTTCACTCATAATGACTTTCAAATTATGACTTCAACTAATATGACCCGCTCTCATCAAAACGATACAAAATGTTCTCAACCTCATTTTCCCTCAAAATGAATCGTAGTTTTCTGAACTTCATTCTCAATTATGAAGGCACACATATGTATATGCATGAGTTTATGTATGCATTGTGTGCATTTGCATGCATGCACATGAGCATGTGTGTATGTATTGTTTGTATATCATACAGAGGTCACTCCCTACCTGCATTAGTTTCGGTCTTCCTCCGATGCTGGGTGTATAAATGACACTTGAGACTGTTCTGGAAGCCAACGCCCAAGGAGAGATTTTCCACAGAAGATAGTCTGCACATAGCATCCATTGACCTATGAGGGTAACATGAAGGTTTGTAGTCCTGAAAAGCCATTCCCCCACCCAATATCCATCAATAACATTTTGGACTTTGTTATTTATTACTCCCCCCCCCCCTCCACCCCCCCCCCCCCCCCCCACATTCCCTGTCATTCCATGCTGGTAGCATAGCAAAACTGACCCAAGGCATCATGTTTTAGGGTGCAGGTACTCTGAAAAAATACTGCCATGCAATTTTTCATCTGAGTTGGTCAACAGAGCTCTGAATGACTCTGGTATGCATCAACAGTGTCTGTTCACAACGTAAGCTCTCTACAGAGCTCTGAGTGACTCTGGTATGTGTCAACAGTGTCTGTTCACACTGTAAACTCTCTACAGAGCTCTGAATGACTCTGGTATGCATCAACAGTGTGTTCATACCGTAACCTCTCTACAGAGCTCTGAATGACTCTGGTATGTGTCAACAGTGTCTGTTCACACCGTAACCTCTCTACAGAGCTATGAATGACTCTGGTATGTGTCAACAGTGTGTTCACACCGTAAGCTCTCTACAGAGCTCTGAATGACTCTGGTATGTGTCAACAGTGTCTGTTCACACCGTAAGCTCTCTTCAGAGCTATGAATGACTCTGGTATGTGTCAACAGTGTCTGATCACACCGTAACCTCTCTACAGAGCTCTGAATGACTCTGGTATGTGTCAACAGTGTCTGTTCACACCGTAAGCTCTCTTCAGAGCGATGAATGACTCTGGTATGTGTCAACAGTGTCTGTTCACACCGTAAGCTCTCTTCAGAGCTCTGAATGACTCTGGTATGTGTCAACAGTGTCTGTTCACACTGTAACCTCTCTACAGAGCTCTGAATGACTCTGGTATGTGTCAACAGTGTGTTCACATCGTAAGCTGTCTACAGAGCTCTGAATGACTCTGGTATGTGTCAACAGTGTCTGTTCACACCGTAAGCTCTCTACAGAGCTCTGAATGACTCTGGTATGTGTCAACAGTGTGTTCACACCATAAGCTGTCTACAGAGCTATGAATGATTCTGGTATGTGTCAACAGTGTCTGTTCACACTGTAAACTCTCTACAGAGCTCTGAATGACTCTGGTATGCATCAACAGTGTGTTCATACCGTAACCTCTCTACAGAGCTCTGAATAACTCTGGTATGTGTCAACAGTGTCTGTTCACACCGTAAGCTCTCTACAGATGTATGAATGACTCTGGTATGTGTCAACAGTGTGTTCACACCATAAGCTCTCTACAGAGCTATGAATGACTCTGGTATGTGTCAACAGTGTCTGTTCACACCATAAGCTCTCTACAGAGCTCTGAATGACTCTGGTATGTGTCAACAGTGTCTGTTCACACCGTAAGCTCTCTTCAGAGCTATGAATGACTCTGGTATGTGTCAACAGTGTGTTCACACCGTAAGCTCTCTACAGAGCTCTGAATGACTCTGGTATGTGTCAACAGTGTCTGTTCATACCGTAAGCTCTCTTCAGAGATATGAATGACTCTGGTATGTGTCAACAGTGTCTGTTCACACCGTAACCTCTCTACAGAGCTCTGAATGACTCTGGTATGTGTCAACAGTGTGTTCACACCATAAGCTCTTTACAGAGGTCTGAATGACTCTGGTATGTGTCAACAGTGTCTGTTCACACCGTAAGCTCTCTTCAGAGCTCTGAATGACTCTGGTATGTGTCAACAGTGTCTGTTCACACCGTAACCTCTCTACAGAGCTCTGAATGACTCTGGTATGTGTCAACAGTGTGTTCACACCATAAGCTCTCTACAGAGCTCTGAATGACTCTGGTATGTGTCAACAGTGTCTGTTCACACCGTAAGCTCTCTTCAGAGCTATGAATGACTCTGGTATGTGTCAACAGTGTCTGTTCACACCGTAAGTTCTCTTCAGAGCTCTGAATGACTCTGGTATGTGTCAACAGTGTCTGTTCACACCGTAAGCTCTCTTCAGAGCTATGAATGACTCTGGTATGTGTCAACAGTGTCTGTTCACACCGTAACCTCTCTACAGAGCTCTGAGTGACTCTGGTATGTGTCAACAGTGTGTTCACACTGTAAGCTCTCTACAGAGCTCTGAATGACTCTGGTATGTGTCAACAGTGTCTGTTCACACCGTAAGCTCTCTACAGAGCTCTGAATGACTCTGGTATGTGTCAACAGTGTCTGTTCACACCGTAAGCTCTCCTCAGAGCTATGAATGACTCTGGTATGTGTCAACAGTGTGTTCACACCATAAGCTCTCTACAGAGCTCTGAATGACTCTGGTATGTGTCAACAGTGTCTGTTCACACCGTAAGCTCTCTTCAGAGCTATGAATGACTCTGGTATTGTCAACAGTGTGTTCACATCGTAAGCTGTCTACAGAGCTCTGAATGACTCTGGTATGTGTCAACAGTGTCTGTTCACACCGTAAGCTCTCTACAGAGCTCTGAATGACTCTGGTATGTGTCAACAGTGTCTGTTCACACCGTAAGCTCTCTTCAGAGCTATGAATGACTCTGGTATGTGTCAACAGTGTGTTCACACCATAAGCTCTCTACAGAGCTCTGAATGACTCTGGTATGTGTCAACAGTGTCTGTTCACACCGTAAGCTCTCTTCAGAGCTATGAATGACTCTGGTATGTGTCAACAGTGTCTGTTCACACCGTAACCTCTCTACAGAGCTCTGAATGACTCTGGTATGTGTCAACAGTCTGTTCACACCGTAAGCTGTCTACAGAGCTATGAATGACTCTGGCATGTGTCAACTGTCTGTTCACACCATAAGCTCTCTACAGAGCTCTGAATGACTCTGGTATGTGTCAACAGTGTCTGTTCACACTGTAACCTCTCAGCAGAGACTGGCCAGTCCTAAGATCTGTGTCTGCATGTGTTGGCTATGGCCAGTCCTAAGATCTTTGTCTGCATGTGTTGGCTATAAAAAAAGCTTCCATCACAAAGACATACATCCACACGTGTCCAGTTTCTTTCTTCCTCACAGAAACACTCCTCCCTTGCTGTCCAGTTAGAGAGTATTACAAATGAATGAAACTCACTCTTGCCTTTACAAACAGACTAAACAGTGGGGAAAGACCTGAACAGTTCAATGAATGTCTGACCATAACACAGACTATAGGAACTTTAATTCTGATGACTTGGATGAAAAACAACAACTACTGGACTGACCCAATTACAGCACAGACATTGGTCTGGAACTAGTCATTCTGATTACCTGATGAACAGCTGGCTGCCTGACCACACTTTGTTACACCTGGGACCAATCATTCTGATTACCTGATGAACAGCTGGCTGCCTGACCACACTTTGTTACACCTGGGACCAATCATTCTGACTACCTGATGAATAGCTGGCTGCCTGACCACACTTTGTTACACCTGGGACCAATCATTCTGATTACCTGATGAACAGCTGGCTGCCTGAACACACTGTGTTACACCTGTGACCAATCATTCTGACTACCTAATGAAAAGCTGGCTGCCTGAACACACTGTGTTACCTCTGGGACCAATCATTCTGATTACCTGATGAACAGCTGACCTGCCTGACCACACTGTGTTACACCTGGGACCAATCATTCTGACTACCTGATGAACAGCTGGCTGCCTGAACACACTGTGTTACACCTGGGACCAATCATTCTGATTACCTGATGAACAGCTGGCTGCCTGAACACACTGTGTTACACCTGGGACCAATCATTCTGATTACCTGATGAACAGCTGGCTGCCTGAACACACTGTGTTACACCTGGGACCAATCATTCTGACTACCTGATGAACAGCTGGCTGCCTGAACACACTGTGTTACCTCTGGGACCAATCATTCTGATTACCCCGTTGAAAAATGTCAGGCTTCCTGTTTGCAGCAGACATCAATTGGATCCCTGCATTTCTGACTTGCCATAATGAATAGCAAATGACCGTTGTACCCCATGACCTGTCTTCAAAAGCCTCATGTTAGGAGAACATGAATGACACCTGGACTCTTCTGAGACTAATTTTTGTTTCATTTTTTTTCTCTTAAATAGCTGAAACTTTTCTTTCAAAAACAGCTGAAACACTCTTTCTTTACTATAGCAAGTGAAAAAGAAAAATTATCAGTCTGCAGCACCAACGTGTCTATAGCAAGTGAAAAAGAAAAATTATCAGTCTACAGCACCAACGTGTCTATAGCAAGTGAAAAAGAAAAATTATCAGTCTACAGCACCAACGTGTCTATAGCAAGTGAAAAAGAAAAATTACCAGTCTACAGCACCAACGTGTCTATAGCAAGTGAAAAAGAAAAATAATCAGTCTACAGCATCAGGGTGTCTATAGCAAGTGAAAGAGAAAAATAATCAGTCCACAGCACCAGGGTGTCTATAGCAAGTGAAAGAGAAAAATAATCAGTCCACAGCACCAGGGTGTCTATAGCAAGTGAAAAAGAAAATAATCAGTCTACAGCACCATGTTGTCTAGAGCAACTGAAAAAGAAAAATAATCAGTCCACAGCACCAGGGTGTCTACAGCCAGTGAAAAAGAAAAATAATCAGCAGACAGCACCAGGGTGTCTAGAGCAAGTGAAAGAGAAAAATAATCAGCAGACAGCACTAGGTTTCCTATCCACATTTTCTGAATTTCTAAACACAAAGCTGATCTCTCCTGTGTCTTGTTGTCTTTACCTGGTCATCCGGTGAGGTACTGACTGCGGAGTGCGTGAAGAGGCCGGCTGGGTTGGGGGCTTGGGGTTGAAGGTTGGGGTCCCCCGTGCGATGGAGGCTTCCGTCTCTGTAGCGTGCGGGGGCTTAGAAGCCTCCCTCAGTGGTCTCCTGCTCCCTGAACCTCGCTGGGCAGCGTGGGCCTGGGCCACCATGGCGTGGTGCTTGGCCTGCAGGAAACACAAGGTCACATAAAGCACAGCCTGCAGGAAGGGCAAGGTCACATTATGTACAGCCTGCAGGAAGGGCAAGGTCACATTATGTACAGCCTGCAGGAAGGGCAAGGTCACATTATGTACAGCCTGCAGGAAGGGCAAGGTCACATTATGTACAGCCTGCAGGAAGGGCAAGGTCACATTATGTACAGCCTACAGGAAGGGCAAGGTCACAGTATGTACAGACTACAGGAAAGGCAAGGTCACATTATGTACAGCCTACAGGAAGGGCAAGGTCACATTATGTACAGCCTACAGGAAGGGCAAGGTCACATTATGTACAGCCTGCAGGAAGGGCAAGGTCACTTATGTACAGCCTGCAGGAAGGGCAAGGTCACATTATGTACAGCCTGCAGAAAGGGCAAGGTCACATTATGTACAGCCTACAGGAAGGGCACGGTCACATTATGTACAGCCTGAAGGAAGGGCAAGGTCACATTATGTACAACCTGCAGGAAGGGCAAGGTCACATTATGTACAGCCCACAGGAAGGGCAAGATCACATTATGTACAGCCTGCAGGAAAGGCAAGGTCACATTATGTACAGCCTGCAGGAAGGGCAAGGTCACATTATGTACAGCCTGCAGGAAGGGCAAGGTCACATTATGTACAGCCTACAGGAAGGGCTAGGTCACATTATGTACAGCCTACAGGAAGGGCAAGGTCACATTATGTACAGCCTGCAGGAAGGGCAAGGTCACATTATGTACAGCCTACAGGAAAGGCAAGGTCACATTATGTACAGCCTACAGGAAAGGCAAGGTCACATTATGTACAGCCTACAGGAAGGGCAAGGTCACATTATGTACAGCCTACAGGAAGGGCAAGGTCACATTATGTACAACCTGCAGGAAGGGCAAGGTCACATAAAGCATAGCCTGCAGGAAGGTCAAGGTCACATTATGTACAGCCTGCAGGAAAGGCAAGGTCACATTATGTACAGCCTGCAGGAAAGGCAAGGTCACATTATGTACAGCCTGCAGGAAAGGCAAGGTCACATTATGTACAGCCTACAGGAGGTGCAAGATCACATTATGTACAGCCTGCAGGAGGTGCAAGGTCACATTATGTACAGCCTGCAGGAAGGGCAAGGTCACATTATGTACAGCCTACTGGAAGGGCAAGGTCACATTATGTACAGCCTACAGGAAGGGTAAGGTCACATTATGTACAGCCTACAGGAAAGGCAAGGTCACATTATGTACAGCCTACAGGAAGGGTAAGGTCACATTATGTACAGCCTGAAGGAAGGGCAAGGTCACATTATGTATAGCCTACAGCAAAGGCAAGGTCACGTTACCTATGATGGCCTGAACTGTGTTGTTCAACTGAACACTTCTTGTGTAAATCTGTCATTCCAGTTGGGAGAAAAGGACACACTTTGATGTGAAAGGCACACGTTTCCAATTACACTTGGACTGTCCAGGTCTTTGATGCTGGTTACAATGCTACTGGTGGATTTCAATGATCTCAAACAGTGATTCAGGATGACTGAAAGGTTCACAAACGGGTAGACTGAATTTGATGACCCTGTTAAAGCAAGCAGTCTAGACAAACAATTTCTCCACATTAAAAAACATGCAAACCTGGATGAGTTAGGCCTGGCCCGTTATGAACATGACACTACAGCAACATATCTACACTCATCTGGGTCAGCAACCAAGAAGTTGATCTGTCAAAGTCAATTTTTCTATCAATTTTTCCAGGACTGTCTTGTTTTCAGAGGCTTTTTTTTAATGTGGTAAGTGCACATTCTGTTGGGACCTTGGTTTATTGTCCCATCTGAAAAACTAAAGACCAACATTTCAAGTTTAAAGGAAAAGATAAGACATCCCCCCTCCCTTTACCTGATTCAATCATCATTGATCATTGATTTTGATTCTTTTTGCATGTACAATGAACATCATACACACACACACACACACACACACACACACACACGCACACTTTGAAAACTGCCTTTCCTTTCTTTCAATGACCATCACCAGTGGAGCCCTTCTTTTCCAATGTTTTTTTCCAACTCTGATGATTCCTTTCCAGCCAGGTTACCTGAAGTCCTTGTCTCTTCCCTGTGCTCCACCACCACCCTCTCCTTCTCTCTCATCTTCTCTCTTGAACTACATGACAACTGTTCACTCCCCAACCCTACCTCGCTTCCCACCCCAGCTGAGTTCTTCTCCTCTTCCCACTTCCTTGTCATCTTAGTTCTCCCTCTGTTCACCTCACCCCAGCTCACGCAGAGGAAGGGGTCTAGGATTCCCTTTGTCCCTCTGTTCACCTCACCCCAGCTCACCCAGAGGAAGGGGTCTAGGATTCCCTTTGTCCCTCTGTTCACTTCACCCCAGCTCACCCAGAGGAAGGGGTCTAGGATTCCCTTTCTCCCTCTGTTCACCCAGAGGAAGGGGTCTAGGATTCCCTTTCTCCCTCTGTTCACCCAGAGGAAGGGGTCTAGGATTCCCTTTCTCCCTCTGTTCACCCAGAGGAAGGGGTCTAGGATTCCCTTTCTCCCTCTGTTCACCTCACCCCAGCTCACCCAGAGGAAGGGGTCTAGGATCCAAAACATCGCCCAAAGACTATCTACAAAGATCTTTCCTCGTACACCCCTAATCATAAGCATTTTCCAATCCTGCGAATATTCTTGGTGCAACTAGCCGTCACTTACTTTGTTGGCTTCCATCAGCATGTGGCCGTGTTGCTCTGGGGGCTTTACCCAGGGCCGTTCTCTCTGAGTGGTCTGTGAGCAGCGTTCAGGAACAAGGTCGACACCACCCCACAGAGACTGTGATGGGGGACGACCAATGACGGCCAGAGATGCGTGCTTGCTGAGCAGATGCTGCAAGATACAGAGAGTCTTGAGTTCTTATTGTATAACATAACCTGGTGCAATGAAATAACAAGCAGTGATCTGAACTGATCAGCTGAATGTGTCTGCATGATGAAGCACTGAAATGCACCAAGATTATCCCATCCATTTTCTTCGGGTGAACCACATTGCTGGACTGAAATGAAATACTTTGAACTACACAGACTTTTTCCTCCCAGCTGTACTCTATCAACTTTTCATTTCAGCATAACTACACTGACTTCTTCCTCCCAGCTGTACCCTATCAACTTTTCATTTCAGCATCTCTGGAATACCAGTATGCCATGGTGCCAGTTGATTTCAGTCACTCTTTTTAAATGTTTGTAATCTCATCCTTTTTTTCTGTTTCTTTTTTTTTTGTTTTGTTTTTTGTTATTGATTCTCTTGCTCCTTTGTATTGAATAAAGCCAAGGGAGTGCAGTTCAAAACATGTATGTGTGATCTCTTCTTCCCTCAAAGAGAAGATGTCAATCTTACAGTAGCCAAGGAGTGCAGTTCAAAACATGTATGTGTGATCTCCTCTTCCCTCAAAGAGAAGATGTCAATCTTACAGTAGCATTGCCAAAGTTGGTGTAGAAATAGCATGTACAGCCAAGCTTTGCTGCAGCATCATTACATCACTGATGCTGAAAAAGGTTAAAGGGGAATGTCACAACCACTGACTCACCACTGCCCTCCACAGGTGTTGACATGCTTATCACTGACTTGCTTTGCAGAACAATGCGTCTGACTGTGCTTCACTTACAGGTATTGCAGAATGAAAAAAAAGTTGGTTTGCAACATCCCGAGGCCTCTTTCCTATTGCTTGTAAAAAGTCAGCTGAAAAAAAAAAAAAGTGAACAAGTGACAGTCACAAATGCAGGCCACAGTGTCTTGTGTAAAAAAAGAAGAAGAAGAAAAAACGACTGAAAATACACACTTCTTCTTACCTCACCAAGTGCATCTGTGGAACAGGAGGCAGAACTGGTGCTGGCACTTGACCCCAGTCTACCCCCTTGGTCCCCTTTCCCTGGCAGAGGGGGTTTCCCTTGACGTGCGTTTTCTCTACCAGGCCCTTTCCTTTGAAGTGGCTTCTCAGCCCCGTCCTGATCTGAGCAGCTCAGTCCATAGCTGGGCTTGGGGTGAGAGAACCAGAGAGAGCCAGACTGGCTGGGGGCACACTCAGGGAGACTGACCTGGTCTTCGCTTTGCGCTCTACTGCCGGGCCGCGAGCTTGTTGAAGATAATGAAACGTAGTCCACCTTGGCCTCTGGATCGCCTTGGGCTTGAGCTCTCTTGCTGCTAACCTGGGCCTGTGGATCGCCTTGGGCTTGAGCTCTCTTGCTGCTAACCTGGGCCTGTGGATCGCCTTGGGCTTGAGCTCTCTTGCTGCTAACCTGGGCCTGCGGATCGCCTTGGGCTTGAGCTCTCTTGCTGCTAACCTGGGCCTGCGGATCATCTTGGGCTTGAATTCTCTTGCTGACATACACCTCAGACTGTGTCAGGCTGACGGGGTGGCTGACGGTGAACTTACCACGATCCCTATTCGAGTCCCCCCGACTCCCTTGATGGGAACGGGAAGCTCCACTGCCAGGCCTTGACCCGACACAATGCAGAGTGCCAGGGTGGGTGGTGCTGTGGTCCGTCTGCTCGTCCACAGGAGACAGGGACCCCCGACGGTGGTGCTCTTCTTTGGCTGGCTGGCTGGAGGGCGTGGGTTTGAGGGCAATGGAGCTGTTCCCAGAAGAGTATTGTCGGGCTTGCTGTTTGACCGTCAGTCGCTTCAGGGCTTCTCGGATGGCTTCCTCGTTGTAGGTGTCTGTTTATGCCCACAGATTTGGAGGAAATCAATAAAAACATGTAAACTTACATGTGTTTGCATGTGGTTGTGTGTGTGCGTGCATGCGTGTGTGTCTTACATGTGTTTGCATGTGGTTGTATGTGTGTGTGTGTGTGTGTGTGTGTGTGTGTGTGTGTGTGTGTGTGTGTGTGTGTGTGTGTGTGTGTGTGTGTGTGTGTGAATGCATGTGTCTGTCAAAGTTGTGTGAGGTACATGTTTGCTTGCATACAACTCCCAACATTTACACAGACACAAACTTCCTCCATTCATGCATGCCTCCCTTATCTCTCCCCATCCACCCCCTAGCCCCCCTGCACCTCACAACACACAAACAGCCACAGACTTCCAGCAACACTGGAATTCAAGCAGCTCACACTGACATACATACCTCTGACCACAAAGAACAATCACTTTCTCATTCCAACATACCTCCCCCCCCCCACCCCTCCCCCCACAACTCAACAAACACCAATGCCATTCTCACCACCCAAACCAACCACTGTCAAAGCCAGACAATACTCAGAGGAAACAACCAGAGGCCACACACACACACACACACATGCGTGCGCGCACACACACACGCACGCACACGCGCGTGTGCGCATGCAGGCACACACACAAGGTTG
This sequence comes from Conus ventricosus, assembly GCA_018398815.1. Lineage (NCBI taxonomy): Eukaryota > Metazoa > Mollusca > Gastropoda > Neogastropoda > Conidae > Conus > Conus ventricosus. Next base: position 1,140,488 of record CM031598.1, read on the forward strand.
GATGACTCCTGCAGGACTCACCAACCACTGGCTCTGAGGTGGAGAAAGGAGACGGCTTAGCCGAGGACGGGCGTGAAATCAGCTTCAGTGCTGAAACAGGTTGTATTCCTCAGTAGTTTCAGATTTTTCTGAACAATGCCATATTCACATCTATTGGACACACACACACACACATACTCACATATTACACAATGCATACACACACACACACACACACACACACACACACACACACACACACACACACACACACACACACACACTCAGACACACACACACACACACACACACACACACACACACACACACACACTCACCACAGCACCTATAGTCCCCAAAAGACATCAACTCTAGATTATCATTCAAATATCTGACAAAAGAAAGAATTACCATTTCACACAGCTGCCAAAGTGATACCTTTCACAAGACTCAATCATCCTAGGGCAGCATCTTAGTGTATAGAACAGGTCAACCATCATACCTTTCACAAGACTCAATCATCCCAGGGCAGCATCTTAGTGTATAGAACAGGTCAACCATGTTTGCAACGACAGGTAAAAAATGGTTGTTCAGGGCATGCATGCGCAGATACGCATGCACACAGGCACACATGCATGCACTCACCCACACACACACACACACACACACACATACACACAGTTATCACGGATTTCTTTGTCCATTTTCACATCAGATACGTTTACCCAGGCAAAGCAATGGTGACTTTCAAGTCTACACAAAGTAGAGTTACTTTCTTTCAAGTCTGTAGACAGTGGCCCGCACTGTCGGTAATCACTAGCATTTAGCAGACAATGGGGTAGTAGGAGGACATCAGTGATCACTAGCATTTAGCAGACAATGGGGTAGTAGTAGGACATGGGTAATCACTAGCATTTAGCAGACAATGGGGTAGTAGGAGGACATTGGTAATCACTAGCATTTAGCAGACAATGGGGTAGTAGGAGGACATGGGTAATCACTAGCATTTAGCAGACAATGGGGTAGTAGGAGGACATCAGTAATCACTAGCATTTAGCAGACAATGGGGTAGTAGGAGGACATGGGTGATCACTAGCATTTAGCAGACAATGGGGTAGTAGGAGGACATGGGTAATCACTAGCATTTAGCAGACAATGGGGTAGTAGGAGGACATCAGTAATCACTAGCATTTAGCAGACAATGGGGCAGTAGGAGGACATGGGTGATCACTAGCATTTAACAGACAATGGGGTAGTAGGAGGACATGGGTAATCACTAGCATTTAGCAGACAATGGGGTAGTAGGAGGACATGGGTGATCACTAGCATTTAGCAGACAATGGGGTAGTAGGAGGACATCAGTAATCACTAGCATTTAGCAGACAATGGGGTAGTAGTAGGACATGGGTAATCACTAGCATTTAGCAGACAATGGGGTAGTAGTAGGACATGGGTGATCACTAGCATTTAGCAGACAATGGGGTAGTAGGAGAACATCAGTAATCACTAGCATTTAGCAGACAATGGGGTAGTAGTAGGACATGGGTAATCACTAGCATTTAGCAGACAATGGGGTAGTAGGAGGACATGCGCAAGATCTGAACTATGATGAACCTCTGCATTTTTTCTGCCAAAACTAAAAAGGAAGACGGGGGATAAATGTAATGCAATGACCAGTTTGCATAAACACGCAACTGTAGCATGTTCACCAATGTAGAAGATCATTTTTTAAAAAGTCAGTGCTTAGTAAATGTGAATCTGAAGTTGAAAAAAAAAACACAACTAAAAGTATGAACTGATGTTTTCTGTTGTTCTTTCAAATAAAACAATGAGCACAAAGAGATCAGCCACTGAAACATAATCTTTTCAACATATCACAGTAATTAAAGATCACTCTAATCACGCAGTAACATGCACAGCTGGATGGTTAGTGGCACTGTTAGGTCAGAAACATCACTCTGATAACGCAGTAATATGCACAGCTGGATGGTTAGTGGCACTGTTAGGTCAGAAACATCACTCTAATCACGCAGTTATATGCACAGCTGGATGGTTAGTGGCACTGGTAGGTCAGAAACATCACTCTGATAACGCAGTAATATGCACAGCTGGATGGTTAGTGGCCCTGGTAGGTCAGAAACATCACTCTGATAACGCAGTAATATGCACAGCTGGATGGTTAGTGGCCCTGGTAGGTCAGAAACATCACTCTGATAATGCAGTAATATGCACAGCTGGATGGTTAGTGGCACTGGTAGGTCAGAAACAGCAAAGTTTCAGGTCAATTGATAACCAAGACTGGTTAGGAAGCTGCTAGTATAAATCAACAGAAATCACTGCTGTCTATCTTCTCTGTAGATACACACATTACACATAACATACTGTCATGAAACAAATATTGTAAATGTACAAAGTGCATATCCTATGTATAGTGCATTTGGATTTTCATTTGCATGTGTATATGAACAGGTGCATTTACATATGTGCTTTTTGTGTATAAGCATGTGCAGAATTGTTTGCAAGTGTGCATGAACACTATAGATGTGTATATGTCCATGAATGAATTTAAGATTACATTATTCAGATATTAAATAAGCAGCAAATAAGGTAATAAAAAAGAATCTTTCTCTGGTTCCATCTGTTTCTATGTCTCTCTTTCCATTCATTTTTACTTCTCTGTGTGTCTCTCTCTCCTTCTCTCTCTTACTGACTCTCTTGCTTGCTCCTCATACAAATACACACAAATGCACACACACACACACACACACACACACACACACACACACACACACACACACACACACACACGCATGCACATGTGTGCGCACACACGCAAGCATGCACACACACAGCACACGTGTGCATATACATGCACACACAAATATTTTGGCCATACAGAACCAGTTAAGCAGCCAGTAAACAACATCATCTGTCTTCTTCTGTCTGGCTGACCTTTTCCTTCCTTCTCATGCACACGCCCAGTTGCGGGTGGAAGAAGGTGAGTGTTTGTTGAGTTAATGTTTCAGTTAACCATGACAGAAATCTTTACACAAGACCGATTCAACCTGATTTAATTTCTTGCTGAGGATGAAAGGATGAGTGTTGATATCAATGTTGCATTTTGTAGTCTACAGCCATGACAGAAATCTTCTTTACATAAGACCAATTCTAATTGATCTCATTTCCTACACTTGACCCTGAGAACTACAAAGAGAAACAACTTTCCATCACTCTGATGATACATGACTCCATTGACTGCATCACTCCAAACTGTTCTTTCAAAATACAAAGAAGCATCACAGGCCACAACGGAATAGCTATCAGTGTCAAATGTGTGGTGAATCCAACACAAGCCACCACAATCATGTGAAATATCATGTCCAGTATGTGCTGAGTCAGACTGAAGTTACAACTACACACACACAGCATCCAGTATGTGCTGAGTCAGACTGGAGTAACAACTACACACACACAGCATCCAGTATGTGCTGAGTCAGACTGGAGTAACAACTACACACACACAGCATCCAGTATGTGCTGAACCTCTTACATCTGCATTTTCACACTCCATGGAATAACAACAGACATATGTGACTCACATAGCGGGTATACTTCATAGGTTTCCAAGCCATTATTTCCAACTGGCCATGCTAGTGGAACCTGAGAGTCTTCTAGAAATAAGAAGGAAAATAAGAACTTAAAAAAAAATCTATTGATTTGGAGCTGTTATTTAATTTCTCAAAACCAGCTTCATTGCTGGTTTGTTTGTCCTCATCAGCTGACAGTAGGTTATGTAATCTTTCCTAACTGTCAAAGTATACATATGGTGGTCATAATGAAAAACAACTAAAAGCATCTTTTGTCACTGTCAAAGCATACATATGGTGGTCATAATGAAAAACAACTAAAACCATCTTTTGTCACTGTCAAAGCATACATATGGTGGTCATAATGAAAGACAGACAGAGAGATGGAGAGGGGAGAGAGAGAGTTGAGTTTGTTGCGGACTCAGTTGGGAAGACTGGGACCGCACAGTTGAGTTTCATCCACTTAACGGATGCGTTTCTGAGAGTGTTGCTCAAATTTCCTGACCAACACTGCAGGTGCCTGTATCTCTCAGGCCTGGTTGACGCCGGGATATATTATGAAAGGAAGCATAGAGTACAGCCCTGTCATGTAGTCTCAGACCGAAATGGAAATCCGCAGCATCATCTTAATCATCCTCATCCTCATCGATCAGCATAAAAAACAGTCTCAAATTCTGCGGCCCTTCATGCCCTGCTCTCATGGTGACCTCAGTTTCGATGTCCACACCACGTCTGTGGTCTTGGTTTGGTTCCGTCGGGGTCACCAGTATCGGCGAGTCCATGGGGGCTGTCGTTGGACGGACGTGGTGGCGCCCTCTGGAGGGAGAGCTCACTCACGCCGGCTCCATGACTAAGCAATTATTGTCGTCAGTAGCGGGCTTAGTAGATGGTGTCCTGCGTATGTTAGATCAGAACAGGTGCCACTGAACACCACCGAAGTGACTCGGCAGCAGTGCAGTGTCTCCTCCGGTGGGTTGCCTGTTGACGACTTGACACTGACTGCTCCCTGTGGATTGCCGGTGCCGGGGTTGCGGCGGGGCCGACCGGGCTGTGGCTGTGGATGTTGTGTCGGGATAAGCGGCGTGGGTGCACTGCCTCTGAGGTGGCGCAGAGGTTGGGACAGCAAAAAATAAAAATAAAAAATAAAAAGAGAAACAACTAAAACCATTTCATAATTCCTGCAAAATGTAAGTTCTGTTACTTTTGTTCAAAATGCTTGGAAAGCCTACGGTTGAACATGGACATCTTTTGTTCAAAATGCTTGGAAAGCCTACGGTTGAACATGGACATCTTTTGTTCAAAATGCTTGGAAAGCCTATGGTTGAACATGGACAACTTTTGTTCAAAATGCTTGGAAAGCCTACGGTTGAACATGGACAACTTTTGTTCAAAATGCTTGGAAAGCCTATGGTTGAACATGGACAACTTTTGTTCAAAATGCTTGGAAAGCCTACGGTTGAACATGGACAACTTTTGTTCAAAATGCTTGGAAAGCCTACGGTTGAACATGGACATCTTTTGTTCAAAATGCTTGGAAAGCCTACGGTTGAACATGGACATCTTTTGTTCAAAATGCTTGGAAAGCCTACGGTTGAACATGGACATCTTTTGTTCAAAATGCTTGGAAAGCCTACGGTTGAACATGGACATCTTTTGTTCAAAATGCTTGGAAAGCCTACGGTTGAACATGGACAACTTTTGTTCAAAATGCTTGGAAAGCCTACGGTTGAACATGGACAACTTTTGTTCAAAATGCTTGGAGAGCCTACGGTTGAACATGGACAACTTTTGTTCAAAATGCTTGGAAAGCCTACGGTTGAACATGGACATCTTTTGTTCAAAATGCTTGGAAAGCCTACGGTTGAACATGGACAACTTTTGTTCAAAATGCTTGGAAAGCCTACGGTTGAACATGGACATCTTTTGTTCAAAATGCTTGGAAAGCCTACGGTTGAACATGGACATCTTTTGTTCAAAATGCTTGGAAAGCCTACGGTTGAACATGGACATCTTTTGTTCAAAATGCTTGGAAAGCCTACGGTTGAACATGGACATCTTTTGTTCAAAATGCTTGGAAAGCCTACGGTTGAACATGGACATCTTTTGTTCAAAATGCTTGGAAAGCCTACGGTTGAACATGGACATCAAATTTACAGCAATACTGAGAGAATAAGAATGGAAGTATTAAAAACCAGCCCTGATATGGCCCTTTGCGGTCGGATGGGCTATAAGCAACATTATCTTATCTAAGTATTAAAAACAAAGTTGATCTCTATCTATCGGCACACACACACACACACACACAGTATGGAGAGAGCACTGCTGAAATCATAATGTACAAACAGACAGACAGACAGAGAGAGAGAGAGAGAGAAAGAGGGGGGGGGGGGGGGGGGGGGGACAGTGCTGCAACACTTAATCATGAGAAACAAAAACTCCCAAATAATACATTCTACTTTCTAGCACAGAATAACTCACACACAACACAATGAAATATTCACCAAGCACACACACACACTACTTTCACAAATGTATGTAAACATATGTAAATGTCTTCAAATATGTGCACAAGTGCAGTGAAATACATACCACATGATTTATATCATTACGTAAACCTACAAAATACACAGATACAAACAGTGAGAGACACAACTAAAGAGTATTGTGCACACATTTAAACACATAGCTCCCTCCTCCCACCCATATACACATAAACACACAGATACACCTTGACAGAAACTCAAAAGCATGCAGACATACACACACACACAGACACACACATATGTTAGCACCGTCCCTAAGTCACACGTACACCCATACATATACATACACATACTCTCACACACTTCTAAACCAAACAGCACTGTGAGCCAAGTGCAGTACCTGGGGACTTGTAGTTAGAGGCGAGAGAGGGCGCCCCAGTCTTTGGGAGTAGATGGACACAGCAGCCACAGCAGCAGATGTGGAGGAGGAAGCAGAGGCGGGCCGAGAGAGTGACCCAGTGCTCCCTGCACCATGGTTATCCACGCAGGAAGCGCTATTCTCTATGTTAGTGCCAGAAACAGAACAGAATGTTTAGATGAAATCTTCCCACTTTGACAAGATGCCCTACCAAGAGTGACTGCAAAAACACAGGTTGTTGCACTGACAGCTTAGCGAATGAAAATGGCTTGGTTGTTCATGTAAAAAAAAAGTGCGAGTGTTCCTAGAATTTTGTGAATCATTTCCTGTCACAGAATCAACTTGAACACAGTTTACTAAATGACAATCCAGTAACATTTTGTCAGAAACTGAAGCACACAGATTTCCTTTCAGGTCAGCCACATTCTGAGTTTAGCTAACCTTACTTAAGTTTGTCATAAAATGTTGTTGCCTTCAATCGCTCCATTTGTGTAACACACAATTTGACTGAACTGTTTTTAATTTGTTAGTTTTGTGCAGTTTACTCAAAGGGCGAACAAGTCAGGTCATCTTGATCCTCAGCAAATCACATCCACGATTCTGCTTTAGTGAATGACTTCCCCTGTTATGCTTGATCAACAGAAAGCCAAGACAAGATCATCCACGATTCTGCTTTAGTGAATGACTTCCCCTGTTATGCTTGATCAACAGAAAGCCAAGACATGATAGAACAGCCTTAATACGTCAATATGACAGAACAATCTTCATACATCATTAGGTTAGAACAGCTTCGCACACTTTTGTGTGTGATAACTAAAACATTAATGCTATACTAACCAAGCAAACAAAAATTCTACAAATAAAAATGAAAAATAAAACCAAAGATAAGTAACCACTGAAGCATAATTTACTAAGTTTATTGTCAGTAAAAGAAAAGATGCAGTCATGGAGGGAGAGTCAGAAACAAGAATAAAAGTAAAGTCGTTAAAAGCCTCTTCAGCAAAATCACAATCCTCCCCAAAAGCTTTTCAACGGAAAAGAAATGTATCAGTTTTAAACAGAAATGAGAAACACCCAAATCAAAAAAGGCTGGGAGAAACAGAAACAGAGGAACTGTTAACATTTTGAAAACTATAGATGTAAGCATAAAAAAGCATACATTTACCATTAACATCTTTCTATACAAATAACCAGCATACATTTACCATTAACATCTTTCTATACAAATAACCAGCATACTTTACCATTAACATCTTTCTATACAAATAACCAGCATACATTTACCACATCTTTCTATACAAATAACCAGCATACATTTACCATTAACATCTTTCTATACAAATAACCAGCATACATTTACCATTAACATCTTTCTATACAAATAACCAGCATACATTTACCACATCTTTCTATACAAATAACCAGCATACATTTACCATTAACATCTTTCGATACAAATAACCAGCATACATTTACCAATATCTTTCTATACAAATTACCTCACTCAAAGGACTGCCAAGTGACCAAATATGAATGTGCAACAACAACAAAGAAGGTCTTTGACAGAGCAAACCACAAAACAACTCACCTTTTTATTTGTTGCCATATTATTGCATTGAAAAGAAATTGATAAAAAAAGATTTTGAAACTACCAAGTGAACCCCACATGACAACCAATCTCTGAGAGTGCTGTAATGTCAAACCAATGATTCTGACACTTTCTTCTTTTACCAGCGTCTCTCATATCCACACATGTTGGCCTGATGGTCTGAAAGTCCCAGTGAAACCTACAGTACAATGTATGTCTAGAGTGCTGGCATACTGAGCTGATGATTTACACCTTTCCTGTGAAACCTATGTTACAACCTATAGAAAGAGTGCTGGCATTCCGAGTTGATGATTTACACCTTTCCTGTGAAACCTACATTACAACCTATAGAAAATGTGCCAGCATTCCCAGTTGATGATTTACACCTTTCCACTGAAACCTACATTACAACCTATAGAAAGAGTGCCAGCATTCCCAGTTGATGATTTACACCTTTCCAGTCCAACCTACATTACAATCTATAGAAAGAGTGCCAGCATTCCCAGTTGATGATTTACACCTTTCCAGTCCAACCTACATTACAATCTATAGAAAGAGTGCCAGCATTCCCAGTTGATGATTTACACCTTTCCAGTCCAACCTACATTACAATCTATAGAAAGAGTGCCAGCATTCCCAGTTGATGATTTACACCTCTTCTTCTTCTTCTTCCTAAAATACTGGTTCACTCAAAAACGAGTAGGTCACCAGCGCGCATGTTAAAAAGTAAAATAAAATAACATAAAACAGTGCGACTCAGACTGTTGGCCCCTGGAGCAAATTTGGCAACAAGGGGTCGCACTCGATATTCAAGAAGTTAAAAGCAATGGCCAAATTCAGGCCCAGGTAATAGTAAAATATCTGGGGAAGTAAAAATAGAAAATCGTCAATATGCAGATCTCAAAACTGTCGAATCAATTTGTTTTTTAAATGAGATTGCATTTGTGGCAATCTTGATGGCACCCGGCAGTGAGTTCCACAGCCGTACAGAACTGGGATAAAAAGAATGTAAGTGGCTGTCAATATTTGATGCAGGTATGGTATAACATTGACCGCCACTCCTGGTGCTACTTTTATTCAATACTAGCTGTTCCATTGGAATATCAATTACTTTAGCTCTGCCTTTGAAGAAGATGTTAAGTTTAATAAAAGCTCTTCTCTCTTCTAAGGGTTTCCATTCTAATCTCCTCATGTTCTTCCTAGTATTCCCCTTTTCTCTGATGTGGTTCCCTGTTACGAACCGTGCTGCTCTCTTCTGAATTTTTCGAGGTTATCAATGTCCTTTAGATGGTAAGGATCCCAAACTGAGCAACCATATTCCAGTACTGGTCTAACCAGTGTTTTGTAGCAGTCGTCTTTAACCTTTTGGGGGCAGTCATTGATATTCCTGTATAAGAAAGCTAAGATGTTATTTGCTTTCTTACATACTAAATTGTAATGTTCTTTCCATTTGAGACGACTATCTATAATCACGCCTAAATATTTTGCAGCATTAGTTTCTTTAAGAATAGTATTATGGATAGAATAATCTGATCTAATTGGTGAGCGTTTGTTACATATACGCAACACTTGGCACTTTTGGGGATGAAATTCCATTTTCCAACTTCTTTCCCACTCTTGTAAAACGTTTAGATCTTCTTGTAGAATGCGTGTATCATTCTTGCTTCTGATTGTTCTATATACTAAGCTGTCATCTGCAAAAAGCCTTATAGTAATTCCAGGAGAGAGATTTCTACTTATGTCATTTATATAAATTAAGAAAAACAAGGGCCCCAGAACAGTTCCCTGTGGTACACCTGACAAGACTGGTTTACAATGAGATGTCGACCCTTCCACAACAACTTTCTGCGTTCTCCCAACGAGGAATGATCTAGCCCATTTTAGCAAAGAACCGCCAATGCCGATGTGTTCTAATTTAAGCAGCAGGCCCTCATGGTCAACCTTATCAAAGGCTTTAGAAAAGTCTAATAAAATTGCATCTATTTGCTGTCTGTTGTTAAGACAGTTATTAAAATCATTGAGAGTTGTTATAAGTTGAGTCTCACAACTCCTTCGCTGTCTAAAACCATGCTGGGCGTTAATTAAGAAGTCATATTTGTCAAGATGGTCCATTATGCTACTGTATATTATGTGTTCAAGCAGTTTAGCTGATATGGATGTAAGAGATACAGGTCTATAGTTCTCTGCTTTTGTTTTGTCACCCTTTTTGAATAAGGGAATAATGCTCGCATCTCGCCACTCATCAGGTATTACTCTCTTGTCCAGTGAAGCTTGGTAAAGTAGTTGGTATACCTCACTCAATTCATTGGCACATAATTTTAAGAGCTTGCCAGGAACGCCATCGGGACCAGTAGCTTTGTTTTCATTGATGTTGGTCAGTAACTTAAATACTCCTGCTTTGTTTACTTTGATGTTTTGCATTTCAGGGAGTTTATCATCATCCTTTAGTCTAACGTTAATTAAAGGTTTGGGATTTGAGAAAACTGAACAAAACTGCTTGTTTAGTAAGTTTGCTTTCCCTTCAGGGTCCTGTATTAGGTTATTCTGGTTGTTTCTCAGGTCTGGAATCCCAATGTTGTCCTGTCTCTTACTCCTTATGTAAGACCATAATTTCTTGTTTTGATGATCACCTTCTGAAATCATCGAATTAACATAATTGGAGTGAGCAAGCCTACATTCTCTCTGACATCTCTTAATATGTTTATACCTAACCAGTAATCTTTCTGAGTTAGGATGCAGTTTCAATTTCTTAAAGAAACGATGTTTCCTTCTCAACAAACGTTTAGTTTTTGTAGTAATCCATGGCTGGTGGTTCTTGCTTAAAGTTATTTTAGTAGGTATGTTGTCATCCATAATAAATTCCAAGTTAGTTTTTATACACTTCCAAAGGTCACTGACATTATCTTTAACACTATGGGACCTCAAAAAAAGACGACTGAAATCATGAGTATCCCTGCGCAATTTTGGTAAATCTGCTTGGTTCCAGAGTCTGATGGTACGTTTAGGGGGTTTTCTTCGAAAGGGTTGAAAGTTGCTCTCTAAGAGAATTATGTCATGATCACCCAGGCCTGCAGTTAATTCCTGATTGCCTAAAGCGCCTGGACAATTGGTAAAAAATAAATCCAGGAATGCCTTACCACGAGTTGGTGCTTCAACTGACTGCACTAATCCAAGGTCTTTGGTGGTATCAAAAAACTGAGTATTAATATTTTTACTCTATTGATTACCAAGTATGGCATCTTCACCCCAATCAATATCTGGTAAGTTAAAGTCTCCACCAATCCATAATATTGCCTTCCTATTGGTCAAAACAATGTTAGAAATGTCTCTGCAGATAGACGAACATACATTTTCATCTGAGTCTGGTTGGACCTTTCCAGTCCAACCTACATTACAATCTATAGAAAGAGTGCCAGCATTCCCAGTTGATGATTTACACCTTTCCAGTCAAACCAAAATCACAATCAGTCTCTCAGAGTGCTGACATACCGAGCTGATGATTTAACATTTTCCAGTGAAACCTACATTACTACTGATCTCTCAGACTGATGGCATGTTGGGGTGACGTTTTGAAATTTTCGGTTCAAACCTACACTACAACCTATCTCTCAAAGTCCTGACATGTAGGGCTGATGATCTGAAAGCATCACATTACAACCCAGGTCACAACATACCTCTCAGAGGGTTGACATGTAGGGCTGATGATCTGAAAGCATCACATTACAACCCAGGTCACAACATACCTCTCAGAGGGTTGACATGTAGGGCTGATGATCTGAAAGAATCACATTACAACCCAGGTCACAACATACCTCTCAGAGGGTTGACATGTAGGGCTGATGATCTGAAAGCATCACATTACAACCCAGGTCACAACATACCTCTCAGAGGGTTGACATGTAGGGCTGATGATCTGAAAGCATCACGTTACAACCCAGGTCACGACATACCTCTCAGAGGATTGACATGTAGGGCTGATGATCTGAAACTGCCCCAGAACAACAAACATTCCAGCATCCCTCTTAAAAAAGCTGGCGTATTGAGCTGACGATCTGAAACTTTCCCAATAGAACCCACAGTACGACCGTTTCCCAACAGAACCCACAGTACAACCTACCTCTTAGGGTGGTACCAGGTCTGCCTGGTCCCTGGCAGTCCCCTTCCCCGGCCTCCCGCCGACGGTGCTGCATCATTTCCAGACGCTGGGCCTGAGGGGGAGGGAGAGAATTGTGGGGAGGCTTTGCGGGGGAGGAAGAGGCAGAGATGGAGCTGCCCAGGAAGATGGTGGACGACTTGTTCAGCTTGGTGTAGGTGGTCAGCATCTGTTCCGATCACTCTCACTGTGGATATAGAGAGGGTTAGGTTGTCAGGTATCTCTGTGACAGGACTTTTCAGAGGTCTGAATGGACTGGAGACCTCTGAAGCCTTCACTAGACTGTCAGTACTCTGAAGCTTTCTTAAAAAACAACAACAAATCTTCTGAACAAAGAATCCTTCCCTTTCAATACCTTTTTCTGGACAAATACTGTCTTTGCCTATACTAGATATCCCTCCAGTCAAAGACTCCCTCTCTGTAACCACTCATTTTTCTTATCTATTTTTCTCTTTTTCTACACTACACTTACCTTCCACAAACCGCTCCCTGACTTTGAAGATGTGATTATCATTGAAAGACTTCACTGTACCACTGACCGCAGAATTACTGATCTATGCATCCACTGTTGACACTGTAATGTTACTGATGTATGCATCCACTGTTGACACTGTAACGTTACTGATGTATGGATCCACTGTTGACACTGTAACTACTGATGTATGCATCCACTGTTGACACTGTAACGTTACTGATGTGTGCATCCACTGTTGACACTGTAATGTTACTGATGCATGCATCCACTGTTGACACTGTAACGTTACTGATCTATGCATCCACTGTTGACACTGTAACATTACTGATGTATGCATCCACTGTTGACACTGTAATGTTACTGATGCATGCATCCACTGTTGACACTGTAACTACTGATGTATGCATCCACTGTTGACACTGTAACGTTACTGATGTGTGCATCCACTGTTGACACTGTAATGTTACTGATCTATGCATCCACTGTTGACACTGTAACGTTACTGATGCATGCATCCACTGTTGACACTGTAACGTTACTGATGTATGCATCCACTGTTGACACTGTAACGTTACTGATGTATGCATCCACTGTTGACGCTGTAACTACTGATGTATGCATCCACTGTTGACACTGTAATGTTACTGATGTATGCATCCACTGTTGACACTGTAACGTTACTGATGTATGCATCCACTGTTGACATTGTAATGTTACTGATGTATGCATCCACTGTTGACTCTGTAATGTTACTGATGTATGCATCCACTGTTGACTCTAACGTTACTGATGTCAAAAGTAGCATTTCAGACAACACGGACCTCTGCAAATGTCAAACCGATCCTTGATCCATCTTTTGATCCAGATTTACATAACAGATCCCCACCAAAATTTAGTCTGGGTTGCCCTTGGGTCTCAGACCACCTTTATAGCAAATTTCATGAAAATTGGTCCAGGTTTTGTATGTGCATGTTTTTGTGTGTGCATAATGTAGACTAGTGAACCCAGACTCATCCCCTGATTACAGGGTCCATCCATACGCCACATTCCAATTTTACATTAAACTAAAATTGTTTAATTTGTCTGTTGTCTTGCACACAGACAAACAAACAAACGTGGGTGAAAACATAATGTTGACCGAGGAGAAAACATACAACCATACTTGTTTTTTCTAAGAATACCATGACAGTCATTTTTTTTCAACCTTTTTGGACCATCTTCAGGGCAATCAGGAATGGTATATGCATGCACTAACATCAATAAACAATGTTTCATTCCCTTTTAATAAACACATGTTATTCTCATCATCTGATTTAAAAATGAAGAAGACAACACATCAAAATCACAATCATCTGAGCTCTGACCTGGCAACAGAAATGAAGTAGTTGAAGCGATCTTCATCTATACTAGTCTCTGAGTCGGCTTTCTGTGAGGCATGATTCTGACTGCCAGTCTCTGAGTCGGCTTTCTGTGAGGCATGATTCTGACTGCCAGTTCTCTCAGGACACCTCAGCAGGTGCTTCAACTGCTCTGTCTCCTGTGGAACATCAGCAGACATACATACACCAGTAAAGATGCTGACTGTAATCTGACTCAACTCTGAATACACCTGCACTTAAGGGTGGCATTGCAGACTGTGATTTGATTGAAATTCGAATGCATTGGTAAAGTGCAAGCACTCTATCATGACTTAAACAAAAAGCCAAAATCAGCTCTTAACAGTGAAAAGTCCAAAAAGAAAGGATGGTAGTACAGTACAGACATTCATAACCAATAATCCAAAGACATCCACACAGTAAATCAAACTGTGAAGACACAAGTTTAACAGGAATGCTGTATATGTTCAGCTAAAACTCTTAAATAAAGCACTGAAGAAGAGCAATCTATAGTTAAATGTTCATACAAGTCTGTTTTTCAATTTTCACACCCCTATGAATTATCTCCCTTCGTCTCTCCTCTCTCTCTCTTTCTCTCTCACCCAACTTCAAACATCTTACTTAGCAGTAAATCTTTTATTCCTGATTTGTATTTAACTCTGCAGGTTACTTTTACAGTTTACGTAATTATACATTTGCAATATTATTGATCTTTTGAATGGTGCTATTGTTTTTGTTTCTTTCTTTTTCTTTTTTATACTTAACTTTGAGCTTATCTTGGAGCATTCTGTTTTACAGTTGGAGTGTTTATTTAAGTGTTGTTATAATATTGCATATGTGATGGTGGTTTGTGGTGGTGATGTGTGCACCTCTGTGTGTGTGTGTGTGTGTGTGGTGTGTGTGTGTGTGTGTGTGTGTGTGTGTGTGTGTGTGTGTTGTTTGTGTGTATGACACTGTTTTTGGCGTGGTGTGTGTGTGTGATTCTGTATTGGTGTGCTGTTGTGTGTAACTGGGGGGTGGGAGGTGGGGGAGAGGGTGTAGGATGTGTGTGTGCATGTGTTAATATTTATATATAATAGAGTGACACAAGATGGATAAATGAATTGACAAGGAATGACTGAGCACAGTGCAAAGAGTGGAATATATTTTAATGATATACTAGTTTATAAGTTGTTGCAATATGTGAATTTGATAATGGCACCACAAACAAATTTTCCTTGTATTCTATGAGGACAAATAAAATATCATGTATCATGTATGTATCATGTACATACAACCACTGACAGATATTTCAGTCACTGGAATGTTTCCCTCTGGCCTGACAAAACTATTCCCACACTGCTTCCTCAATGTCTGTGAATGTTAGTACTCTAATGTTGGACGACTTCCAGTCCTCATTCTCTCCCTCCTGGCTGGAATCTATTCTTTATCTGTAATAGTTTCAATCGGAGACCTTTCTCCCTCAAGTGATTTGGCAATTGAAATGACACTTCCATCTTGTGCACCAGTTTGGATCAGTCTCTACCCCCCTTGCTCAGTGTCACATCACTATTCTAGGCTGCCTGGTCAGGGGTCACATCACTATTCTGGCTGCCTGGCCAGTGGTCACATCACTATTATGGCTGCCTGGTCAGTGGTCACATCACTATTCTGGCTGCCTGGCCAGTGTCACATCACTATTCTGGCTGCCTGGTCAGTGGTCACACTACTCTGGTGTCAGTGGTCACATCATTATTCTGGGTGCCTGGTCAGTGGTCACATAACTATTCTGGCTGCCTGGCCAGTGGTCACATCACTATTCTGCTGCCTGGTCATGGTCACATCACTATTCTGGCTGCCTGGTCAGTGGTCACAATACTCTGGTGTCAGTGGTCACATCACTATTCTGGCTGCCTGGTCAGTGGTCACATCACTAATATGGCTGCCTGGTCAGTGGTCACATCACTATTCTGGCTGCCTGGCCAGTGGTCACATCACTATTATGGCTGCCTGGTCAGTGGTCACAATACTCTGGTGTCAGTGGTCACATCACTATTCTGGCTGCCTGGTCAGTGGTCACATCACTATTCTGGCTGCCTGGTCAGTGGTCACATCACTATTCTGGCTGCCTGGCCAGTGGTCACATCACTATTCTGGCTGCCTGGTCAGTGGTCACATCACTATTCTGGCTGCCTGGTCAGTGGTCACATCACTATTATGGCTGCCTGGCCAGTGGTCACATCACTATTATGGCTGCCTGGCCAGTGGTCACATCACTATTCTGGCTGCCTGGTCAGTGTCACATCACTATTCTGGCTGCCTGTCAGTGGTCACATCACTATTCTGGCTGCCTGGCCAGTGGTCACATCACTATTCTGGGTGCCTGGTAAGTGGTCACATCACTATTCTGGCTGCCTGGCCAGTGGTCACATCACTATTCTGGCTGCCTGGTCAGTGTCACACTACTCTGGTGTCAGTCGTCACATCACTATTCTGGGTGCCTGCCAGTGGTCACATCACTATTCTGGCTGCCTGGCCAGTGGTCACATCACTATTCTGGCTGCCTGGCCAGTGGTCACATCACTATTCTGGCTGCCTGGCCAGTGGTCACAATACTCCGGTGTCAGTGGTCACATCTCTATTCTGGAAGGACGGACTCAGGCTTAAACTACGGCGATGTGGTGTGTCTGTGAGATGTACACCTGGATCAGCCAGTACCTACACAACCGCCAAGCCCCAGTAAAGATTCAGGGCCAAAAGAGCAAGAAGAAGGTGCTGAGACAGGGAGTACCACAAGAGGAGTCCTTTCGCCAACGCTGCTCCTCATCTTTATAGATGACATTGTCAGAGATCTGCCAAGAGGGTCAGAGGAGTGATCTACGCAGATGACCTGGTGCTATGGTGCTCCGAAGAGTACACCACTACAGCACAGTACGCCTCCAAACTGCGCTCAATAAGATCAGCGACTGGACCAAGGAATGGCTTGTCTCTGTCAACTCAAGCAAAACAACCTACACAGTCTTCAGCCTATCCAGCAAGAAGCAAGAGGCGAAGCTGACTCTGAACAGCCAAAGACTTGCAGAGGAACCCACACCTACCTACCTGGAGTGACCTTTGACCGCAGGCTCACTTGGAAACAGCAGATCACCAGATGCTGTAGCAGGCCAAGCTGAGACTGGCGATCATGAGGAAACTTGCAGGAACGGACTGGGGGGCTGACGAACGTATCCTGAAGAGACTCTACACAGGGAGAGTCCGACCTGTAGTTGAGTACGGGACATCAGCATGGGCATCAGCTGCAAAGTCAAACCTTGACCATCTCAACAAGATACAGAACCAAGCTCACGTGTCATAACTGGCGCCATGAGATCCACCCCAATTCTGAAGATGGAGGAGACCACTGGGCTGCAGTCATTGGAGGACAGAAGGGACACAAAGATCCTCATCCAGGCAGCAAAATTCAAACGACTGAAAACCATCCAATGAACGACAGAATGAGCAGACCCACCAAGAGCCGGCTGAAAAGAGGCAGCTTCATCCACCAGTCAAGACACCTTGAAAGACAGATCCCAGTCTTGATGGAACACGAAGCAAAGCCTATCGCGGCAAATGTCACCCACCCTCTTGGAAGAGGCAGGTGTTCCCAACAGTCGTCACCAGCATTCCCGGAGTGGAGAAGAGAGGAATACAGTCAGACACCCAAAGGAAGACTCTGGCCATGGAGTACATCTGCAACCAGTACCCCCAGGAAGACTGGACCCATGTCTTTACAGATGGCTCTGCCACAGAAGCAACGGGATGGTGGAGCTGGAATCTTCCTCCGATACAAAGACGGAGATGAAGAAATTGCAATCCCAACAGGAAAATACTCCACCAACTTCCGAGCTGAGCGAGAAGCTCTCTGTGAGGCAGCCACAACAGTCTTGCAGAACTCCATAAGAACAACAGGGCAGGTGGTGGTGTTCTCAGATGCTCTCTCCGTACTCCAAGCCCTCAAGAATTCCCGTTGCAAAGAACAGAACCATCTTACTTCAGCCCTTGTTGCCCTGAGTGCCACAGTGGAGAAAGTGGTGATGCAATGGGTACCAGCACACTGTGGTATCAGAGGCAACGAAAAAGCGGATATTCTGGCAAAAGATGGTGCACAGAAGGAGCAGGCCAACAACCTGGTGTCATATGATGAAATCAAGACAATCATCAAGGCACAGCAAGGAATAAAGTGGCACCTCCAGCACCCCAAACAACCCAGAAGACAAATACCATTTGCTGGGACGACGGGAACAGGTCAAGATCTTCCGCCTGAGACTGGACACAATCGCCTGCACCACCACATGCACACAAAATTTGGCATTGGACAGAGTGGAGAGTGCCCTGGTGGTGAGGGACTAATGACAACAGACCACATCCTTCAAGACTGTATGACGCATGCAGCATCCAGAAGGAAGTACTGGCCAACACCGACAGCAGTGGAAGCCAAGTTGTAGGCACCCTGGAGGAGCTGCGGTGGACGGCAGCCTTCATCGATGACACCGGGCTGTTCATCTAATGGGAAGCGAACGAGGAAGAAGAAGAAGAACTATTTTGGCTGCCTGGCCAGTGGTCACAATACTCTGGTGTCAGTGGTCACATCACTATTCTGGCTGCCTGGTCAGTGTCACATCACTATTCTGGCTGTCTGGCCAATGGTCACATCACTATTCGGCTGCCTGGTCAGTGGTCACAATACTCTGGTGTCAGTGGTCACATCACTATTCTGGCTGCCTGGTCAGTGTCACATCACTATTCTGGCTGCCTGGCCAGTGGTCACATCACTATTCTGGCTGCCTGGTCAGTGGTCACATCACTATTCTGGCTGCCTGGTCAGTGGTCACAATACTCTGGTGTCAGTGGTCACATCACTATTCTGGCTGCCTGGCCAATGGTCACATCACTATTCTGGCTGCCTGGTCAGGGGTCACATCACTATTATGGCTGCCTGGTCAGGGTCACATCACTATTCTGGCTGCCTGGCCAGTGGTCACATCACCATTCTGGCTGCCTGGCCAATGGTCACACTACTCTGGTGTCAGTGGTCACATCACTATTCTGGCTGCCTGGTCAGTGGTCACATCACTGTTCTGGCTGCCTGGCCAGTGGTCACATCACTATTATGGCTGCCTGGCCAGTGGTCACATCACTATTCTGGCTGCATGGTCAGTGGTCACATCACTATTCTGGCTGCCTGGCCAATGGTCACACTACTCTGGTGTCAGTGGTCACATCACTATTCTGGCTGCCTGGTCAGTGGTCACATCACTATTCTGGCTGCCTGGTCAGTGGTCACAATATTCTGGTGTCAGTGTTCACATCACTATTCTGGCTGCCTGGTCAGTGTCACATCACTATTCTGGCTGCCTGGTCAGTGGTCACATCACTATTCTGGCTGCCTGGTCAGTGGTCACATCACTATTCTGGCTGCCTGTCAGGGGTCACATCACTATTCTGGCAGCCTGGTCAGTGGTCACATCACTATTATGGCTGCCTGGTCAGTGGTCACAATACTCTGGTGTCAGGGGTCACATCACTATTCTGGCTGCCTGTCAGTGGTCACAATACTATTCTGGCTGCCTGGCCAATGGTCACATCACTATTCCGGCTGCCTGGCCAATGGTCACACTACTCTGGTGTCAGTGGTCACATCACTATTCTGGCTGCCTGGCCAGTGGTCACATCACTATTCTGGCTGCCTGGCCAGTGGTGATATCACTATTCTGGCTGCCTGGCCAATGGTCACATCACTATTCTGGCTGCCTGGCCAGTGGTGATATCACTATTCTGGCTGCCTGGCCAATGGTCACATCACTATTCTGGCTGCCTGGCCAGTGGTGACATCACTATTCTGGCTGCCTGGCCAGTGGTGATATTACTATTCTGGCTGCCTGGCCAATGGTCACATCACTATTCTGGCTGCCTGGCCAGTGGTCACAATACTATTTTTGCTGTCTTTCTGGTCATTTGCTGGCGTGTATTGTGGATAAGTTGTATTAGAACGACTGTTGGTAGAAAGTTAAGTTAGGGAGACAGTGTTAATGCAGAGTTAATGTATGCAGTGAAGTTGGTCAGTCCTTTTCAGTCAAATCACGACAGGTAGGAGTCTTTGTAGAGAAAGTCAGAAAGGAAGTTCATCTGAGCATCTTTGGTGTTTACTGCTGAGAACATTTTCTTTTTTTCTTTCAGTTTTTTTTAGCAATATGGCTATTTCATCTGCTGTCTTTGTCTTTTACCACCTAATAGAAAAAAAAGGATTAAAAAGCTGTGCTGTTGTTCAATAATCAAAATTAATAGATATACAACTGTTGTAATCCAAAATCTTTGCTAATTTCTATTCTGCAATTTTACTGCTGTGTGTTTCAATGGTAAATTAATTCAATGTAAAAAGTAAAACATACAAAGAAAATACACTGAAAAACAGACAAAATAGAATTAATGATACTCCTTTAGCTTTTTTTCATTCATTCCATTGTATAATTTCACTGCTCTATGTTTCAGCTATAAAATATTCAGATGGACAAAGTGGGTATTAAAAATCAACATAGAGAAACGTACTGAGAACAGAATCTATTTACACACACACACACACACACACACACACACACACACACACACACACACACATACACACACACAGATATATGCACATTCATACACATGATCATGAACTGTATGTATTCTGACATTCGAGCATAGACAAGTTTCATCATTCTGCCCCCACCCCCTCCTCCTTTCACCCTCCCTAAAACAATGTCTATGTTTCCTATTCATAATTCATGTCGACAATCAAGGGCACACAACTCTAGCAGCCTGCTGACCCTAGTGTAGATGTGGACAAAGTCGCCAGCTGTTTGGCCAGATGTGACGGCGGTCGCCCAGCGATAGCTTGCGGCTTGGAACCACCACGCAAACGTCTGCTGCAAGTTTACAGCCGCCCGCTTCAGAAACCTAAGCACAAGGTCCTGCCCACACACACAGCACACACCCCTGATGCTGCGCATTTTGTGACTTCTTCATCACCACACAGTTACCTTGACACAGCGCACACCCCTGATGCTGCGCATTTTGTGACTTCTTCATCACCACACAGTTAGCCTGACACAGCACCCCCCCCCCCCCCCCCCCTCCCCCCGATGCTGCGCATTTTGTGACTTCTTCATCACCACACAGTTAGCCTGACACAGCACCCCCCCCCCCCCCCACCCCCCCTGATGCTGCGCATTTTGTGACTTCTTCATTACCACACAGTTAGCCTGACACAGCACCCCCCCCCCCCCCCCCCCCGCCCTGATGCTGCGCATTTTGTGACTTCTTCATCACCACACAGTTTAGCCTGACACAGCACCCCCCCCCCCCCCCCCACCCCCCCTGATGCTGCGCATTTTGTGACTTCTTCCCATCACCACACAGTTTAGCCTGACACAGCACCCCCCCCCCCCCCCCCCCTGATGCTGCGCATTTTGTGACTTCTTCATCACCACACAGTTAGCCTGACACAGCACACACCCCTGATGCTGCGCATTTTGTGACTTCTTCATCACTACACAGTTAGCCTGACACAGCACACCCCCCTGATGCTGCGCATTTTGTGACTTCTTCATCACCACACAGCCTGACACAGCGCACACCCCTGATGCTGCGCATTTTGTGACTTCTTCATCACTACACAGTTACCCTGAACATCTGAAGTGTGACTTCTTCATCGCTACACAGTTACCCTGAACCTCTGAAGTGTGATTTCTTCATCACTACACAGTTACCTTGAGCGTCTGAACTGTGACTTCTTCATCACTATACAGTTACCTTGAACATCTGAAGTGTGACTTCTTCATCACTACACAGTTACCCTGAACGTCTGAAGTGTGACTTCTTCATCACTATACATTTTACCTTGAACGTCTGAAGTGTGACTTCTTCATCACTATACAGTTACCTTGAACGTCTGAAGTGTAACTTCTTCATCACTACACAGTTACCTTGACACAGCGCACACCCCTGATGCTGCGCATTTTGTGACTTCTTCATCACCACACAGTTAGCCTGACACATCCCCCCCCCCCCCCCCCCCCCCCCCCCTGATGCTGCGCATTTTGTGACTTCTTCATCACTACACAGTTATCTTGACACAGCACACACCCTGATGCTGCACATTTTGTGACTTCTTCATCACCACACAGTTAGCCTGAACGTCTGAAGTGTGACTTCTTCATCACTACACAGTTACCCTGAACGTCTGAAGTGTGACTTCTTCATCACTACACAGTTACCCTGAACGTCTGAAGTGTGACTTCTTCATCAATACACAGTTACCCTGAATGTCTGAACAGTGACTTCTTCATCACTACAGTCCCCCCTGAATGTCTGAAGTGTTACTTCTTCATCACTACACAGTTACCCTGAACGTCTGAAGTGTGGCTTCTTCATCACTATACATTTACCCTGAACGTCTGAAGTGTGACTTCTTCATCAAACACAGTTACCCTGAATGTCTGAACAGTGACTTCTTCATCACTACACAGTCCACCCTGAATGTCTGAAGTGTGACTTCTTCATCACTACACAGTTACCCTGAACGTCTGAAGTGTGGCTTCTTCATCACTATGCAGTTACCTTGAATGTCTGAAGTGTGACTTCTTCATCACTACACAGTTACCCTGAACGTCTGAAGTGTGACTTCTTCATCACTACACAGTTACCCTGAACGTCTGAAGTGTGACTTCTTCATCACTACACAGTTACCCTGAACGTCTGAAGTGTGACTTCTTCATCACTACACAGTTACCCTGAACGTCTGAAGTGTGACTTCTTCATCACTACACAGTTACCCTGAACGTCTGAAGTGTGACTTCTTCATCAATACACAGTTACTCTGAATGTCTGAACAGTGACTTCTTCATCACTACAGTCACCCTGAATGTCTGAAGTGTGACTTCTTCATCACTACACAGTTACCCTGAACGTCTGAAGTGTGGCTTCTTCATCACTATACAGTTACCCTGAACGTCTGAAGTGTGACTTCTTCATCAATACACAGTTACCCTGAATGTCTGAACAGTGACTTCTTCATCACTACACAGTCACCCTGAATGTCTGAAGTGTGACTTCTTCATCACTACACAGTTACCCTGAACGTCTGAAGTGTGGCTTCTTCATCACTATGCAGTTACCTTGAACGTCTGAAGTGTGACTTCTTCATCACTACACAGTTACCCTGAACGTCTGAAGTGTGACTTCTTCATCACTACAACAGTTACCCTGAACGTCTGAAGTGTGACTTCTTCATCACTACACAGTTACCCTGAATGTCTGAAGTGTGACTTCTTCATCACTACACAGTTACCCTGAACGTCTGAAGTGTGACTTCTTCATCAATACACAGTTACCCTGAACGTCTGAACAGTGACTTCTTCATCACTACACAGTCACCCTGAATGCCCTGAAGTGTGACTTCTTCATCACTACACAGTTACCCTGAACCCGAAGTGTGGCTTCTTCATCACTACACAGTTACCCTGAATGTCTGAAGTGTGACTTCTTCATCACTACACAGTTACCCTGAACGTCTGAAGTGTGACTTCTTCATCACTACACAGTTACCCTGAACGTCTGAATGTGACTTCTTCATCACTACACAGTTACCCTGAACGTCTGAAGTGTGACTTCTTCATCACTACACAGTTACCCTGAACGTCTGAAGTGTGACTTCTTCATCACTACACAGTTACCCTGAACGTCTGAAGTGTGACTTCTTCATCACTACACAGTTACCCTGAACGTCTGAAGTGTGACTTCTTCATCACTACACAGTACCCTGAACGTCTGAAGTGTGACTTCTTCATCACTACACAGTTACCCTGAACGTCTGAAGTGTGACTTCTTCATCACTACACAGTTACCTTGAACGTATGAAGTGTGATTTCTTCATCACTATAAGTTACCTTAAACGTCTGAAGTGTGACTTCTCCATCACTCAACAGTTACCCTGAACATCTGAAGTGTGACTTCTTCATCACTACACAGTTACCCTGAACGTCTGAAGTGGGGACTTCTTCATCACTACACATTTACCCTGAACGTCTGAAGTGTGACTTCTTCATCACTACACAGTTACCTTGAACATCTGAAGTGTGACTTCTTCATCACTACACAGTTACCCTGAACATCTGAAGTGTGACTTCTTCATCACTGCACAGTTATCCTGAACGTCTGAAGTGTGACTTCTTCATCACTACACAGTTACCCTGAATGTCTGAACTGTGACTTCTTCATCACTACACAGTTACCCTGAATGTCTGAACTGTGACTTCTTCATCACTACACAGTTACCCTGAATGTCTGAAGTGTGACTTCTTCATCACTACACAGTTACCCTGAATGTCTGAACAGTGACTTCTTCATCACTACACAGTTACCCTGAACGTCTGAAGTGTGACTTCTTCATCACTACACAGTTACCCTGAATGTCTGAACTGTGACTTCTTCATCACTACACATTTACCCTGAACGTCTGAAGTGTGACTTCTTCATCACTACAACAGTTACCCTGAATGTCTGAACTGTGACTTCTTCATCACTACACAGTTACCCTGAATGTCTGAAGTGTTCCACTGACCATCTTTCTTTTCTGTCCCACCTCCCCTGCCCACTCAGTGGCATCACTCCACTGCTGCTCATTCTGGCTCCCCCTCACACAACCACACCCAGCCTTTATCTTTTCACTGCCTCAGTTGGGGCTATCAACATCATCAAGCGCAAGACCATCTAGATCTGAACAGAGACAATGCACTGTTGCCTGACCTCTTTGGCCATGCTCACTGGTTCCTGTTCTGATCCAGCATGTTCAGGACACCGTCTTCTAAGACTGCTACTGGAGGCAATAACTGCTGTCACTGAGCCAGAATGAGCGTGCATTCCTGTCCACATTCATCCAATGATAGTCCCCATCAACTTGCTGATGTCCATGACCATGGCATGAAATCATGACGGACACAGACACAGAGAGGACATCAACACGGTGGTCCTGTGGTCACACCAGGAGCAGGGCAGGATGGGCCACAGTCTATGAGGATCAGTCAGGATATCAATGATCAAGAACATACTGTGGAGTTCCACTCTGCTGTGACACTGTATGACAGGGCTGTACTCTGTCCTTCCTTTCGTAATATATGACAGGGCTGTACTCTGTCCTTTCATGATATATGACAGGGCTGTACTCTGTCCTTTCATAATATATGACAGGGCTGTACTCTGTCCTTCCTTTCATGATATATGACAGGGCTGTACTCTGTCCTTTCTTTCATGATATATGACAGAGCTGTACTCTGTCCTTTCATGATATATGACAGGGCTGTACTCTGTCCTTTCTTTCATAATATATGACAGGGCTCTACTCTGTCCTTTCTTTCATGATATAGGACAGGGCTGTACTCTGTCCTTCCTTTCATAATATATGACAGGGCTGTACTCTGTCCTTCCTTTCATGATATATGACAGGGCTGTACTCTGTCCTTCCTTTCATGATATATGACAGGGCTGTACTCTGACCTTTCATGATATAGGACAGGGCTGTACTCTGTCCTTTCTTTCATGATATATTACAGGGCTGTACTCTGTCCTTTCATAATATGACAGGGCTGTACTCTGTCCTTTCATGATATATGACAGAGCTGTACTCTGTCCTTTCATAATATATGACAGGGCTGTACTCTGTCCTTTCATGATATATGACAGGGCTGTACTCTGTCCTTCCTTTCATAATATATGACAGGGCTGTACTCTGTCCTTCCTTTCATAATATATGACAGGGCTGTACTCTGTCCTTCCTTTCATAATATATGACAGGGCTGTACTCTGTCCTTCCTTTCATGAATTATGACAGAGCTGTACTCTGTCCTTTCATGATATATGACAGGGCTGTACTCTGTCCTTCCTTTCATAATATATGACAGGGCTGTACTCTGTCCTTCCTTTCATAATATATGACAGGGCTGTACTCTGTCCTTTCATAATATATGACAGGGCTGTACTCTGTCCTTCCTTTCATGATATATGACAGGGCTGTACTCTGTCTGTGGGCAGGGGTGGTTGGGTCTGTGGGGTGTGCTCGGCAGCTGGAAGGTGGTGTTTTTCGCCGGTGGGTTCTGCAGTCATGAAATACGGGCTGGTACACCCATGGGATGCTACTTTAAGGCTGTTATGAGCTGCATCCTGTAGTCTAATTTACCTCTGTTCAGGAGCAGTTATGTCCCTTAATATCTTAATGGAGTGTCCTGCGCGTGCCTGTGCCCATCGTCAACACAGCGCAGGCCTCCAAGGGTGGTACAGGACTGCTCTAAAGGCAGGTGAAGACAGTGCTTCTCTGGGTCCTCCCCAGCACCTTCGGGTGTTTCTTTTTCTTCAGGGCTGTACTCTGTCCTTCCTTTCATGATATATGACAGGGCTGTACTCTGTCCTTCCTTTCATAA
>CM031598.1:1169519-1174519 GCA_018398815.1 Conus ventricosus
CACTCATCATCTGCTCTTTCACAGCGTCACTCACCATCTGCTCATTCACAGTGTCACTCACTATCTGCTAATTCACATTGTCACTCACCATCTGCTCATTGAGTGTCACTCACCATCTGCTCATTGAGTGTCACTCACCATCTGCTCATTCACAGCGTCACTCACCATCTGCTCATTCACAGTGTCACTCACCATCTGCTCGTTCACAGTGTCACTCACCATCTGCTCAATCACAGTGTCACTCACCATCTGCTCATTCACAGCCACACTCACCATCTGCTCATTCACAGTGTCACTCACCATCTGCTCATTCACAGCGTCACTCACCATCTGCTCATTCACAGTGTCACTCACCATCTGCTCATTCACAGTGTCCCTCACAATCTGCTCATTCAGTGTGTCACTCACCATCTGCTCATTCACAGTGTCACTCACCATCTGCTCATTCACAACGTCCCTCACCATCTGCTCATTCACAGCGTCACTCACCATCTGCTCATTCACAGTGTCACTCACCACCTGCTCATTCACAGTGTCACTCACCATCTGCTCATTCAGAGTGTCTGTATCCTCTGTCACTCACCATCTGCTCATTCACAGCGTCACTCACCATCTGCTCATTCACAGTGTCACTCACCATCTGCTCATTCACAGTGTCATTCACCATCTGCTCATTCACAGTGTCACTCACCATCTGCTCATTCACTCACCATCTGCTCATTCACAGTGTCACTCACCATCTTCTCATTCACAGCGTCACTCACCACCTGCTCATTCACAGCGTCACTCACCATCTGCTCATTCACAGTGTCACTCACCATCTGCTCATTGAGTGTCACTCACCATCTGCTCATTCACAGCGTCACTCATCATCTGCTCATTCACAGCGTCACTCACCATCTGCTCATTCACAGTGTCACTCACCATCTGCTTATTCACAGTGTCACTCACCATCTGCTCATTCACAGTGTCACTCACCATCTGCTCATTCACAGTGTCACTCACCATCTGCTCATTCAGTGTCACTCACCATCTGCTCATTCACTCACCATCTGCTCATTCACAGTGTCACTCACCATCTTCTCATTCACAGCGTCACTCACCACCTGCTCATTCACAGTGTCACTCACCATCTGCTCATTCACAGTGTCACTCACCATCTGCTCATTGAGTGTCACTCACCATCTGCTCATTCACAGTGTCACTCACCATCTGCTCATTCACAGTGTCACTCACCATCTGCTCATTCACAGCGTCACTCACCATCTGTTTATTCACAGTGTCACTCAACATCTGCTCATTCACAGCGTCACTCACCATCTGCTTATTCACAGTGTCACTCACCATCTGCTCATTCACAGTGTCACTCACCATCTGCTCATTCAGTGTGTCACTCACCATCTGCTCATTCACAGTGTCACTCACCATCTGCTCATTCAGTGTGTCTGTCTCCTCTGTCTCCACAGGACTGCCCTCTGACAGTAGCCTCTCCCTTACGCGCCGCAGGTACATGGCGAAGGCCGACCGCACCTGCACCTTGGACAGCGTGGCCCCCTCCATCAGCACCTCCACCATGTCGTAGTTCATGGGCGGAGCAGAAGTAGGTTGGGTCAGCACTGGGGGGACCGGGTGAGGGACCTCCACCTTCACCTCCTGGACTCTCTTCTCTGTCACTGACTTGGAGAGCCGGGCTGGTGGTGGTGGCGGTGGTTGTGTCTGGCCGCTGTCGGAGGTGGTAGTGGACGATTTGGACAGCTCCTTTCTCCTGGGTTTCCTGTCTTCAGCTTCACATGGCCTTCCTCGGCTGTCTATCTGCTGCAATGCAGGAACAACATTCTGCCCTCTTTTCACATGATTGGGGGAAAAGGGGCATACAGTAATAAAAAGTATGAATCGTAAGTGGCTGGGAAGAAATGAAAAGCACTAAAATACATAATTTAGACATCAGCAGTGAACAGTTTTGCATACAAACACACACACTAAAAGGTCACACTAAAATTAATTATAACTCAGTGATACGATTCAGCTAAAAATCTGAAATTTTCAATGAATACAAAACTAAACGCTATACACTCTTAGGTTAATAACTCTGAAACAAAACATAATCACACATGAACAATCATCTTATCACTGTTTTCATGACGTTAAACAAAATAGGTGAATCCTGCAAACAAACTTTCAAGAACTTCATTACCATGAAAAACAAAGGTTGTCTTTACCTCATAATCCTCATCAGACAGATTTTCTCCATCCTCCAGATCATCTGGCATTCCCTGTACCAGCTGACCCCGGCTATCTGTACATAACAATAGATCCATACTGCATGCAGCATCCATCTGTACACCACAATAGATCCACACTGCATTCAGCATCCATCTGTACACCACAATAGATCCATACTGCATGCAGCATCTATCTGTACACAACAATAGATCCATACTGCATGCAGCATCCATCTGTACACCACAATAGATCCACACTGCACACAGCAACCATCTGTACACCACAATAGATCCATACTGCATGCAGCATCCATCTGTACACAACAACAGATCAACACTGCATTCAGCATCCATCTGTACACCACAATAGATCCATACTGCATGCAGCATCCATCTGTACACAACAATAGATCCATACTGCATGCAGCATCCATCTGTACACCACAATAGATCCACACTGCATACAGCAACCATCTGTACACCACAAGAGATCCATACTGCATGCAGCATCCATCTGTACACAACAACAGATCAACACTGCATGCAGCATCCATCTGTACACCACAATAGATCCACACTGCATGCAGCATCCATCTGTACACCACAACAGATCCACACTGCATGCAGCATCCATCTGTACACCACAACAGATCCACACTGCATGCAGCATCCATCTGTACACCACAATAGATCCACACTGCATGCAGCATCCATCTGTACACCACAACAGATCCACACTGCATGCAGCATCCATCTGTACACCCCAATAGATCGACATTGCTTGCAGCATCCATCTGTACACCACAATAGATCCACATTGCATGCAGCATCCATCTGTACACCACAATAGATCCACACTGCATGCAACATCCATCTGTACACAACAATAGATCCACACTGCATGCAGCATCCATCTGTACACCACAATAGATCCACAGTGCATGCAGCATCCATCTGTACACCACAATAGATCCACACTGCATGCAGCATCCATCTGTACACCACAATAGATCCACACTGCATGCAGCATCCATCTGTACACCACAATAGATCCATACTGCATGCAGCATCCATATGTACACCACAATAGATCCACACTGCATGCAGCATCCATCTGTACACCACAATAGATCCACACTGCATGCAGCATCCATCTGTACACCACAATAGATCCACATTGCTTGCAGCATCCATCTGTACACCACAACAGATCCACACTGCATGCAGCATCCATCTGTACACCCCAATAGATCGACATTGCTTGCAGCATCCATCTGTACACCACAATAGATCCACATTGCATGCAGCATCCATCTGTACACCACAATAGATCCACATTGCATGCAGCATCCATCTGTACACCACAATAGATCCACACTGCATGCAACATCCATCTGTACACAACAATAGATCCACACTGCATGCAGCATCCATCTGTACACCACAATAGATCCACAGTGCATGCAGCATCCATCTGTACACCACAATAGATCCACAGTGCATGCAGCATCCATCTGTACACCACAATAGATCCACACTGCATGCAGCATCCATCTGTACACCACAATAGATCCACACTGCATGCAGCATCCATCTGTACACCACAATAGATCCATACTGCATGCAGCATCCATCTGTACACCACAATAGATCCACACTGCATGCAGCATCCATCTGTACACCACAATAGATCCACATTGCTTGCAGCATCCATCTGTACACCACAACAGATCCACACTGCATGCAGCATCCATCTGTACACCACAATAGATCCACACTGCATGCAGCATCCATCTGTACAGCACAATAGGTCCACACTGCATGCAGCATCCATCTGTACAGCACAATAGATCCACATTAATTGCAGCATCCATCTGTACACCACAATAGGTCCACACTGCATTCAGCATCCATCTATACACCACAATAGATCCACACTGCATGCAGCATCCATCTGTACACAATAGGCCGACACTGCATGCAGCATCCATCTGTACACCACAATAGATCCACACTGCATGCAGCATCCATCTGTACACCACAATAGATCCACACTACATGCAGCATCCATCTGTACACCACAATAGATCCACACTGCATGCAGCAACCATCTGTACACCACAATAGATCCATACTGCATTCAGCATCCATCTGTACAAAACAATAGATCCACACTGCATGTAGCATCCATCTGTACACCACAATAGATCCATACTGCATTCAGCATCCATCTGTACACCACAACAGATCCACACTGCATTCAGCATCCATCTGTACACCACAATAGATCCACACTGAATCAGCATCCATCTGTACACCACAACAGATTCACACTGCATGCAGCATCCATCTGTACACCACAATAGATCCACACTGCTTGCAGCATCCATCTGTACACCACAACAGATCCACACTGCAATCAGCATCCATCTGTACACCACAATAGATCTGAATCATCTGTACACAACTAGATTCACACTGAATCAGCATCCATCTGTACACAATACACACGATCCACACTGAATCACACATCCAATTCGATCACACCACAATAGATCCACATGAATGCAGCATCCATCTGAATACAACAACAGATCCACACTGCATGCAGCATCCATCTGTACACCACAATAGATTCACACTGCATGCAGCATCCATCTGTACACCACAACAGATCCACACTGCATGCAGCATCCATCTGTACACCACAATAGATCCACACTGCATCCGGTTTTGATCTGTACACAACACTCTGTCCACATGGCATGCAGCATCCAA
>CM031598.1:1184519-1237019 GCA_018398815.1 Conus ventricosus
AATATAAATTGAATAAATCGTCTTACAGAAAATAATCCTACTTCTTGGAATACTTCAATGCCTTGTATTACTTAAGTACACATCTTTTTAACGGATAACTGAATTAACTGTTCTTCATTAGCTAATGCAATCTTTAAAATCTTTAACGATAATTTCATTGCATTTTGTTACAAAAGTTAAAGTTGGGGAAATGACAAAAAAAAAAAGCCTTCAAACTATATGCCACCACTGTTGTGACAGGGTACACTGTCGACAAACATTTGGAACTGGTCAGGACTAAAATATATACATGACAGAAGGCCAGTCCTGCTAATCCAAAACATACACACACACAGACACAGATACACACACACACACACACACACACACACACACACACACACACACACACACACCACACACACACACAAACACACACACAAACACACACACACACACAGAAACACACAGAGGCAGAAACACACACAGGGAAACACACAGATAACTTAAACAATATGATTACACAGACTCTCTTTTTAACAGAAGTGAGTCAAAAATCAGCCAGTTTCATCAGATGAAAAACTGATGATTGCACTTGGCAAAGCGAGATCAACTTCCATTTTAAATGTAAAACAAAACACATCAGGCAAAGCTAAAAAATGGGGAAAGTTGCAGCAGATGTGTTTGTTTAGCTTTAATATCTTACCTGTCTAATCAAACCAACAGACGAAAAGAGAAAAACAAAAGAGAAAGAAGAACACATGAGCAATGACACAAAATACTCAGAAATGACCAGTGGCCATGGTACACTGGTTCCAGACCAGGGAGACCTGGGTTCGATCCCCAACAAAGTCAGATAGAAATGTGGCACTCTTCAGCCCCAAATGACTCCTAACCAATCTCATTCAGAGTGCTTTAGGCTCAGACAGGAAAACTGGAACCAAACAGTCAGGTTTCATCCACTTCATAAGCTTGTCCCTGACGCTGCCCTTCAAATGTTCGGTCCAACACTGCCGGTGTTTCATTTCTTAGGCAGGGTCATCTACCCAGTGCCAGTAGTAGCTGATATAAAATGAAACATGGAGCATAGCCCTCACATGTCATCTCAGACCCTAATGGAAGCCAATAGCCCTCACATGTCACCTCAGACCCTAATGGAAGCCAACAGCCCTCACATGTCACCTCAGGCCCTAATGGAAGCCAACAGCCCTCACATGTCACCTCAGGCCCTAATGGAAGCCAATAGCCCGCACATGTCACCTCAGGCCCTAATGGAAGCCAATAGCCCTCACATGTCACCTCAGGCTCTAATGGAAGCTAACAGCCCTCACATGTCACCTCAGGCCCTAATGGAAGCCAATAGCCCTCACATGTCATCTCAGGCCCTAATGGAAGCCAATAGCCCTCACATGTCACCTCAGGCCCTAATGGAAGCCAATAGCCCTCACATGTCACCTCAAGCCCTAATGGAAGCCAATAGCCCTCACATGTCACCTCAAGCCCTAATGGAAGCCAATAGCCCTCACATGTCATCTCAGACCCTAATGGAAGCCAATAGCCCTCACATGTCACCTCAGGCCCTAATGGAAGCCAACAGCCCTCACATGTCATCTCAGACCCTAATGGAAGCCAATAGCCCTCACATGTCACCTCAGGCCCTAATGGAAGCCAACAGCCCTCAGATGTCATCTCAGGCCCTAATGGAAGCCAATAGCCCTCACATGTCACCTCAGGCCCTAATAATAATAATAATAATAATAATAATAATAATAATAATAAGGAACATTTAGTGCGCTTAATCTTAAACAAAAGCCCTAAGCGCTTACAGCAATAAGCCCTAACACACACACACACACACACACAGACACACACACACACACACACACACACACACAAACACACACACACACACGCACACACCCACACACCAGCGAAGGAGCAGAAAAATTATGTTTTGAAGAGAGTTGTTTTGAGGGAGGACTTGAAAGAAGAAAGACTGTTTGAGTTTCGGAGTGCAGAAGGGAGATTGTTCCAGCAGGAAGGAGCCTGAAAAGAAAAAGAAAGTTCACCAAGTGTTCTGGCTCGAAAACGAGGGCTCTGATGGAAGCCAACAGCCCTCACATGTCATCTCAGGCCCTAATGGAAGCCAATAGTCCTCACATGTCACCTCAGGCCCTAATGGAAGCCAATAGTCCTCACATGTCATCTCAGGCCCTAATGGAAGCCAACAGCCCTCACATGTCATCTCAGGCCCTAATGGAAGCCAACAGCCCTCACATGTCACCTCAGACCCTAATGGAAGCCAATAGCCCTCACATGTCACCTCAGGCCCTAATGGAAGCCAATAGCCCTCACATGTCACCTCAGGCCCTAATGGAAGCCAACAGCCCTCAGATGTCACCTCAGACCCTAATGGAAGCCAATAGCCCTCACATGTCACCTCAGGCCCTAATGGAAGCCAATAGCCCTCACATGTCATCTCAGACCCTAATGGAAGCCAATAGCCCTCACATGTCACCTCAGACCCTAATGGAAGCCAATAGCCCTCACATGTCATCTCAGACCCTAATGGAAGCCAATAGCCCTCACATGTCATCTCAGGCCCTAATGGAAGCCAATAGTCCTCACATGTCATCTCAGGCCCTAATGGAAGCCAATAGCCCTCACATGTCACCTCAGGCCCTAATGGAAGCCAACAGCCCTCACATGTCATCTCAGGCCCTAATGGAAGCCAATAGCCCTCACATGTCATCTCAGGCCCTAATGGAAGCCAATAGCCCTCACATGTCACCTCAGACCCTAATGGAAGCCAATAGCCCTCACATGTCACCTCAGGCCCTAATGGAAGCCAATAGTCCTCACATGTCATCTCAGACCCTAATGGAAGCCAATAGCCCTCACATGTCACCTCAAGCACTAATGGAAGCCAATAGCCCTCACATGTCATCTCAGGCCCTAATGGAAGCCAATAGCCCTCACATGTCACCTCAGGCTCTAATGGAAGCCAACAGCCCTCACATGTCACCTCAGGCCCTAATGGAAGCCAATAGCCCTCACATGTCATCTCAGGCCCTAATGGAAGCCAATAGCCCTCACATGTCATCTCAGGCCCCAATGGAAGCCAATAGCCCTCACATGTCACCTCAGGCCCTAATGGAAGCCAATAGCCCTCACATGTCACCTCAAGCCCTAATGGAAGCCAATAGCCCTCACATGTCACCTCAAGCCCTAATGGAAGCCAACAGCCCTCACATGTCACCTCAGGCCCTAATGGAAGCCAATAGCCCTCACATGTCACCTCAGGCCCTAATGGAAGCCAATAGCCCTCACATGTCACCTCAGACCCTAATGGAAGCCAACAGCCCTCACATGTCATCTCAGGCCCTAATGGAAGCCAATAGCCCTCACATGTCACCTCAGGCCCTAATGGAAGCCAATAGCCCTCACATGTCACCTCAGGCCCTAATGGAAGCCAATAGCCCTCACATGTCACCTCAGGCCCTAATGGAAGCCAATAGCCCTCACATGTCACCTCAGGCCCTAATGGAAGCCAATAGTCCCATCTTCATCATTTTGGGTAGGGCTGTGAACGGGGGACCAAAATAAGCGTATGAAAAAAAAGAAAAAAAAAGAAAGAGAAAAACTAAGAATGAATAAAATGGTGGCACCCTCCGGAGGGAGAGCTCATTCATTCTGGCTCCACGACTAAGCAATTATTGTCCTCAGTAGGGGGATTGGTAGATGGTGTCCTGCAAATACTGGATCAGAACAGGCGCCACTGAACACAACCAAAAAGTGACTTGGCAGCATTGCAGTGTCTCCTCCTGTGGGTTGCCGCTTAACAGCTTGACGTTAACCTTTTCGTGATGCGCCGTGCAATAGTGATGGCAACTCAGTTCACACACAGCTTTACATTTCCGTCCTTATTGAGACACTTAGTGAAAGGGCAAACAAACAAGGCTTTACACATTTGTAATCCAATATTTTTGTTGCTGTAGTCTGAGCAGAGGCATGTATCAAACTTGTGTACTACTTAACTATGGAAAATTAACTTCCCAGAAAGTGATGACGTCATTTTTGCACATATTGTGTTTGTTGTCATTGTTCTAATATTGCCTGACCACTTGCGTACAAGCTTTCATGCGGCATCTATGTTATCTACAAGAAAATAAACCCAGTCGAGTTTGGTATTAAAAGAATTGTTGGGAATTCGCCAATTCAGTCATCTCAATAGTGCAGATATATTACATTTTTCATGACAATAACTAATTATCAAACCTACAGCCCCATTTGTAATGGCCGCTCAACCTTGCCGAACGCATTGCTGCCAGACCAGCTATGCACAGATGACATTCAGTTGGCCGAATACAGTGCGGTTAGCTGGCTGGTGGGGAGCGGCCTGCAGAAAACATTCCTTTCCCTCACCTGCATTCACAGCTTGGTCTCTGCAGCTGTAAACTCCCCTGCGACTCAAAACTAAGTAACTTGCTCTGAACAGCCGTGCACAACGAGCCATTCCGTGGCCACGGCAATGCTGCTGTAGTTCACGACGAGCCATTCCGTGGCCACGGCAATGCTGCTGTAGTTCACAACGAGCCATTCCGTGGCCACGGCAATGCTGCTGTAGTTCACGACGAGCCATTCCGTGGCCACGGCAATGCTGCTGTAGTTCACAACGAGCCATTCCGTGGCCATGGCAATGCTGCTGTAGTTCACGACGAGCCATTCCGTGGCCATGGCAATGCTGCTGTAGTTCACAACGAGCCATTCCGTGGCCATGGCAATGCTGCTGTAGTTCACGACGAGCCATTCCGTGGCCATGGCAATGCTGCTGTAGTTCACAACGAGCCATTCCATGGCCATGGCAATGCTGCTGTAGTTCACGACGAGCCATTCCGTGGCCACGGCAATGCTGCTGTAGTTCACGACGAGCCATTCCGTGGCGACGGCAATGCTGCTGTACTCCCTGGACGTGCCATGCCTCTTTTTCCCGCACAGCTAGACACAAATCCCCTGTTCTCTTGTCGACGGTCTAAGGGATGCAGCTGCCCTAAATATTTAGAACAGGTTTCTAGCCACTGGAAAGGTAAATTTACATGCACTAGCGATGAGCTCTGTGAACCCAGAGTAGTCCAAACAAAGAGACCCATCTGGCACTGGGAATTTCTGCAAAAGGCACGTGTGGAATTTCCTGCTTCGCCAACATATCGGGCAGGAGAAGAAATGTGGCATTACATGAGGTGTTAGAATTGGTTCAGCAAAGAAGTGGTTCAGAGGATGAGGGGGGTAAAGGTGTACAAGTTTATCGAAAAGAATCCGAGTTTGATTTATTTGCTCTGTGTATTTAACAGTTTTATACGTCGTATCGTTTGAAGCCAAAACAGTGAAAAGTGTATACAGTGTGCAATGATTTATTTACATTTTTTATATATTTTCACTTGGATTACACATATTGAATACCTCAGGCTTTCTCTGCATCTATTCAAAGTAAAAGTGAAATTTCATGCCACTTTTCTTCCTCATTTGCTGTTGTCATACTAACCAAACAAACGGACTAAGATTGTGTTCTACTACGTTTTAGTTATGTTGTTTCCATAACTGTAGCGTTGCTATTTTACCCAAAATACATTTAAATCTACTCTCATTGCAAAGTTCCCGTTTTACCCTTTCCGTTGATATATAACAATTGCTTGTTGCGTTTATATTAGGGGACGTAAAATGAAATTAAAAAAGAGCAAAATCGCACATCTGCAATGGTTGTAAGCACGTGCGGTGCATGCATCTGCAGGAAGTGACGTTGCTCTGCCGCGTCCATGGTGAAAGTATTAATTGTTCCCTGCGGACTGTGTCCATGGTGAAACATTAATTGTTCCCTGCGGACTGCGTCCATGGTGAAAGCGTTAATTGTTCCCTGCGGACTGTGTCCATGGTGAAAGCATTAATTGTTCCCTGCAGACTGTGTCCATGGTGAAAGTATTAATTGTTCCCTGCAGACTGGGTCCATGGTGAAAGTATTAATTGTTCCCTGCGGACTGCTGGTGCTGGAGCTGTGGTGGGCTGGGACAGGCTCTGGCTGTGGATGGGGGGTCAGAACGAGCGGCATGAGAGCAATGCCACTGAGGTGGCACAGAAGATGGGACAGTGAAAAAAAAAAAGAGAAAACAAGAATAAAGATCAAGCCTGGGATAAAAAATGTGAGGATGAGAATGAAGAAGTCATGGAGAAGAAAAAGAAATGCAGGATAAAGAAACAAGGAAAACATAAAGAAGTGGATAAAAAAGGACAAGAACTAGCACCCTACCCATGCACATCCCAGGTGTCAGGACTAGGGAAGATTCGTATCCATCCCCCCTTCCTCTGTTCTTCCTCCTTGACGCGACGGACGATCTTGATTTCCTCGCTGTTCAGGCCGGTCATTCCCGTCTTCCCCTGTGTCATGGACCCCGCCCTGCTGCAATGGGTGGCTGACTGCGGCCTGCCCTTCTGCCCAAGACAGAGAGTAGCCCAGCAAATTATGGGAACTGATCGCTTTACAGTTCATCTGTCGGGGAATGTAGCATCCAACTACCAACCTTTTGGAGCCATGAAATTATGGGAACTGATCGCTTTACAGTTCATCTGTTGGGAATGTAGCATCCAACTACCAACCTTTTGGAGCCATGAAATTATGGGAACTGATTGCTTTACAGTTCATCTGTCGGGGAATGTAGCATCCAACTACCAACCTTTTGGAGCCATGAAATTATGGGAACTGATTGCTTTACAGTTCATCTGTCGGGGAATGTAGCATCCAACTACCAACCTTTTGGAGCCATGAAATTATGGGAACTGATTGCTTTACAGTTCATCTGTCGGGGAATGTAGCATCCAACTACCAACCTTTTGGAGCCATGAAATTATGGGAACTGATTGCTTTACAGTTCATCTGTCGGGGAATGTAGCTTCCAACTACCAACCTTTTGGAGCCATGAAATTATGGGAACTGATTGCTTTACAGTTCATCTGTCGGGGAATGTAGCATCCAACTACCAACCTTTTGGAGCCATGAAATTATGGGAACTGATTGCTTTACAGTTCATCTGTCGGGGAATGTAGCATCCAACTACCAACCTTTTGGAACCATGAAATTATGGGAATTATTCACCTTACATTCATCTGTCTGGGACTACAGCATCCACATAACTACCAACCTTTTGGAACCATGAAATTATGGGAATTATTCGCCTTACATTCATCTGTCTGGGACTACAGCATCCACATAACTACCAACCTTTTGGAGCCATAAAATTATGGGAATTATTCACCTTACATTCATCTGTCTGGGACAATAGCATCCACATAACTACCAACCTTTTGGAGCCACTGGTTGTTGAACGAGGATTTAAGTTTTTAAAAAAAAACTGTACAGTACCTAACTCTCCAATGCAGCAGATCTATTGAATACATGATTAAAAGAAAAACACAAAATACAAGTGGGCAAAATACAGAATTACATACACAGTTATATTACTACACACACAAAAAATAGAATAAACAGCAGGGCTGTGCTGCTTCAAACTGATTTCATTTTTAACTATGGTACAAATCCAATGCAAACCCAACAAATAACAATCTCTTTTTCATGTGGTAACAATTAAAACTTTAAAACTTGTGTAACAAGTACAAATTTATACATAAGTTCACTGGATCAAATTTTGGTTAAAACCGAATTCATAATAGTTTATAATCATGCCAATTGTATGTACTACATTTAACAACAACAAGACATGAATCAAACAAACAAACCGACAAAAGCACCAACAATATCTTGCCATGGAAAGACGAACAGCTCTATCACAAATGTTTTGTTTCCAGTTGATGATGGCTGCCGTTCATCTGAACAAATCTCCCCGTTTGCTCTGTGTGCCATTTAAACATGCAGCACAGGGTTCGAATAACGCCCTTAAATATTTGACAATGTGTGTGTGTGTGTGTGTGTGTGTGTGGTGTGTGTGTGTGTGTGAGTGTGTGTGTGTGTGTGTGTGTGTGTGTGTGTGTGTGTGTGTGTGTGTGGTGTGTGTGTGTGTGTGTGTGTGTGTGTGTGTGTGGTGTGTGTGTGTGAGTGCGTGCGTGCATGCGTGCGTGCGTGCGTGCATGCGTGCGTGCATGTGTGTGTGTGTGTGAGTGTGTGCGCGTGTGTGTGAGTGTGATTTGATCCTGTCCTGCTGAGTAAGTTTCAACCAAAAACGAACAGACTGAAATTCTTTTTCAGGTCAACAAATTTTTGTTTAGACAAAAAAGACGCTGTGTTTGTTAACTGAAAATTTTACTTGTCTGTTTTCATGTAAACTGTACTTGACTTCATACGCACATAAGGGGAATAAGCATGTACATGGGATAATCTGAGTCAGCCCTGATGTGGCCCTTTGCGGTCGGCTGGGCTATAAGCAACATTATCTTCTCCTAAGGGATAATCTGAGTAAAACTTCCTTAATTCTGCTCCATGGAAATTACTAGTACCCAATATGCATAAATCTTTGATGTATATATATAACAGCAGGCAGTTATGACAAGTAGCAAAGGCAGCAGGACACAGACAAACCACAGGGCTGGGCCATGTCAATTCTGTGTGACGATCATCCAGAATATATGGCAGAGGAGTGGTTCAGGAATCAGGGGTCTGTGTGATGATCATCCACAATGTATGGCAGAGGGGGGGGGGGGGGGGTCAGGAATCAGGGGTCTGTGTGATGATCATCCACAATGTATGGCAGAGGAGGAGAGGGGGGTTCAGGAATCAGGGGTCTGTGTGATGATCGTCCACAATGTATGGCAGAGGGGGGGGGGGTCAGGAATCAGGGGTCTGTGTGATGATCATCCACAATGTATGGCAGAGGGGGAGGGGGGTTCAGGAATCAGGGGTCTGTGTGATGATCATCCACAATGTATGGCAGAGGGGGGGGGGGGGGGGGGTTCAGGAATCAGGGGTCTGTGTGATGATCATCCACAATGTATGGCAGAGGGGGGCTTCAGGAATCAGGGGTCTGTGTGATGATCATCCACAATGTATGGCAGAGGGGGGGGGGGGGGGGGGTTCAGGAATCAGGGGTCTGTGTGGACGATCATCCACAATGTATGGCAGAGGGGGGGTTCAGGAATCAGGGGTCTGTGTGATGATCATCCACAATGTATGGCAGAGGGGGGGTTCAGGAATCAGGGGTCTGTGTGATGATCATCCACAATGTATGGCAGAGGGGGGAGGGGGGTTCAGGAATCAGGGGTCTGTGTGATGATCATCCACAATGTATGGCAGAGGGGGGGGGGGGGGGGGGGGGGGGTCAGGAATCAGGGGTCTGTGTGATGATCATCCACAATGTATGGCAGAGGGGGGGGTTCAGGAATCAGGGGTCTGTGTGATGATCATCCACAATGTATGGCAGAGGGGGGGTTCAGGAATCAGGGGTCTGTGTGATGATCATCCACAATGTATGGCAGAGGGGGGGTTCAGGAATCAGGGTCTGTGTGATGATCATCCACAATGTATGGCAGAGGGGGGGTTCAGGAATCAGGGGTCTGTGTGATGATCATCCACAATGTATGGCAGAGGGGGGGTTCAGGAATCAGGGG
Source organism: Conus ventricosus (assembly GCA_018398815.1). NCBI lineage: Eukaryota > Metazoa > Mollusca > Gastropoda > Neogastropoda > Conidae > Conus > Conus ventricosus. The sequence continues at coordinate 1,194,105 of CM031598.1, forward strand.
TCTGTGTGATGATCATCCACAATGTATGGCAGAGGGGGGTTCAGGAATCAGGGGTCTGTGTGATGATCATCCACAATGTATGGCAGAGGGGGGGTTCAGGAATCAGGGGTCTGTGTGATGATCATCCACAATGTATGGCAGAGGGGGGGTTCAGGAATCAGGGGTCTGTGTGATGATCATCCACAATGTATGGCAGAGGGGGGGTTCAGGAATCAGGGGTCTGTGTGATGATCATCCACAATGTATGGCAGAGGGGGGGTTCAGGAATCAGGGGTCTGTGTGATGATCATCCACAATGTATGGCAGAGGGGGGGTTCAGGAATCAGGGGTCTGTGTGATGATCATCCACAATGTATGGCAGAGGGGGGGTTCAGGAATCAGGGGTCTGTGTGATGATCATCCACAATGTATGGCTGAGGGGAGGTTCAGGAATCAGGGGTCTGTGTGATGATCATCCACAATGTATGGCAGAGGGGGGGTTCAGGAATCAGGGGTCTGTGTGATGATCATCCACAATGTATGGCAGAGGGGGGGTTCAGGAATCAGGGGTCTGTGTGATGATCATCCACAATGTATGGCAGAGGGGGGTTCAGGAATCAGGGGTCTGTGTGATGATCATCCACAATGTATGGCAGAGGGGGGGTTCAGGAATCAGGGGTCTGTGTGATGATCATCCACAATGTATGGCAGAGGGGGGGTTCAGGAATCAGGGGTCTGTGTGATGATCATCCACAATGTATGGCAGAGGGGGGAGGGGTGTTCAGGAATCAGGGGTACTGTGTGATGATCATCCACAATGTATGGCAGAGGGGGGGTTCAGGAATCAGGGGTCTGAGCTGGATGGGTGGGGGAAAAAAGGGGGGGGGGGGGGTGAGGAGAAAGGAAAGGAGGTGGTATATAAATAACTGTGAGCATGCCTTCAAACTGCAACCACTGACTGCCAGCATGCATTCAACTTGCTACATGTTCTGGGCGTAAAAAGGCACACTCAGATTGTAGCAAAATAAGACATTCAACTTGCTACATGCTCAGGGGTAAAAAGGCACACTCAGATTGTAGCAAAACAAGACATTCAACTTGCCACATGTTCTGGGCATAAAAAGGCACACTCAGATTGTAGCAAAACAAGAAATTCAACTTGCTACATGTTCTGGGCATAAAAAGGCACACTCAGATTGTAGCAAAATAGACATTCAACTTGCTACATGCTCTGGGTGTAAAAAGGCACACTCAGATTGTAGCAAAATAAGACATTCAACTTGCTACATGCTCTGGGTGTAAAAAGGCACACTCAGATTGTAGCAAAATAAGACATTCAAGGCACACTGCAAAGTTATGATGACCTCATTTTAAACATTACAGCTGCTGTTTAAGGGTGCAATATATGAATGTGCATCATTTACACTGTCACGTCACTTTTAAAGTCTTTTTATTGTGTATTTGTTTTGGTAGTGTCAAGTTCACTAATGCAATGTCACAGCACTCACAAAAACACACACAAAGATATATATATATTATATATATATTATATATTATATATATATATATATATATATTTATATATATATGGAGACCTGAATCAACCTGAAACTATATATGTATATATATGTATATATCAACTTCACTTATGCAATGTCACAGCACTCACAAAAAACACACACAAAAGATACATATATATCAACTTCACTAATGCAATGTCACAGCACTCACAAAAACACACAAAGGATTATATATATATATATATATATATATATATATTATATATATATATATATATATTATATATATATATATATATATAGGTAAAAAAGAAAACCCAACGCTAAAAATGGCACTGCACCCAGCAGCCGAGAGAGTCCGGACGATTAAAACCATTACTGGATCAATATAAAACAAGAAGTCGTCCACTCAAGTGTCTTCCCTTCTTTTATTTTTCAAAGTTTCGCCTTTTTAAAGGCTTCATCAGGAATCTCTGCATTATCAGAAAAAAACACACAAGAAACACCATCAGAATCCCAAAGGTAAAGATAAAATCACTTTACCTACTTGTATCTATGTCTACACACCACACACACACACACACACTACACACACACACACACACACGGATACATATACATACTTCTTTCCGCATATTACATTTCCTTTTGAGCCCCTCACTTCCATGTATTTTAAGTTGGTAATTAATGTTTTATGATATCATATTTTTAAATTAGGTAAAGCGGATAGGAATGGGGTTTCACTACCTCTACAATGGTTAGAATTTTTGGAAATGCATACATGTGTGCATATGTGTGTATGGATGCGTATGTGGGCTATGTGTGTGTATGTATATGTGTGTGTGTGTGTGTGTGTGTGTGTGTGTGTTGTGTGTGTATGTATATGTATGTATGCATATATATATATATATGTATGTATATGTATCAGTGTGTGTGTGTGTGTGTGTGTGTGTGTGTGTGTGTGTGTAGACATAGATACAAGTAGGTAAAGTGATTTTATCTTTACCTTTGGGATTTGATGGTGTTTCTTGTGTGTTTTTTTTCTGATAATGCAGAGATTCCTGATGAAGCCTTGAAAAAGGCGAAAATTTGAAAATAAAGAAGGGAAGACACTTGAGTGGACGACTTCTTGTTTTTTAATATATATATATTATATATATATATATTATATTATATATATATTATATATATCTGTCAATGATGTTAAAAAGGAAGGTTAAAACTCAAGGTTAAAACTCGACAAATTGTTTTCTAGCGGCGTTGCGCTGTCATCAGGATGGTCTCTGTTTGCCCACCGCCGATGTTATATAGCGTGTGGGCTCACGTTTGCGGTTGTTTGCACGTGCGGGTTGGCTGCACGTGTTTTTTGGGGCTTTCAGGTTTTTGTTTTGGATGTGTTCACTAACAACGATTTCCATTTATGCCTGCAGTTGTTTACTATTTCTGTTTTGGTGTTTAAAGTTGCTAGTGTGGTTTGCATTGTATTAACCATTTTTCAGTTAAACATAGGTTGCACCTTTTTGAAACATTGCTGTATGGTGATGCTTTTTTATGATTTTCAGGATATATTGTAGCTTGTTTTTGGTCTTTAAGTTTCCAGATATATTTGCTCAGTTCTGTTTGGTTTTTATATTTTTCTTTATTGAATGACTGTTTGTGGTTTGCATATCTGGTTTGAAGTGGTTTTCAGTGATCCCTATGTATGTTTCTTTTTCATTTTCTGATGTTACAGTGGCCTGGTATATATGTTTTGTGTGGAGACATTTATTGTTTTGTGGGCACTGCTCCTTTCTCGTGCAATTGCAAGGATTTCCTTTCTTCACCCTTCTTTGCTGTGTTGATTTTCATTTTGTTGGATGCGTCAATCAGGTTTTGAGGTTGGGCATACATGAGTACGATAGTTTGACAGTGTTTTTGTTAAATATTTTGGACAGTTTGTGCTCTTTTGGAAATGAAGTTGCTAGGATTTGAAGAATTCTTTCCCTATGTTTGTTTTGAGTTTCCCGTCGTATGGGGGGTTATACCATATGATTTTTCTTTTCCTATTTTTCTTGCTTTTATTTGTGTTGTTGTCCGGGTTGTATTGTAGTTTGTAATTGTATCCACTTGTTTGTTAGTGCCTCCTGGTATTCCATGCTGCATTGTTGAACACTCTCTCATTGCATGACAGGTTTGATAGTCTCTTGTTTATGCCATGGGGTATGGTCTTTAATACAGATGGTGGATGGTTACTTTTGGTGTGTACATAAAGAGGTGTATCGTTGGGTTTCTGTATGGTTTATATATGGTTGTTGAGATCCAGTGTTATGTCTAAGTAGTTCACTACCTTTTTGTTTGCTTCAATGGTGATCTTTAAGTTGTGGTTTTGGAAGATTTTGCATAGTTCTTTCTTCTTGTTTTCGATGGTTCTTGGTTGTTTGTTAGTGCAGCAAGGCCATCGTCTCTGTACAGTCGACTTGTTTTCGAGTTTTTCTTGATGTTGGACAGCATGAATTGTCCGACCAGTTCACATGTTTCTGCACCATCATATGAACCCATGGTTACGTCGAATGTTGAGTTTCTGTTGGTTTTCCTGATCCAGGTTTCATTTCTGCTGTGTAGTAATGTTTTCTTGGTGTGGAGAATGATTTCCATTTCTGACCCTGTTATGTCTGTGTGGTTATGGCAAACTTCAGGGCTTTGGAGAGTAGTTCCTCATCTATGGATGGATATAAGTTACTATGTCAAATGTGTAAATACTGTATTACTTTGTTTATTGAGTTTTTTGAACCATTGGATAACTTCGTATGTGTTCTTCCAGAGGTTGTAATCAGAGTTTGATTTATGTCCTTTGTTATTTTTTCCAGAATTTTCTTGCTTATTTTGCCTAATTCAGATTTCGATGGGTTTATTAGTCTGCATGTTGGATTGTTTATGAAAGTTGGGTTTGTGGTCTTTGAGTGTTATGAAAGCTTCTTTTGTTGCTGCCGCTTCTATCCTATCACTTAGGTCTATGTGCTCTGCAAGTTCTTTATCTTTAGTGCGGATACTGTCATGTATATTTTTGTCAGCTTTTTTGTGTTTTTCTGGATGTTTTTGTCAAGGAGTTGAGAATATTCCTTTGGTTCCATTTTGTAGTAATTGCTAGTTTTTGTCAGCCTTCACAAATATTTTTTTGTCATTTTGTACTTGTTTTATTTGGTTTTTTAATGTTGTTTGGAAATCGTTGTTAGATTTTTTGAATTCAATATTGGTTATCATTCTTTTTCATTTGATCTTCAAAGCGTTTCATATCGTCTATGACTGGTGGTGATCGCCATGATTTGAAATCGTAGGTGTTTTTGTCCTCTTTTTTTGCATTCGGGTTCAGGAAAAAGAATGCTTTCCATCTCATATTGCGTACGAACTTTTCGGTTTGTTCTATTAATCTTTTTAAGTAGAATTGTGGGTTAGAGAACGGTATGTTTTTTGTTGACTGCCTAAAATTGATTTCCTCCATTTTAAAATCTTTCGGGCACAGTGCTCAACGTGAGGAGCAATCAAGATGAATATAACCAAAGAGCCTAAAATGATTTTAAAAGTGCTCGACCCCTTGGGGAGCAACATTTGTCAATGATGTTAAAAAGGAGGTTAAAACTCAAGGTTAAAACTCGACAAAATTTGTTTCTAGCGGCGTTGCGCTGTCATCAGGATGGTCTCTGTTTGCCCACCGCCGATGTTATATAGCGTGTGGGCTCACGTTTGCGGTTGTTTGCACGTGCGGGTTGGCTGCACGTGTTTTTTGGGGCTTTCAGGTTTTTGTTTTGGATGTGTTCACTAACAACGATTTCCATTTATGCCTGCAGTTGTTTACTATTTCTGTTTTGGTGTTTAAAGTTGCTAAGTGTGGTTTGCATAGTATTAACCCATTTTTTCAGTTAAAATAGGTTGCACCTTTTTGAAACATTGCTGTATGGTGATGCTCTTTTTATGATTTTCCAGGATATATTGTAGCTTGTTTTTGCGTCTTTAAGTTTCCAGATATATTTGCTCAGTTCTGTTTGGTTTTTATATTTTTCTTTATTGAATGACTGTTTGTGGTTTGCATATCTGGTTTTGAAGTGGTTTTCAGTGATCCTATGTATGTTTCTTTTTCATTTTCTGATGTTACAGTGGCCTGGTATACAATGTTGTTGTGGAGACATTTATTTGTTTAGTGGGCACTGCTCCTTTCTCGTGCAATTGCAAGATTTCCTTTCTTCACCTTCTTTGCTGTGTTGATTTTCATTTTGTTGGATGCGTCAATCAGGTTTTTGAGGTTGGGCATACATGAGTACGATAGTTTGACAGTGTTTTTGTTAAATATTTTGACAGTTTGTGCTCTTTTGGAAATGAAGTTGCTAGGATTTTGAAGAATTCTTTCCCTATGTTTGTTTTGAGTTTCCGTCGTATGGGGGGTTTATACCATATGATTTTTCTTTTCCTATTTTTCTTGCTTTTATTTGTGTTGTTGTCGGGTTGTATTGTAGTTTGTAATTGTATCCACTTGTTTGTAGTGCCTCCTGGTATTCCACTGCTGCATTGAAAACCTGATTGACGCATCCAACAAAATGAAAATCAACACAGCAAAGAAGGGTGAAGAAAGGAAATCTTGCAATTGCACGAGAAAGGAGCAGTGCCCACTAAACAATAAATGTCTCCACAACAACATTGTATACCAGGCCACTGTAACATCAGAAAATGAAAAAGAAACATACATAGGGATCACTGAAAACCACTTCAAAACCAGATATGCAAACCACAAACAGTCATTCAATAAAGAAAAATATAAAACCAAACAGAACTGAGCAAATATATCTGGAAACTTAAAGACGCAAAAACAAGCTACAATATATCCTGGAAAATCATAAAAAGAGCATCACCATACAGCAATGTTTCAAAAAGGTGCAACCTATGTTTAACTGAAAAATGGTTAATACTATGCAAACCACACTTAGCAACTTTAAACACCAAAACAGAAATAGTAAACAACTGCAGGCATAAATGGAAATCGTTGTTAGTGAACACATCCAAAACAAAAACCTGAAAGCCCCAAAAAACACGTGCAGCCAACCCGCACGTGCAAACAACCGCAAACGTGAGCCCACACGCTATTATAACATCGGCGGTGGGCAAACAGAGACCATCCTGATGACAGCGCAACGCCGCTAGAAACAATTTGTCGAGTTTTAACCTTGAGTTTTAACTTCCTTTTAACATCATTGACAAATGTTGCTCCCCAAGGGTCGAGCACTTTTAAAATCATTTTAGGCTCTTTGGTTATATTCATCTATATATATATATATATATATATTATATATATATATATATATATAATATATATATATATCAACTTCACTAATGCAATGTCACAGCACTCACAAAAAACACACAAAAGATATATATATCAACTTCGCTAATGCTATGTCACAGCACTCACAAAAAACACACAAAGGATTATATATATATATCAACTTCACTAATGCAATGTCACAGCACTCACAAAAAAACAAAAAATGAATAAAAATCTTCTGAAATGGTTTGGTCTGAAGAAAAAAAATATCACCAATGCACCACAACATTTCTGCAAACAGCAGATTAAAGGTATAATAAAACAAAATGAGCTTTCAATCCCACAGATAAGACTTCACAACATGAGCACTTGAAAGTGTTAAGAATAGAATAACAAAAACATTAAAAAAATTAAGAACATTTGTTTGTTTGTTGTTAAACTGATTAACTGAACACTTAAAAAATGAAACCAAGACAAAAGAAACAAGATGCGAAGCATATAAACGTACTCCCCAGTTTTCCAAACCGCTTATAAATCGGCCAAGTGCTTTGTGAGATAAGAAATAAAGGCAAAATAATGGTTTTTAACGGTTATTTAACCGATGTACACTTTTGAAACTGGTATTTTAGTCCTCACTGGGCTAAAGCCTGTGTACATACCAAATTTCATCCAAATCGGACAATATGTCAAGAATAACGTTTTTTAATGGTCAGATTTTGAAAACACTGCATGGAAGTGCCATTTGTGTGTGATGACCTTTCTATATACAAAATTGCATTAAAATCCACCAATATATAAAAAATAACAGCAAAATAACGGTTTATCGGTTTATATAACCGATATACACTTTTGAAACCGGTATTTTAGTCCTCACTGGGCTAAAGCCTGTGTACATACCAAATTTCATCCAAATCGGACAATATGTCAAGAATAACGGTTTTTAACGGTCAGATTTTGAAACACTGCATGGAAGTGCCATTTGTATGTGATGACCTTTCTATATACAAAATTTCATTAAAACCCACCAATATATAAAAAATTACGGCAAAATAATGGTTTAACGGTTATATAACCGATATGCACTTTTGAAACCGGTATTTTAGTCCTCACTGGGCTAAAGCCTGTGTACATATCAAATTTCATCCAAATTGGACAATATGTCAAGAATAAAGGTTTTTAACGGTTAAATTTTGGAACACTATATAGAAGTGCCATTTGTGTGTGATAACCTTCTATATACCAAATTTCATTCAAATCAACCTATATATAAGAAATAACGGCAGAATAACGGTTTTTTAACTGTTGTTTAATCCATTTTCAGCATTACATCACTTACATATGGACAGAGGATCCGATTTGTCACAAGATCATCCAAACCGCTTATAAATTGGCCAAGTACTTTCTGAGATATTCCATAAAGAAGAAAACCCGTTACAGGCCGTTACAAACCGTTAGTAATGGCTATAACGGGGCAAACTAAAACATCAGGCATCATCCGTGACCCATAATGAACATACCTGCTAATTTTCACAAAGATCGGCCAAGTACTTTCAGAGATATTCCATAAAGAAAAAAAACGTTACAGGCCGTTACAGCCGTTAGTAACGGCTGTAACGGTAAACTAAAACGTCGGGCATCATCCTTGACCCATAATGAACATTCGTACAAATTTTCAGAAAGATCGGCCCAGTAGTTTTGTCTGGAGCGAGTGGAACACATTTTGACCATGGACACACAGACAGACAGACAGACAGACACACACACACACACACAGCATTTCTTCGTTCCCATTCTAAAGTACTCCTGTTCTATAAGAACTGGGAGTACAACAAAAAGAAAAGTAGATTTGTTTCTTCCACCTCAACTGTGTTGAACACACATGCAATGAAATGAGAGTCTGGAGTAATATGATGACTTTAAAGCATGCACTGGAATAATGTGGTAACTTTAAGCCATGCAATACACTCCATGAAAAATGCTAAAATGACCAATAATTAACCATTAACGAACAATTGACTCTCTCCATTAAAATATCATTTTTGAAATGCCAGAACTCTGTCAGAGTTCTTGCAAAACATCGACTCAATAAAACATTCCATTCTATTTAGTCACCATTGCAACCCCCCAAAATATGTGATCTTCCAGAGTATACCTAAATTGGCATCCAAAGGAAAAAGTGAATTCAAAACTGTGACAGATCTGACATGAATACCTTGACAATTGTATATGGCCCAAATCTGCGATATATACCAACCTGTAAACAAGCATGGTTCATTACAGATTCTACAGTTGCAACAAGAGTTGAAATTCAAAAGAATCCTTGATTTATTCATGGGATGAATTCATGCAGACTTTAAATGAATCTCTGTAACACTAAACTGTCTCATGTTGAAATCTTACGTGGTTACATTCACGTCATTTCTTGTTTTAATTAACTGTTTGTGTTTGCGTAGACTTGTGACAAACTTCACATAGCAATGAATGTGACACTAAAATCTATCATTGCAAAACACCATTAAACACAGACACTCATTCACAACAAGCAGACAATTTATCATGCGGTTGTAAAATGTCTGAGATCAAAACACATTTGAAACATCAGAAGAAACCCCCACCTTAAACATAAACATCCTTCAGATGCAAAAACAAATAAGGATGGAAATAAATCTTTTAAAAGTTATGATCAAACCACATCACATCCCCCAGTTTTATTGCCAACCTGGATACAGTCATTTTAACACAGACAACAGACTGAAACAATACAAAGTTAGAAGAATACTGGTCCAAAGTACAATGAAAGTACATAAGCACATGAAGTTAAAAGCCATTCACTTTGAAAAGCAAACATACAAGCAGGAAGCGTGGGTCTTTTTAGCGCCACTTCACATTTGCACAAGCCTTCATGGACAATGATGGGCAGGACATTGTTACGACAATGATGGGCAGGACATTGTTATTTGCCCCACAAGTTATTCACCAAGAAGATTCATAGCAGGAAACTCACCGGCCGGGTAATTCCTGTCCTAGAAAAAGCAGTCTGGTGGGAAAAAAGCGGCTAAGAATTATGAGAAAGAAATACACAGCTGCAGACAAACTGAACACAATGGCAAACACTCCAACAACCAAGCAGCACACATAATCTATAGAAGAGGAAACAAAAATAGCCACCGCATTCTGTCACGTTAAATCACATCTATAACCTAAAGAAGAGGAAGCAACAATATGCACTGCATTCTGTCACGTTAAATCACATCTATAACCTAAAGAAGAGGAAGCAACAATATCCACTGCATTCTGTCACGTTAAATCACATCTATAACCTAACGAAGAGGAAGCAACAATATCCACTGCATTCTGTCATGTTAAATCACATCTATAACATAAAGAAGAGGAAGCAACAATATCCACTGCATTCTGTCACGTTAAATTACATCTATAACATAAAGAAGAGGAAGCAACAATATCCACTGCATTCTGTCACGTTAAATCAACAATATCCACTGCATTCTGTCACCTTAAATCAACAATATCCACTGCATTCTGTCACGTTAAATCACATCTATAACCTATGAGAGGGAGCAACAATATCCACTGCATTCTGTCACGTTAAATCAACAATATCCACTGCATTCTGTCACGTTAAATCAACAATATGCACTACATTCTGTCACGTTAAATCACATCCATAACCTATGAAGAGGGAGCAACAATATTCACTGCATTCTGTCACCTTAAATCACATCTGTCTCCAACAATCTGCACTCCAGACTCCCCTAAGAGTAAGGCTTTACGAGAATATACAAATGATCAAACCTCATTTACCAACCAGAATATAAACAGAGGTTCCAACAGCCTTGTAAAACTAGGATTCCTACCCACAATCAGAAACAAAAAGGGGGGTATCAATGATCAGCAAGCTAGGACAATCAATCACATGTTAAGAGAGCCAGTTGAAGAGCATAATGGACACCTTTCTTCCCCAGGGTGAGGGGATGGAAGGAAGCGTCGTCAAAGAGACAGTGTCGCTGTCTGACATGCATGTGCCACAGCACATCTGGTTTCCAGTCTGACATGCATGTGCCACAGCACATCTGGTTTTGAGTCCATGTATGTGCCACTGCACATCTGGTTTTGAGTCCATGTATGTGCCACAGCACATCTGGTTTTGAGTCCATGTATGTGCCACAGCACATCTGGTTTTGAGTCCATGTATGTGCCACTGCACATCTGGTTTTGAGTCCATGTATGTGCCACAGCACATCTGGTTTTGAGTCCATGTATGTGCCACAGCACATCTAGTTTCCAGTCTGACATGTGTGTGCCACAGCACATCTGGTTTTGAGTCCATGCATGTGCCACAGCACATCTGGTTTTAAGTTCATGCATGTGCCACAGCACATCTGGTTTTGAATCCATGTATGTGCCACAGCACATCTGGTTTTGAATCCATGTATGTGCCACAGCACATCTGGTTTTGAGTCCATGCATGTGCCACAGCACATCTGGTTTTGAGTCCATGCATGTGCCACAGCACATCTGGTTTTGAGTCCATGTATGTGCCACAGCACATCTGGTTTTGAGTCCATGCATGTGCCACAGCACATCTGGTTTTGAGTCCATGCATGTGCCACAGCACATCTGGTTTTGAGTCCATGTATGTGCCACAGCACATCTGGATTTGAGTCCATGCATGTGCCACAGCACATCTGGTTTTGAGTCCATGTATACTGACTTCCATAAAAAACGCGAAAACAAAACAAGCTGAAGGTTGGGGGTGAATTTTATTGGTCACAATTGTACAGAATGGAAGCGAGAATTCAACGTGATTTGATTCATTACACCGGTAATGTGTGAAAATGTCATCAGCAATATGTCTTTTGTGTGGAAAATCCAAGGTCACGTGACAAACCAGCTTGAAGTCCTAATACCGTGTGTGGCCACCATTTGCGTTGACAACTGCTTGACACCTGCGGCTCATTGAGTGGACCAGGTGGTTGATGAGTCCCCTTGGCACACCAGCCCACACATGGACGATGGCCTGGTGAAGTTGAGCCGCTGTTGCTGGTCGTGGACGCAGGAGGTCCAACCGTCTGCCAAGTTCATCCCAAAAATGTTCTATTGGGTTTAAATCGGGACTGAGGGCTGGCCAGGGCAACACATTGACGTTGTTATGCTGAAGAAATTGCTGGGTGGCCCTGGCGGTGTGTGGTCTTGCATTGTCCTGTTGGAATGTCCAGTTTGGGTGTTGCGCAAAAAAAGGATCGACATGGGGTCTGAGCACCTGGTTGATGTAGCACTGTGCATTGACACCCTGTCCGCGACCAGGACCAATGTTCTGAAAGATGACTGGTCCTATGGCGTGGTTAATGCCAATTGCACCCCATATCATAACTTTCGGGCCTCCACAGGGGTTCCGCTCTACCACACAGGAGTCAGCATAGCGTTCACCAGGTCGACGCCATATTCTGACACGACCGTCAGCCATGTCAATACAAAAACGGCTCTCATCTGAGAACAGTATGCGTCCCCACTGCTGCCTGCGCCAGTTGATTCGGGCTTGTGCCCACTGCAGCCTGTCCTGCCGGTGTCTTGGTGTCAGTACCGGACCTCTGTGAGGAAGCCTACATGCCAGCCCGTTCTCCTGAAGATGCCGCCGCATAGTGTTGAGGTTGATTCATTGCTGGAGATTCCCAGGCACCTGTCGAGCAGTGTTAGCGGCTGTTTGCCGCCTGTCCCGCAGATGGGTTCAAACAAGATGGCGATCCTCTCTTTGTGTGGTGACCCAAGGACGGCCTGGCCGGGGACGATCATCAGTGGTACCAGTGACTCGCATGCGGTGCTGCAGACGATAGATGGTTGAGATGTGGACGTTAAAGATGTTGGCGACCTGCCTGGCATCCACACCAGCCTCCAGATGGCCTAGGGCACGATTGCATTCCTCTGCTCGTAGTCTTGGCATCTCTGTAGCGCTCAGACGGCAAGTCGTTACCTGAACCTTGTAGCGCGGCTTTATAAAGGCTGCATGCCTGCGTACTTGTCGCTGGTTAACTTTGCTCTGCATGGTGTGCACGTGCCTCACATGCAACAACCAGTTTGCCATTTTTGTTGACCCTTCAATGCCGGGAATGATGTGTTTGCTCACACAATTTTTTCACTGCACGTGAGTCTTGGACCCAAAAAACTTGCCACAATGGTTCAATATTGTATATTCACCCCTTTTCACCCGAAAAATAGCCTTTCACATTTTCGCGTTTTTTATGGAAGTCAGTATATGTGCCACAGCACATCTGGTTTTGATTCCATGTATGTGCCACAGCACATCTGGTTTTGAGTCCATGTATGTGCCACAGCACATCTGGTTTCCAGTCTGACATGTGTTTGCCACAGCACATCTGATTTTGATTCCGTGTATGTGCCACAGCACATCTGGTTTTGAGTCCATGTATGTGCCACAGCACATCTGGTTTCAAGTCTGACATGTGTGTGCCACAGCACATCTGGTTTTGAATCCATGTATGTGCCACAGTACATCTGGTTTTGAATCCATGTATGTGCCACAGCACATCTGGTTTCCAGTCTGACATGCATGTGCCAGCAGACAGACAGGGAACAGAGCAGCACAGGAGAGAGGGGACAGCAGCAGACAGACAGGGAACAGAGCAGCACAGGAGAGGGAGGGGACAGCAGCAGACAGACAGGGAACAGAACAGCACAGGAGAGAGGGGACAGCAGCAGACAGACAGGAAACAGAACAGCACAGGAGAGAGGGGACAGCAGCAGACAGACAAGGAACAGAACAGCACAGGAGAGAGGGGACAGCAGCAGACAGACAGGGAACAGAGCAGCACAGGAGGGGACAGCAGCAGACAGACAGGGAACAGAGCAGCACAGGAGAGAGGGGATAGCAGCAGACAGACAGGGAACAGAACAGCACAGGAGAGAGGGACAGCAGCAGACAGACAGGGAACAGAACAGCACAGGAGAGAGGGGACAGCAGCAGACAGACAGGGAACAGAACAGCACAGGAGAGAGGGGGATAGCAGCAGACAGACAGGGAACAGAACAGCACAGGAGAGAGGGGACAGCAGCAGACAGACAGGGAACAGAGCAGCACAGGAGGGGACAGCAGCAGACAGACAGGGAACAGAGCAGCACAGGAGAGAGGGGACAGCAGCAGACAGACAGGGAACAGAACAGCAAGGGAGAGAGGGGACAACAGCAGACAGACAGGAGAGAGGGGACAACAGCAGACAGACAGGGAACAGAACAGCACAGGAGAGAGGGGACAGCAGCAGACAGACAAGAAATAGAACAGCACAGGAGAGAGGGACAGCAGCAGACAGACAGGGAACAGAACAGCACAGAAGAGAGGGGACAGCAGACAGACAGGGAACAGAACAGCACAGGAGAGAGGGGACAGCAGCAGACAGACAGGGAACAGAACAGCACAGGAGAGAGGGGACAGCAGCAGACAGACAGGGAACAGAACAGCACAGGAGAGAGGGGACAACAGCAGACAGACAGGGAACAGAGCAGCACAGGAGAGAGGGACAGCAGCAGACAGGGAACAGAGCAGCAAAGGAGAGAGGGGACAACAACAGACAGACAGGGAACAGAACAGCACATGAGAGAGGGGACAGCAGCAGACAGACAGGGAACAGAGCAGCACAGGAGAGAGGGGACAGCAGCAGACAGGGAACAGAGCAGCAAAGGAGAGAGGGGACAACAACAGACAGACAGGGAACAGAACAGCACATGAGAGAGGGGACAGCAGCAGACAGACAGGGAACAGAACAGCACAGGAGAGAGGGGACAGCAGCAGACAGACAGGGAACAGAACAGCACATGAGAGAGGGGACAACAGCAGACAGACAGACAGGGAACAGAGCAGCAAAGGAGAGAGGGGACAACAACAGACAGACAGGGAACAGAACACACATGAGAGAGGGGACAACAGCAGACAGACAGACAGGGAACAGAGCAGCACAGGAGAGAGGGGACAACAGCAGCAGACAGACAGGGAACAGAGCAGCACAGGAGAGAGGGGACAGCAGCAGCAGACAGACAGGGAACAGAGCAGCACAGGAGAGAGGGGACAGCAGCAGACAGACAAGGAACAGAACACACATGAGAGAGGGGACAACAGCAGCAGACAGACAGGGAACAGAGCAGCACAGGAGAGAGGGGACAACAGCAGACAGACAGGGAACAGAGCAGCACAGGAGAGAGGGGACAGCAGCAGACAGACAGGGAACAGAGCAGCACAGAGAGAGGGGACAGCAGCAGACAGACAGGGAACAGAACAGCACATGAGAGAGGGGACAACAGCAGCAGACAGACAGGGAACAGAGCAGCAAAGGAGAGAGGGGACAACAGCAGCAGACAGACAGGGAACAGAGCAGCAAAGGAGAGAGGGGACAACAGCAGCAGACAGACAGGGAACAGAGCAGCAAAGGAGAGAGGGGACAACAGCAGACAGACAGGGAACAGAGCAGCAAAGGAGAGAGGGGACAACAGCAGACAGACAGGGAACAGAGCAGCACATGAGAGAGGGGACAGCAGGAGCAGACAGACAGGGAACAGAACAGCACATGAGAGAGGGGACAACAGCAGCAGACAGACAGGGAACAGAGCAGCACAGGAGAGAGGGGACAGCAGCAGACAGACAGGGAACAGAACAGCACAGGAGAGAGGGGACAGCAGCAGACAGACAGGGAACAGAACAGCACAGGAGAGAGGGGACAGCAGCAGACAGACAGGGAACAGAACAGCACAGGAGAGAGGGACAGCAGCAGACAGACAGGGAACAGAACAGCACAGGAGAGAGGGGACAGCAGCAGACAGACAGGGAACAGAACAGCACAGGAGAGAGGGGACAACAGCAGACAGACAGGGAACAGAACAGCACAGGAGAGAGGGGACAGCAGCAGACAGACAGGGAACAGAACAGCACAGGAGAGAGGGGACAACAGCAGCAGACAGACAAGGAACAGAACAGCACAGGTGAGAGGGGACAACAGCAGACAGACAGGGAACAGAACAGCACAGGTGAGAGGGGACAACAGCAGACAGACAGGGAACAGAACAGCACAGGTGAGAGGGGACAGCAGCAGACAGACAGGGAACAGAACAGCACAGGTGAGAGGGGACAGCAGCAGCAGACAGACTGGGAACAGAACAGCACAGGTGAAAGGGGACAGCAGCAGCAGACAGACAGGGAACAGAACAGCACAGGTGAGAGGGGACAGCAGCAGCAGACAGACAGGGAACAGAACAGCACAGGTGAGAGGGGACAGCAGCAGACAGACAGGGAACAGAACAGCACAGGAGAGAGGGGACAGCAGCAGACAGACAGGGAACAGAGCAGCACAGGAGAGAGAGGACAGCAGCAGACAGACAGGGAACAGAACAGCACAGGAGAGAGGGGACAACAGCAGACAGACAGGGAACAGAACAGCACAGGAGAGAGGGGACAACAGCAGACAGACAGGGAACAGAACAGCACAGGAGAGAGGGGACAACAGCAGCAGACAGACAAGGAACAGAACAGCACAGGTGAGAGGGGACAGCAGCAGACAGACAGGGAACAGAACAGCACAGGTGAGAGGGGACAACAGCAGCAGACAGACAGGGAACAGAACAGCACAGGTGAGAGGGGACAGCAGCAGACAGACAGGGAACAGAACAGCACAGGTGAGAGGGGACAGCAGCAGCAGCAGACAGACAGGGAACAGAACAGCACAGGTGAGAGGGGACAACAGCAGACAGACAGGGAACAGAATAGCACAGGTGAGAGGGGACAGCAGCAGCAGACAGACTGGGAACAGAACAGCACAGGTGAGAGGGGACAGCAGCAGCAGACAGACAGGGAACAGAACAGCACAGGTGAGAGGGGACAGCAGCAGCAGACAGACAGGGAACAGAGCAGCACAGGTGAGAGGGGACAGCATCAGACAGACAGGGAACAGAACAGCACAGGTGAGAGGGGACAGCAGCAGCAGACAGACACGGAACAGAACAGCACAGGTGAGAGGGGACAGCAGCAGACAGACAGGGAACAGAACAGCACAGGTGAGAGGGGACAGCAGCAGCAGACAGACAGGGAACAGAACAGCACAGGTGAGAGGGGACAGCAGCAGACAGACAGGGAACAGAACAGCACAGGAGAGAGGGATCTCTCTTTTTTCATGAATTGGCTTGACACACAAAGCCACACTACAGCCTCGTGTATCTGCCAACTCACCCCTGGTGTCAGGGCTTTCACATTGACCTCTTCAAGGCAAAATTTACCAATACAGGCAGGCTTAAAGGAACCTCTGAGATATAAACTGATATAAGAGTAACATAAACAAAGTAACCTTAAAGCAACAAACCACAAGATATTAACTCGTTTACAAATGGAAAGTGGAAGCTGTAATTGCTGGCATAAGGAAATACAGATAAATCTATTTGCCAGTTTCCTAACAGTTATGAAGCCCTGACTATCTATTATTTGCTGCTTCAGCACAAGAACAAATTTAGATGTACTAAGTACACTAAAAATGAAAAAAAAAGGTGATTAAATATTTTGTTTCCTTGAAAAAGACACATCAAGCAACACATACAATGCCAGTAAAGCAAATCTAATGAAGCCTTTTACTGCCCTTTGAAATAGAAAAAGCTCATATCTACACACACATGTTCAGAGAGATGAACATAAACTAACATAATAGGGAAAGAGAAACGAGAAGCAAAAGCAAAGAATCCCCAAAAAGATTTTTCTTTATCTGACAGACACAGTACACTGAGTACTGATGACAAAAGTGGCAATGAAATAAACCTACTGTTGCCCATCCTGTCATTAAGTTCTGGTTATGACAGCTCTGATATCTACTGTTGCCCATCCTGTCATTAAGTTCTGCTTATGACAGCTCTGATATCTACTGTTGCCCATTCCGTCATTAAGTCCTGGTTATGACAGCTCTGATACCTACTGTTGCCCGCCCTTTCATCCTGATTAAGTTCTGGTTATGACAGCTCTGACACCTACTGTTGCCCGCCCTTTCATCCTGATTAAGTTCTGGTTATGACAGCTCTGACACCTACTGTTGCCCGCCCTTTCATCCTGATTAAGTTCTGGTTATGACAGCTCTGATACCTACTGTTGCCCGCCCTTTCATCCTGATTAAGTTCTGGTTATGACAGCTCTGACACCTACTGTTGCCCATCCTGTCATTAAGTTCAGGTTATGACAGCTCTGATACCTACTGTTGCCCGCCCTGTCATTAAGTTCTGGTTATGACAGCTCTGATACCTACTGTTGCCCGCCCTGTCATTAAGTTCTGGTTATGACAGCTCTGATACCTACTGTTGCCCGCCCTGTCATTAAGTTCTGGTTATGACAGCTCTGATACCTACTGTTGCCCGCCCTGTCATTAAGTTCAGGTTATGACAGCTCTGATACCTACTGTTGCCCGCCCTGTCATTAAGTTCAGGTTATGACAGCTCTGATACCTACTGTTGCCCGCCCTGTCATTAAGTTCTGGTTATGACAGCTCTGATACCTACTGTTGCCCGCCCTGTCATTAAGTCCTGGTTATGACAGCTCTGATACCTACTGTTGCCCGCCCTGTCATTAAGTTCTGGTTATGACAGCTCTGATACCTACTGTTGCCCGCCCTGTCATTAAGTTCTGGTTATGACAGCTCTGATACCTACTGTTGCCCGCCCTGTCATTAAGTTCTGGTTATGACAGCTCTGATACCTACTGTTGCCCGCCCTGTCATTAAGTTCTGGTTATGACAGCTCTGATACCTACTGTTGCCCGCCCTGTCATTAAGTTCTGGTTATGACAGCTCTGATACCTACTGTTGCCCATCCTGTCATTAAGTTCTGGTTATGACAGCTCTGATACCTACTTTCTTTCTTTGAGTGTCCACCTTCATCGAGTTGAAGATTCTGACACTTGCGTGTGTATGACCGTTTTTTTATCCCGCCATTAAGGCAGCCATACTCCAACTTCGGGGAAGGTGCATGCTATGTGTAGCGTGTCATCCATACCAACGGCCAAACTGGCCTTCTCTTCCGAAAGGTGGTGATGGGATTTTACGTGTATGCAAGATGTTGTGCATGCGTTCACACACGGAACCTCGGTTTATTGTCTCATTCGAAGGACTGTATGGGAAATGACTGTATGGGAAATGGAGTCAGAACCAATGTTAACTCCGAGGGGAAAAATCCCCCTGTACCGAAATTCGAACCCGTAACCCCAGGATCACGAGTCGGGCGCTCTACCAACTGAGCTATTCCGGCTCTGATACCTACTGTTGCCCGCCCTGTCATCAAGTTCTGGTTATGACGGCTCTGATACCTACTGTTGCCCATCCTGTCATTAAGTCCTGGTTACGACGGCTCTGATACCTACTTTTGCCCGTCCTGTCATCCTGATAAAGTCCTGGTTACGACAGCTCTGATACCTACTGTTGCCGTCCTGTCATCCTGATAAAGTCCTGGTTACGACGGCTCTGATACCTACTTTTGCCCGTCCTGTCAGCCTGATAAAGTCCTGGTTACGACGGCTCTGATACCTACTTTTGCCCGTCCTGTCAGCCTGATAAAGTCCTGGTTACGACGGCTCTGATACCTACTTTTGCCCGTCCTGTCAGCCTGATTAAGTCCTGGTTACGACGGCTCTGATGCTGCAGGGAGCGTACCATGGGATCATGACACACGATGCCTGTGGAATTGGGAAATGACAAGAAATCACAGTGACAAGAAATGACAAAAAATGAACATCAGAGTGCTAACTCCACAACAGACGGTCACTATCCACGATGCCAACAAGGTGAACAAACATGACATGATCAGGGAGGGAATACACAAAGTGGATTGGGTAAAGGTGAGAAAGGCAGGGGTAAAGGTGTGGGAGAGAGAGAGGGTGAGAGAGAGACAGAGAGAGAGAGAGAGAGAAAGAGAGAGAGACAGACAAAGACAGACACAGAGTGAGACAGGAGAGACAAAGACAGACAGAGAGATGGAGAGGGAGAGAGAGAGAGGGAGAAAGAAGGAAGGAAGAAAGAAAAAGAGACCAGCCACCGTGGCGAAGTGGTTAGCGTTGCGGACTCCCGGCTGGGAGGTCGTGGGTTCGAATCCCATCAGAGTCATGTGGGTTTTTCTGCCCAAACCGGCTCCTACCCAGAGTTGAGTTTGCTGCGGACTCAGTTCTGAAGACTGGGGCCACACAGTCGAGTTTCATCCACTTAACGGATGCGTTTCTGAGAGTGTTGCTCAAATTTCCTGACCAACACTGCAGGTGCCTGTATCTCTCGGGCCTGGTTGACGCCGGGATGTATTATGAAAGGAAGCGTAGAGTACAGCCCTGTCATGTAGTCTCAGACTGAAATGGAAATCCGTAGCATCATCTTCATCAGCCTCATTCTCATCGATCAGCATAAATTTTTTTAAAAAATGTCTCAAATTCTGTGGCCCTTCATGCCGTGCTCTCATGGTGACCTCAATTTCGATGTCCTCTCCATGTCTGTGGCCTTGGTTTGGTTCCGTCGGGGTCACCGGTATCGGCGAGTCCATGGAGGCTGTCGTTGGACGGACATGGTGGCGCCCTCCGGAGGGAGAGCTCACTCACGCCGGCTCCACGACTAAGCAATTATTGTCGTCAGTAGCGGGCTTAGTAGGTGGTGTCCTGCGTATGTTAGATCAGAACAGGCGCCACTGAACACCACCGAGGTGACTCGGCAGCAGTGCAATGTCTCCTCCGGTGGTTTGCCTCTTGACGACTTGACATTGACTGCTCCCTGTGGATTACTGGTGCCGGGGCTGTGGCGGGGCCGACCGGGCTGTGGCTGTGGACGGGGTGTCGGAATGAGCGGTGGGGTGCACTGCCTGAGGTGGCGCAGAGGTTGGGACAGGAAAAAAAAAAAAGAAAGAAAAGAGGAAGTAAAGAAAGAGAGAGAGAGACAGACAGACAGACAGACAGATGGACAGAGACAAACACAGACAGAGACAGAGACAGACAAGCAGATAGACAGCCAAATGAACAGACTGACAGACAGACAGATATACAAACAGTCAGACAGGAAAAGAACAGTGAGACATAGACAGACTGAGATCAAAGAAGTGCTCTGGCTTTTAATCAAGACTAAATGCCCTCTTATAAAACAACTGGGATCAATCAACTGTTATTAAAACACATCAGCTGAACTTTAATTACCCTATCTACATAATGCAACTTACCAATATTTTCACAGACCAAATACCACAGCAAAAGACCCAGCCACATCCCTCCCCCCACACCCACCACTACACACACACCTACATCATTATCCCTCCCCCCACACCCACCACTACACCCACACTACATCACTATCCCTCCCCCCACACCCACCCACTACAACCCACACTTACATCACTATCCCTCCCCCCACACCCACCACTACACCCACACTTACATCACTATCCCTCCCCCCCACCCACCACTACACCCACACTTACATCACTATCCCTCCCCCCACACCCACCACTACACCCACACCTACATCACTATCCCTCCCCCACACCCACCACTACACCCACACCTACATCACTATCCCTCCTCCACACACCCACCACTACACCCACACCTACATCACTATCCCTCCCCACACCCACCACTACACCCACACACTAATCACTATCCCCCCACACCCACCATACACCCACACTACATCACTATCCCTCCCCCACACCCACCACTACACCCACACCTACATCACTATCCCTCCCCCCACACCCACCACATACACCCACACCTACATCACTATCCCTCCTCCCACACCCACCACTACACCCACACCCACATCACTATCCCTCCCCCCACACCCACCACTACACCCACACCTACATCACTATCCCTCCCCCACACCCACCACTACACCCACCTACATCACTATCCCTCCCCCCACACCCACCACTACACCCACACCTACATCACTATCCCTCCCCCCACACCCACCACTACACCCACACCTACATCACTATCCCTCCCCCCACACCCACCACTACACCCACACCCACATCACTTAATGGTACCCAGACAGTACAAGGGAAGCCTCACATCAGCAGAAGGTCAGCATCTTACCAGTCAAGCTGAAAAGGTCACACAGCATGTTTCCTTTGATCTTCAGATCCAGAGGGCTATCGCTGTAAGCAAAACAACAACAAAATAATTGAGAGCAGTGATGAGGTTTTTGTTGATTTATAGCGACTCATTTTATCGACTGATGAGTGATAAGATGCAACTCTTATACCGTTTCCTGACCTCAATCATTTTACACACAAAAATTAAAGTTTTGAAAATTTAATGGGAACCTGGGATGTCAAGAGAGACATGCACCTGCACACACATATGCACGCATGCGCACTCACACACACACAAAACACACACACACACACACACACACACACACCACACACAACACACAAACACACTTGCATCAGAACACATTTTTGAAGTAGTATGAGCTAAAAACCATGCAATGTGCTTTGATGCACTGCTCTCACAATGATCTCAGTGTTGATTTCTTCTCCATGTCCATGCCTCTGCAGGCCAGTGTCACAGTCATCGGCACTGGCAAATTCAGGGGATTGTCTTTCCATGGATGGACATGGTGGTGCCCTTCAGAAAGGGACACTCACCGACGCTGGCTCTGCCTCTAAGCAATTACTGTTGTCAGCATAGGGCTTAGTAAACAGTATTCGTTTACGCTGGATCAAAACAGGCACCACTAAACCTCATCAAGGGACAATGCAGCAATGCAGCGTCTCCTCTGGTGAATTGTCTTGTTACAACCTTGTATTGATTGTTCCCTGTGTGTTGCTGGGGCTGGGGCTGTGACAGGATGGGTCTGGGTGTGGCTGTGGGTGGTGGTGTCATGAACACAGATATTTCAAAGGGGCTGTGACAGGATGGGTCTGGGTGTGGCTGTGGGTGGAGGTGTTATGAACACAGACATTTCAAAGGGGCTGTGACAGGATGGGTCTGGGTGTGGGTGAAGGTGTCATGAACAGATATTTCAAAGGGGGTGTGACAGGATGGGTCTGGGTCTGGGTGTGGGAGGTGTCATGAACACAGACATTTCAAAGGGGCTGTGACAGGATGGGTCTGGGTGTGAGTGGAGGTGTCATGAACACAGACATTTCAAAGGGGCTGTGACAGGATGGGTCTGGGTGTGAGTGGAGGTGTCATGAACACAGACATTTCAAAGGGGCTGTGACAGGATGGGTCTGGGTGTGAGTGGAGGTGTCATGAACACAGACATTTCAAAGGGGCTGTGACAGGATGGATGTGGGTGTAGGTGGAGGTGTCATGAACACAGATATTTCAAAGGGGCTGTGACAGGATGGGTCTGGGTGTGGGTGGAGGTGTCATGAACACAGACATTTCAAAGGGGCTGTGACAGGATGGGTGTAATTGTGGGTGGAGGTGTCACGAACACAGATATTTCAAAGGGGATGTGACAGGATGGGTCTGGGTGTGGCTGTGGGTGGAGGTGTCATGAACACAGACATTTCAAAGGGGCTGTGACAGGATGGGTCTGGGTGTGGCTGTGGGTGGAGGTGTCATGAACACAGACATTTCAAAGGGGCTGTGACAGGATGGGTGTGGCTGTGGGTGGAGGTGTCATGAACACAGACATTTCAAAGGGGCTGTGACAGGATGGGTGTGGGTGTGGGTGTGGGTGTGGGTGGAGGTGTCATGAACACAGATATTTCAAAGGGGCTGTGACCGGGTGGGTGTGGCTGTGGGTGAAGGTGTCATGAACACAGACATTTCAAAGGGGCTGTGACAGTGTGGGTCTGGCTGTGGGAGGTGTCATGAACACAGATATTTCAAAGGGGCTGTGACAGGATGGGTCTGGGTGTGGCTGTGGGTGGAGGTGTTATGAACACAGACATTTCAAAGGGGCTGTGACAGGATGGGTCTGGGTGTGGGTGGTGTCATGAACACAGACATTTCAAAGGGGCTGTACACAGGATGGGTCTGGGTGTGGGTGGTGTCATGAACACAGACATTTCAAAGGGGCTGTACACAGGATGGGTCTGGGTGTGGGTGTGGGTGGAGGTGTCATGAACACAGACATTTCAAAGGGGCTGTGACAGGATGGGTCTGGGTGTGGGTGGTGTCATGAACACAGACATTTCAAAGGGGCTGTACACAGGATGGGTCTGGTGTTGCTGTGGGTGGTGTCATGAACACAGACATTTCAAAGGGACTGTGACAGGATGGGTCTGGGTGTGGCTGTGGGTGGAGGTGTCATGAACACAGACATTTCAAAGGGGCTGTGACAGGATGGGTCTGGGTGTGGGTGAAGGTGTCATGAACACAGACATTTCAAAGGGGCTGTGACAGGATGGGTCTGGGTGTGGCTGTGGTGGTGGTGTCATGAACACAGATATTTCAAAGGGCTGTGACAGGATGGGTGTGGGTGTGGGTGTGGGTGGAGGTGTCATGAACACAGACATTTCAAAGGGGCTGCGACAGGATGGTTCTGGGTGTGGGTGTGGGTGGAGGTGTCATGAACAAGATATTTCAAAGGGGCTGTGACAGGATGGGTCTGGGTGTGGCTGTGGGTGGTGTCATGAACACATATATTTCAAAGGGGCTGTGACAGGATGGGTGTGGGTGTGGGTGGAGGTGTCATGAACACAGACATTTCAAAGGGGCTGTGACAGGATGGGTCTGGGTGTGGTGTGGGTGGAGGTGTCATGAACAAGATATTTCAAAGGGGCTGTGACAGGATGGGTCTGGGTGTGGGTGGTGTTATGAACACAGACATTTCAAAGGGGCTGTGACAGGATGGGTCTGGGTGTGGCTGTGGGTGGAGGTGTCATGAACAAGATATTTCAATGGGGCTGTGACAGGATGGGTCTGGGTGTGGCTGTGGGTGGAGGTGTCATGAACACAGACATTTCAAAGGGGCTATGACAGGATGGGTCTGGGTGTTGGTGAAGGTGTCATGAACACAGACATTTCAAAGGGGCTGTGACAGGATGGGTCTGGGTGTGGCTGTGGGTGGTGTCATGAACACAGATATTTCAAAGGGGCTGTGACAGGATGGGTGTGGGTGTGGGTGGAGGTGTCATGAACACAGACATTTCAAAGGGGCTGCGACAGGATGGGTCTGGGTGTGGGTGTGGGTGGAGGTGTCATGAACAAGATATTTCAAAGGGGCTGTGACAGGATGGGTCTGGGTGTGGCTGTGGGTGGTGTCATGAACACAGATATTTCAAAGGGGCTGTGACAGGATGGGTGTGGGTGTGGGTGGAGGTGTCATGAACACAGACATTTCAAAGGGGCTGTGACAGGATGGGTCAACAAGATATTTCAAAGGGGCTGTGACAGGATGGGTCTGGGTGTGGGTGGTGTTATGAACACAGACATTTCAAAGGGGCTGTGACAGGATGGGTCTGGTGTGGCTGTGGGTGGAGGTGTCATGAACAAGATATTTCAATGGGGCTGTGACAGGATGGGTCTGGGTGTGGCTGTGGGTGGAGGTGACATGAACAAGATATTTCAAAGGAAGAACAGAACAGAAGGATGGACCCCCCCCCCCCCCCCCCTTCCCCCACGCCCGTGCAGCTGTAATGGTTTTCCTCCTGAAGGACCTCTGCCATCCTTGTTCTCTCCTTTTCCTTTGTGCGTGCGTGCGTGCGTGCGTGCGTGCGTGTGTGTGTGTGTGTGTGAGTGTGTGTGTGTGTGTGTGTGTGTGTGTATGTGTGTGTGTGTGTGAATATGTGTGCATCCGTGTTTCTGCATATCCGTGTGTTTGTATGATCATTTCATAAATGTGTCATTGCAAGACTTCAAGTTTTCGAAAGCACTTACAGTTGACCTAAGATTATAAGTGCAACAAGCATATGCTATCAATGATTGTGATTACTGTTGCTATGAAAAGGAAAGCAGAAAGTGTTTCAGTGGTCTACAGACTGCCATGACACAGCTCCAACAGGACCTACCAGGCCAAGGAAGGAGACAGGTTGACTTCCAGCACCCAGGGCTTCAGGCAGTCATCCACAAGGATGTCAAAGCCATACAGTTCTGCACAACAATACACAGGGATGTCGAAGCCATACAGTTCTGCATAACAATACACAGGTTCAAGGATGTCAAAGCCATACAGTTCTGCACAACAATACACAAGGATGTCAAAGCCATACAGTTCTGCACAACAATACACAGGTTCAACCATCCACACTGAAATCCATCTGACTAACATCACACTGAGGCAGAATGAATTACAATTCCCAGATCAACAATACTCTGTCAGGAAGCTTTCTGTTCACGTCGCTGCACTGTCTACAGGTGACCCATCTTGGTTCCCATTGTCACTCCCAGTACAGAATGTCGCTGCACTGTCTACAGGTGACCCATCTTGGTTCCCATTGTCACTCCCAGTACAGAATGTCACTGCACTGTCTACAGGTGACCCATCTTGGTTCCCATTGTCACTCCCAGTACAGAATGTCGCTGCACTGTCTACAGGTGACCCATCTTGGTTCCCATTGTCACTCCCAGCTTTCTGTTCACGTCGCTGCACTGTCTACAGGTGACCCATCTTGGTTCCCATTGTCACTCCCAGCTTTCTGTTCACGTCGCTGCACTGTCTACAGGTGACCCATCTTGGTTCCCATTGTCACTCCCAGCTTTCTGTTCACGTCGCTGCACTGTCTACAGGTGACCCATCTTGGTTCCCATTGTCACTCCCAGCTTTCTGTTCACGTCGCTGCACTGTCTACAGGTGACCCATCTTGGTTCCCATTGTCACTCCCAGCTTTCTGTTCACGTCGCTGCACTGTCTACAGGTGACCCATCTTGGTTCCCATTGTCACTCCCAGTACAGAATGTGACATATCACAACATGAACCTTTGCAGGCCAGCCAGCCAAGCGTCCACTCACCGAAGCAGTTGCCGCAGTATGGTATGAACATTTTGCAGGCCAGCCAGCCAAGCGTCCACTCACCGAAGCAGTTGCCGCAGTACGGTATGAACATTTTGCAGGCCAGCCAGCCAAGCGTCCACTCACCGAAGCAGTTGCCGCAGTACGGTATGAACATTTTGCAGGCCAGCCAGCCAAGCGTCCACTCACCGAAGCAGTTGCCGCAGTACGGTATGAACATTTTGCAGGCCAGCCAGCCAAGCGTCCACTCACCGAAGCAGTTGCCGCAGTACGGTATGAACATTTTGCAGGCCAGCCAGCCAAGCGTCCACTCACCGAAGCAGTTGCCGCAGTACGGTATGAACATTTTGCAGGCCAGCCAGCCAAGCGTCCACTCACCGAAGCAGTTGCCGCGGTACGGCATGAACATTTTGCAGGCGGTGGCGATGGACAGCTCCACGGACAGCAGGGTCTTGATCACCACGTCCTCTATCCTCATCATCAGAGCTGTCACACGAAGTCACAACACAGCACATTCAGTTCACTCCTGTCCAGGCTATGCACTGCTTTGGGGTTCAACAGTCATGAGATCACATTATTCAAAGGGAACCATCAGATTCAGATTCACAAGATCATTCAATTCATACAATAGTTTATGAGATCGCATTATTCAGAGGGAACCGTCAGATTCAGATTCACAAGATCATTCAATTCATACAATAGTTTATGAGATCGCATTATTCAGAGGGAACCGTCAGATTCAGATTCACAAGATCATTCAATTCATACAATAGTTTATGAGATCACATCGTTCAAAGGGAACCGTCAGATTCAGATTCACAAGATCATTCAATTCATACAATAGTTTATGAGATCACATCATTCAAAGGGAACCGTCAGATTCAGATTCACAAGATCATTCAATTCATACAATAGTTTATGAGATCACATCGTTCAAAGGGAACCGTCAGATTCAGATTCACAAGATCATTCAATTCATACAATAGTTTATGAGATCACATCGTTCAAAGGGAATCGTCAGATTCAGATTCACAAGATCATTCAATTCATACAACAGAGAGGAAGCAAGACTTCAGAAAGACAACACTATTCATTACACTTCAGAGCAGTGTATATTTCACCACTGAGAGAAAAAATCATCAAAACATGCAATGGAGGGAAGACCCAGAAGAGAAAGCCAATCCTAACTGAAGTGAAAATGTCATGGAGCAATCACTTCTCATCACTAGAGCTTTACTGAAGGCCCTTCACTTCCACCCACCTGCAGTGTCTTTGCCGATGGAACGCAGGTAGCGAAGCATGGCCCCCATAGACCACTTGTTGCCATAGTCTTCCACATCAGGATCATCATTTCTGCAAAAATCCATCCCAGCTTGCATGAGCTTTCAAAATTTTCAACTGTTAAATTCAAGCGCACCCTAACTTTGATCATATGCAAATGTGATTCACTTTCATGCATCAGCTATTGGTAAAGAATGAAAACAATGTATAAGAGATTAATACAGCATGTGTGACCATGACTGGAGTTGTCAACATGCATAGATCTTTCAAAAGTCTAAAGGCATATGTACACAACCCTATATGCATTGCAAGAACTAGCAAGAAACATGCTTCTATAACCAGGAAATTAAAGAAAAACTATTCTGAGTAAAACATTTAGGTGTTGATATGCCACTACTTCAGGCCTGTTCAGACACACACACAAATTAATGCAAACGTAATCTTTTTTTTTCTTTTTTTCCCCCTATACTTTTTTTTACTTTATATGCACACGTTCACAGCTCTTGATCATGACCTGTGATTAGACCAGTTGTCAAAACACCTGAAAAAACAGGATCATATCTGATGTTCACATCTTAGACAAATGGGAATATATCAGGTACTTAGATTAGAAATCACACACAGGAATACCCTGAAAGACTGTGAGGATATAAGAAAGAAAATAATAATGAAAGGATATGAACATGGGCAGAAAGTAACCTTGTTATATATACATGCTAGGTTCAGCTGAGAAAGCTAATCAATGTGACAGAGGCTACTCTGCCCTCCCTTTAACTTTTTGTAACACTTCCCTGTGTTAGAAAGGCTTGATTCACAAGCCAGTTGATGTGGTCCCTAGACCTAGCTTGTCCAAACTAAAGTGTCTCTTTGTGCCTGCTGTCAGACCTGGTGCATTTTGAATCAAACATCACTCTCTTTATGAAATGGAGTGTCATTCTTCAATCTGATTCCCCGCACCCCCATCCTACAAGATCAGTTATGGTATGGTGTGAATACCCCTTATATGGGATATCAGCTGCTTTACCCATTCCTCCCCCTGAACCCAACCCCACCTTGCATCCCTCTTGTCTTACCTTCCCCTTTTTCTTTATTCATCCACCACATTCAAATGTTCTCCCCCATCTCCACCACTAGTTACTGTCCTTCTCCATCTCCCCCTCCTCTCTCTGATCACATTCATTTTCCTCAAACCTGTGCCAAATCCTGACACTGCTTCACTGTGCAGCATCATGACATTAGAAATGAAACTAATGCGACCGTCTAGCTCAAAAGTGATTCATCGAAGATCTGCCCAGTATGTCTATGCTAATAAGTCACCATGCCAAGGTCAGACAAAACGTGTCAATTTGTACAAGTCGAAAGAAGACACACAGGACACACAGACAGACAGAACATGCTAAGCTTTATGTCTTATACCAATTTCTCTATTTTCAATTACTTAAGAATTTTCAGGAACAGTAAACTAATTATTGCTAGTTAGTCAAACTATCCAGAAGTGTAAGACTTACTTGACGTAGTCGTTACTCTTCTTGTTGACACTGTAGTTGGTCAGGTGCATGCACTGATTGCGGAGGTGCTTGGTGCTTCGTTCATACTTCACTGTTGCAAACCTGAACAGGAGTGGACAGTGACCACACCTACAACGATCTGAACCATCTTTTCCTTAAGACTGATAAAACATTGCTCACCCTTTGGTTAAGCTAGACGTTACTCAAACAAACAAAAAAAACATACAGCAGAAGAATCAAGAAAAATATGAAATTCATGTATTCCATTTTTTACAAGATAAACTAAGCACTCAAATATTGCACACTTTTACTTGAAAAAGACTTTGTTAAAACTTGCATTTGTAGATTCAGTAAAACCTAAAGGATACTCCCCACCCCAATACACTGCATTATCCACTATCTCTGAAGATAACTTTCAGTTGTAGTACAAGTAGCTGTATTTAAACTATGATCTAACCAGAAACTCTCAATTTTCCTGGCATTTTATTATAGCGTCTTTTAGTACAGAAATTAATATGAAGTTAATTTCACTGGAACACAAACATATTTATTACTATGAGATACAACAGTGCAATTTGTGACAATAAAAAGGTGTGGTCATTTTTCAGCTGTAATGATTTTCAAACACTTTTAGCCTAACCAAGTAAGTCAATTCAACAAAATTAAAGATATTTTGCATAATTAATGAATTCTGCAATGCAGATAACTAAGATTTATAACACAACAAGTAACTGCTCTAAAGTATATGAAGAACCATGCAATGTACTCTAAAGAACATCGACAACAGCTAAATCTAACTGAATAAATTCATTACAACTAATCACTCTGTCAGAAATTTGGTTCTCTCTCCCCTGGGACAGCATATCACCATTTTACCACCCCCTTTCAATATTTCCTCTCCTGCAGATGTTTCTCCTTCATTTTTCCCTAGGAAATTCTTTGTTCCCATTTCATCCTAGCTGACCACGCTGCATGCACTGAATGCATGCTCCTTCATTTTTCCCTAGGAAATTCTTTGTTCCCATTTCATCCTAGCTGACCACGCTGCATGCACTGAATGCATGCTCCTTCATTTTTCCCTAGGAAATTCTTTGTTCCCATTTCATCCTAGCTGATCATGCTGCACGCACTGAATGCAGGCTGCATATGACAATCTCAGGTTGCTGTCTTTTCCGAAAGATAACCATTCAGGCCAACACTTCAGAATGGAGATGGGAGAGAAAAAAAAGCACACTACTTTACAGTACTTGAACTATAGACTTGATGGCTTCTTGATTGCTAAGAAAGTACATTACCCATTTGGCCACCACTTCATTATGACAATTCCTTCAGAACGATATCCTACACCTGCTCAGTGCTGACTGACTACTCACCGTGTCAAGCCCTCTTCATACAGGTAGATCACCAGTGGATCGTAGGATGTCACAGCTACATACAGGCGGATATCAAACTTGAAACCTGAGGGAACCAAACATTCAGGAGAGGTAAGGTAAGAGTATGTTGCTCATAGCCCAGCTGACCGCACAGGGCCATCCTGGGGGAACCAAACATTCAGGAGAGGTAAGGTAAGGGTATGTTGCTCATAGCCCAGCTGACCGCACAGGGCCACCCTGGGGGAACCAAACATTCAGGAGAGGTAAGGTAAGGGTATGTTGCTCATAGCCCAGCTGACCGCAGAGGGCCATATCAGGGCTGTCACAACACTGAAGTCAGCAGAAATTGATGGGGTTGTTTTACCTTTCAAAGAGTCAGTGAAATATTTAGGTGTCAGCATTGATCAAACGCTCTCTATGCAGAACCAAATATCTGTTTGTCGTGCATGCTTTTTGGAAATGCGACGTATTGCTTCTATCCGGTCTTACCTCTCCACACAGGCAACAATCAGACTCATCACCGCCATGGTAATGTCCCGACTAGACTACTGTAACTCTGTGTTAGCAGGACTTCCTTCAGAACAGCTTGCACGATTACAAAGAGTGCAAAACAGTGCAGCTCGGCTTGTGCTCAAAAAGCGTAAAAATGAGCATATTACACCTTTGTTACGAGAACTCCACTGGCTTCCCGTCAAATATCGATGGCAGTTCAAAATTGCAGTTTTTGCCTATCGTTATTTTGATGGGACACTCCCACTGTATCTTTCTGCTTCTCTGTCCACCTATCAACCATCTCAGTCTCTTTGTTCATCTTCTCAAAAACTTCTGAAAATTCCTAGGCGCTCGTTAAAGACAGTCGGTGAGACAGCATTTAGCTTTAGTGTGCCCACTCTTTGGAATTCTCTTCCTGACAGCTTACGTGACCTGCCCACATTATCTAAATTCAAGTCAGAGTTAAAAACATACTTCTTTAGGAAAGCCTTCTTCAACCATAATATCTAAATGCTGTGTCTATTATTCTGACCTGACTTTTTAATGTACTGCATGCAAAACTGTATTGTTTATGCTTGAACCAATGAACTTGATAAGTGCGCCTGTGTGTGTGTGTGTGTGTGTGTGTGTGTGTGTGTGTGTGTGTGTGTGTGTGTGTGTTGAACACATGTCAGTGCGAGTGTTTGAGTGTGTGTTGAGCACAGCGAGTTGCGCCAAGAATTGCGCCATATAAAATCCATACATTATTATTATTAAGTAAATGCACAAGTCATTCATTCACACAACCCATTAAAATACAACTTCCAAAGACACACCAGACATTTTGTTAAATATCTTTCTACTGTAAATCTCAGATCAGATAGAAAATGTTAATCTCCCTCAGAAAATCAAAAACCACATCAAGTGGAACATCGCTGGGGTTCCATTTCTGTGGACCTGGACACCAGCTGTCAGATTTGAAATGTTGTGTGATTGAACTCATAAAGACCACAGATGCTGTCAGATTTGAAATGTTGTGTGATTGAACTCATAAAGACCACAGATGCACAGAAAAGAAAAGATAGAGAGAGTATGTGGAGACACAAGTTGAAGACCAACTACCCGTTTGGTCTCAATATGTGGGATTAGTTGGCTTCACATGAACAATCTGCCCTGGGAACTTTGCCCTTCACTGAATCAAGACTTCACAATGGCATCACTATTTATCATACAGTAATGAGGGAGGTGGGGGGGGGGGGGGGGATTGATGACGTAAAAAAACACACATTACATCAACAAGTTTTGATGCCGACTTCCATGGTCAGCCGAGGAAGGTTTGCAAAAACCAAAAGCACTTCTGTAAAATGCTTTGGGTGTTTGTTGTTTTTTTTAATTTGAATTAAAGATATATTGTAGCTGGGATCCAATGCTGTTCTCTATCAGCTCCTCCCCCCCCCCCCCCCCCCCCCCCCCCCCCCCCAATACAATAAATAAAAAAACAAATGAATATATAAAAGGGAAGAACTGAGCTGACAGTGCCTGATAAGCTAATTCACAAAAGAAAAATCAGATTTGATTTCTATCATTCTACAGATCTACAGATCAGTGTCACATAAATGTCTGTTTTTTTGTCTTCATTTAGAGACTTACCATCAATAACCAGGGGATTCTGAAGGTACTGAGAAACAATCACGTTCTCATCAAATGGAACTTGATCAGGCTGCACACACACACACACACACACACACACACACACACACACAAAATGTACAAAACACACAAACACACACACACACACACACACACACACACACACACACACACACACAAAACGTACAACACACACACACACACACACACACACACACACACACACACACACACACACACACACACACACAAAACACACGCACAAACATTTTCAATGTATGAAAAAATAAAGTTGATATGACTGCAACTGCATTATGATAAACACTCTGTAGATGCATAATTATGCAAAACAATTTGCCAGTTTAGACAACATGATTACCTGTTTTACCATTCTTCACTGTAATAAAACAAGCAAAAAAAACATACTCATCCTATTCACTGAAAAAAAAATTTAAAGAAATAATTTGCACTAAATAAGATTAGCAGCCATTTGTGAATAATTCCTAACAATGTCTGATGCAAACAAAAGTAAATGAACTTAAAAAAGGAAAGTGCATCAATATCTTCATAATGTTTCTGTTTCAAAGTGAGGCTCTTTCAGTTCAAAGCATCCTAATACAGCAGCACAGTAGAACAGAATCACAACTTACATGGTTGACACAGTAGAGCAGAATCACAACTTACATGGTTGACGAGAAAGACCCCCCGACCTCGAGACGACGCCACAGGCTTCACAATCCATGGCCCCCGATCCTTTAAAAACTGGGCTGATGACATCATCATAATACAGTGTGTACTTGCTCATGTTATGCAAATGACAGAGACGCCATTTAAAGAACAAGTAACACAAACTCATTCTGTCAGTTCTACATGGGGCCTGCATGGTCTGCAGGGAGAGAATAAGACTAAAAAATTTAACCCCTTCACTGCCACAGTATAATAGCACATTTGAAAATCTGTCTGCTGTGGTAAAATTGAGCTTTTTGGGGTAGGTTCAATGAAATGGTTACTGCTCACTTATTTCTTGACAGATCTCTTTGATTTTTTGCATGTTTTGTTGTTATGCATTTGTCTACAATGTTCTATCAAAATGGCGTGATTATGTTGATAATTAGTATAGCAGAAATTGACATAATTATAAAGAAAAAGAAACACCGAAGGTGCTGGGGAGGACCCAGAGAAGCACCGTCTTCACCTGCCTTTAGAGCAGTCCTGTACCA
Organism: Conus ventricosus; assembly: GCA_018398815.1. NCBI lineage: Eukaryota > Metazoa > Mollusca > Gastropoda > Neogastropoda > Conidae > Conus > Conus ventricosus. Next base: position 1,228,328 of record CM031598.1, read on the forward strand.
CCCTTGGAGGCCTGCGCTGTGTTGACGATGGGTACAGGCACGCGCAGGACACTCCATTAAGATATCAAGGGACATAACTGCTCCTGAACAGAGGTAAATTAGACTACAGGATGCAGCTCATAACAGCCTTAAAGTAGCATCCCCATGGGTGTACCAGCCCGTATTTCATGACTGCAGAGCCCACCGGCGAAAAACACCACCCTCCAGCTGCCGAGCACACCCACAGACCCAACCACCCCTGCCCACGGACAGATGAAGACGGTGCCACTCCAGACACAGCCAAGCTTTCGCCATACGGTCTTATGTGCCCTCAAGAGAGAATCCAAGGTTGTAGTCTTTCCCACTGTCAACAGGACTTTCCCAAACTTTACCAAAATAACAGTTTTTGAGTGTACACAAACACATTGCGCCAAACAGAATGAGTCAAAACACTGAAAAAGTGGTCTTACTACTTATTGAATATCAGCACTAACACATGAAAGTCATATAAATCCCAAGGAATGTTGTTCTTGATGATAATCTGCTCATAATTGGGGGTACTATTTTTTAGGTAAAAAGGGGCATAATCATGCTTTTCGCGGTATGTTCACTAACATGTACATTACTCATTTATTTGTTGAGTTATTTGTTAGATTTTTTGTGGATTACTTACTTATACCCTTGTCTACAATTTCACATCATTCAATATTGGTTTTGTTGGTTATGATGATGGTTCACACTAATAACATGTGATAAAACAGTTTTTGTTTTGTTTTCAATGTGAGAGTTTTAGAATAATTGAGCATATAAAAACCCACTAAACACAACAAAAATACCTTTTGGTGTTAGCTCAACAACATTACAAACACCTGGGATTCATATTGTTGTCAATAAATGTCCCTCTGTGTAACAATCTGTCTGTTACTGGGGGTACCCCAATTCTACTAGAAAGGGGCATAATTTTACTATTTGGGGTAGGCTCAGTACCTCAATCACTGCTTATGTATTTCTTTACATATGACTTAGATTTTATGGCTTCTCTTTCCTTATACCACAAACTTTGATGCTATATAACAATAATGTAGTTTTGTGAGCCATTAGGGGATGGACAGGGATACATATATTGGTGGTTTTACAAAAAGAACAGTTTTCAGGTATACATAAACAAATTGCACCATATAAAATCAGTGTAAACAATGAAAAAGTGATGTGACTAATTGTTCAACATCAGCACTAACACATGTCAGTCATATAAATCCCAAGGAATGTTGTTCTTGATGACAATCTGCTCATAATTGGGGGTACTATTTGTTGGGTAAGAAGGGGCATAATCATGCTTTTCACGGTATGTTCACTAACATGTACATTATTCACCCATTTGTTGAGTTATTTGTTAGATTTTTTGTGGATTACTTACTTATACTCTTGTCTACAATTTCACATCATTCTATATTGGTTTTGTTTGTTATGATGATGGTTCACACTAATAACATGTGATAAACACACACACACACACACACACACACACACACACACACACACACACACACACACACACACAACACATGCATACACACAAACAGCTTCCACACACACACACACACACACACACACACACACACACACACACACAGTAAGCAGACCCACAGTTGAGCACACACACCACACACACACACACACACACACACACACACACACACACACACACATACAACACATGCATACACACAAACAGCTTCCACACACACACACACACACACACATTACACATATGCACAAACACACACTAACAGTATCACACACACATGAATGTAAAAAACACCACAATGATACAAAACAAAAAACTGCTGTGGGTGAGTGCTTCTGTGTTATACAAAATGAACAAACTTATATGGAAAACTTGCATACAGAAATAAATAATGCTTAGGCGCGCGCGCGCACACACACACACACACACACACACACACACACACACACACACACACACACACACACACACACACACAGTCCCACCTATCCATACAGTCATTATTTGCCATAATTGTAGTTTCAGTAGGAAATGGGGCAAAGAAGAGAAATACAGAAAATGAATAGTCAAGGAATGAAGAATCATGTAGTAAAAACAAAAACAAAACAAAACAAACCAACAAAAGAAAAATAGAGCTACTTGCCTGAAACCAGTTTCTGGTCATGAAGGAACTGAAGACTGGAACTTTGTACAGCTGAAAATTGGCACAGTTGACTTGCCGACCAGAATTCCCAGTCACAACAACAGCAAGGTTGAAGGGCTGTGCACCTCTTTCTCGCCATTCTTTGATCAGCTGTTGCTGACCACGCCCCATGCCACGCCCCCGGCCGCTTCAACGGGACCTTCACCATCGTTCTGAGCCCGTACCACGTCCACCACCCCGTTCGTCAAGAAAGGAGGGGGTGCAGTGCTCGTTCACGGCACGCGTTCGGCAATTTCCGCTTCGTCGCCCACGCTAACGGCTCTTTCTTTACTGATGTGTTGTGTACAGAACAGTGAAGCCACGTCATCACCAGCATGTATCTCCGTAAAAAGTGGATAGTGCTGATTCCCATCCGTCTCTTCCTCATCGCTAGTATCAGGATCCGATCCTCAAAGGTCTTCTTTATCACTATCTTGATACTTTAGAACGTCATCTAAAATATCAAGGGCAGTGTGACGCTTGGAAACGGGACGCGTCGACGAAGTGCTAGGTTGAGCTGCCATCTTGACTATGCTTATCAGCTGTGACCTCTCAACTCGCAATTTGCATAACATGTGGTCAGCTGGCTGCTCGCGAGAAGGGAAAGGGGCTGTTCCTTGACACCAGTAGAAGAGGTGAGAACATTTTAGAGGGTCATTTCCCAAGTAGATTTTTCTGCTTTCTGTTACGAAGTTACGACGAGACACTCTCGTTCGGGGCGTAGCGGTTTTCTGTTTTCTGCGGCTTTCTGAACGAGCGTTACTCGTTCCAGGCAGGGAACGGGTTAATTCTGTACAGACAATTTTTTTGTCCCCTTTGTTTCAGTGAGGACTGTACATCTGAATGGGTTGGCATTAGAACAAAAATCACAATCACTGCAAAGTCTCGAAACTTGAACAATTTATTCATAAGACACAGATGTATAACATACATCAAAGCCTGAGGAAGCTCTTCATTTTCAAGGAAGGAAAATGGGGCATGACAAGTGAATAAACAAAAGCAGTAGCTCATGTGTAGAAATTCAACCTGTCAAATGCTGTTGGAAACGTATCTGGTGTGATAAGACAGCAAACACAAAAGCACACACAGAAAATAAGTCTGTAACATTTTCAGCACACAGGAATAAAATCAGAGAAGTGAAAGAGAACATGGAAAAACAAAAGGAAAAGTGGTATGGGGTACATACATGACTCCTGTGAGTCAGACAGAGACAGACAGACAGACAGACAGACAGACAGAGAGAAAGAGAAAGAGACAGACAGAAAGAGAGAGATTGATTGATTGATTGATTGATTGATCTTTAATACCCAAGGATGAAGATTTTAGGCCAAAGCCTAGTCTTACAATCTGTCCTTGTCATGCATGAGAGAGAGAGAGAAGAGAGAGAGAGAAGAGAGAGAGAGAGAGAGAGAGAGAGAGAGAGAGAGAGAGGAGAGAGAGAGAGAGAGGTTGGAAAAGGAGAGAGTCAGGGGACATAGAGAAAGACAATTCACAGAAAAATGACCCAAACTCACAGCAGAACTCCTGGTACTCGTTCGGCATGACGTATGTTTGGGGCACAAAGTCAAAGTGTTTTATCCCCGGGGGACAAAAGACATCAAAATTTTTAGACAAAATGACAGAGAAAAGGGATGGGAACCCATAACAAATTCACTGTGTTCTCTTACACAATACTCTGATTGTGAATATCCCAATTGTACGCTACCCCCAGGAAAAAACATTCACTGTTTCTCTTACACAATACTCTCTTTGTAATACCCAATTGTACGCTATCCAGGATAAAACATTCACTGGTTCCTTACACAATCCTGCTTTGAAACCCCAATTTGTACGCATCCCAGGATAACAACATTCACTTTTCTCTTACAATACCTGATTGTGAAAATATCCCAATTGTCGCTATCCCGGATAACAACATTCACTGTATTTCTTACACAATACTCGGGACTTGTGTAATATCCCAATTGTACGTACCCCAGGAAAACAAAATTCACTTTTTCCTTACACAATACTCTGACTTTTGTAATATCCCAATTGTACGCTACCCCCGGGAAATAACACATTCACGTTTCTCTTAACAAACTCTGACTTGGTATACCCCATTGTACGTTTCCCCCGGGATAACAACATTCCTGTATTTCTTACACAAACTCTGATTGTGTAAAATCCCAATTGTACGCTACCCAGGTAACAAATTTCACTGGTTCTTTTACCAATATTTGTTTTGTGTAATACCCCAATTGTACCTTCCCAGGAAAACAACATTCACTGGGTTCTCTTAAAAATCTCTGACTTGGTAATACCAATTGACGCCTCCCAGGATAACAACATTCACTGTGTTTCTCTTCCAATACTCAATTTGTGTAATATCCCAATTGTCGCTATCCAGGATAAAACATTCACTGTATTCTCTACACATACTCTGACTTGTGAATATCCCAATTGTACGCTATCCCAGGATAACAACATTCACTGTATTCTCTTACACAATACTCTGACTTGTGTAATATCCCAATTGTGCGCTATCCCAGGATAACAACATTCACTGTATTCTCTTACACAATACTCTGACTTGTGTAATATCCCAATTGTGCGCTATCCCAGGATAACAACATTCACTGTGTTCTCTTACACAATACTCTGACTTGTGTAATATCCCAATTGTGCGCTAATCCCAGGATAACAACATTCACTGTGTTCTCTTACACAATACTCTGACTTGTGTAATACCCAATTGTGCGCTATCCCAGGATAACAACATTCACTGTGTTCTCTTACACAATACTCTGACTTGTGTAATATGTATCCCAATTGTGCGCTATCCCAGGATAACAACATTCACTGTGTTCTCTTACACAATACTCTGACTTGTGTAATATGTATCCCAATTGTGCGCTATCCCAGGATAACAACATTCACTGTGTTCTCTTACACAATACTCTGACTTGTGTAATATGTATCCCAATTGTGCGCTATCCCAGGATAACAACATTCACTGTTTCTCTTACACAATACTCTGACTTGTGTAATATGTATCCCAATTGTGCGCTATCCCAGGATAACAACATTCACTGTGTTCTCTACACAATACTCTGACTTGTGTAATATGTATCCCAATTGTGCGCTATCCCAGGATAACAACATTCACTGTTGTTCTCTTACACAATACTCTGACTTGTGTAATATCCCAATTGTGCGCTATCCCAGGATAACAACAATTCACTGTGTTCTCTTACACAATACTCTGACTTGTGTAATATCCCAATTGTGCGCTATCCCAGGATAACAACATTCACTGTGTTCTCTTACACAATACTCTGACTTGTGTAATATCCCAATTGTACGCTATCCCAGGATAACAACATTCACTGTATTCTCTTACACAATACTCTGACTTGTGTAATATCCCAATTGTACGCTATCCCAGGATAACAACATTCACTGTATTCTCTTACACAATACTCTGACTTGTGTAATATCCCAATTGTACGCTATCCCAGGATAACAACATTCACTGTATTCTCTTACACAATACTCTGACTTGTGTAATATCCCAATTGTACGCTATCCCAGGATAACAACATTCACTGTATTCTCTTACACAATACTCTGACTTGTGTAATATCCCAATTGTACGCTATCCCAGGATAACAACATTCACTGTATTCTCTTACACAATACTCTGACTTGTGTAATATCCCAATTGTACGCTATCCCAGGATAACAACATTCACTGTATTCTCTTACACAATACTCTGACTTGTGTAATATCCCAATTGAAACGCTATCCCAGGATAACAACATCACTGTATTCTCTTACACAATACTCTGACTTGTGTAATATCCCAATTGTACGCTATCCCAGGATAACAACATTCACTGTATTCTCTTACACAATACTCTGACTTGTGTAATATCCCAATTGTACGCTATCCCGGATAACAACATTCACTGTATTCTCTTACACAATACTCTGACTTGTGTAATATCCCAATTGTACGCTATCCCAGGATAACAAACATTCACTGTATTCTCTTACACAATACTCTGACTTGTGAATATCCCAATTGTACGCTATCCCAGGATAACAACATTCACTGTATTCTCTTACACAATACTCTGACTTGTGTAATATCCCAATTGTACGCTATCCCAGGATAACAACATTCACTGTATTCTCTTACACAATACTCTGACTTGTGTAATATCCCAATTGTACGCTATCCCAGGATAACAACATTCACTGTATTCTCTTACACAATACTCTGACTTGTGTAATATCCCAATTGTACGCTATCCAGGATAACAACATTCACTGTATTCTCTTACACAATACTCTGACTTGTGTAATACCCCAATTGTACGCTATCCAGGATAACAACATTCACTGTATTCTCTTACACAATACTCTGACTTGTGTAATATCCCAATTGTACGCTATCCCAGGATAACAACATTCACTGTATTCTCTTACACAATACTCTGACTTGTGTAATATCCCAATTGTACGCTATCCCAGGATAACAACATTCACTGTATTCTCTTACACAATACTCTGACTTGTGTAATATCCCAATTGTACGCTATCCCAGGATAACAACATTCACTGTATTCTCTTACACAATACTCTGACTTGTGTAATATCCCAATTGTACGCTATCCCAGGATAACAACATTCACTGTATTCTCTTACACAATACTCTGACTTGTGTAATATCCCAATTGTACGCTATCCCAGGATAACAACATTCACTGTATTCTCTTACACAATACTCTGACTTTGTGTAATATCCCAATTGTACGCTATCCCAGGATAACAACATTCACTGTATTCTCTTACACAATACTCTGACTTGTGTAATATCCCAATTGTACGCTATCCCAGGATAACAACATTCACTGTATTCTCTTACACAATACTCTGACTTGTGTAATATCCCAATTGTACGCTATCCCAGGATAACAACATCACTGTATCTCTTACACAATACTCTGACTTGTGTAATATCCCAATTGTACGCTATCCCAGGATAACAACATTCACTGTAATTCTCTTACACAATACTCTGACTTGTGTAATATCCCAATTGTACGCTATCCCAGGATAACAACATTCACTGTATTCTCTTACACAATACTCTGACTTGTGTAAAAATCCCAATTGTACGCTATCCCAGATAACAACATTCACTGTATTCTCTTACACAATACTCTGACTTGTGTAATAATCCCAATTGTAACGCTATCCCAGGATAACAACATTCACTGTATTCTCTTACACAATACTCTGACTTGTGTAATATCCCATTGTACGCTATCCCAGGATAACAACATTCACTGTATTCTCTTACACAATACTCTGACTTGTGTAATATCCCAATTGTACGCTATCCCAGGATAACAACATTCACTGTATTTCTTACACAATACTCTGACTTGTGTAATATCCCAATTGTACGCTATCCAGGATAACAACATTCACTGTATTCTCTTACAAAATTTACTCTGACTTGTGTAATCCCAATTGTGCGCTATCCCAGGATACATAGCCTTTATTGTGCACTCTTTCATTACATTCTATGTTTTATGATATCTACAGGGGACAAAGCCTCTACTAGCCTTTCATTATATATTCTGATTTGTAAGATATCAGGGAGACAAAGCTTTCATTGGTTCCCTTTCATTATGTTTTGACTTTAAAGTTATCCTGGAGACAAAGCTTTCATTGTGTACTCTTTCATTATGTTTTGACTTTTAAGTTATCCACGGAGACAAAGCTTTCATTGTGTACTCTTTCATTATGTTCTGACTTCAAGAAAATCCATGGAGACAAAAAACATTATCGTGTACTGTATCATTATTCTCTGACTTGTAATCCATCCCAGGATACAGAAGCACAGCTGTATACTTTTTCATTAAGTTCTGACTGTAAGATCTCAAGACAAAAAGCCTTTATTGTTGACGCTTTCACTATATTCTGACTGGTAGTGGTAAGATATGATGGAGACAAAGTCCCCAGAGTGTACTCTTCCATCGTGTTCTAACCGGCAAAACATCAATGACACAAAGCCTTCATCGAGTGCTCTTTCATCATGTTTCCACTTCTAAAACATCCAAGGAGAAAAAGCCTTTAATCTATTGTGTATTCTTTCATCATGTTCTGCAATGTAGAATATCCAAGGAGACAAAGCCTTTAATCTATTGTGTATTCTTTCATCATGTTCTGGCATGTAGAATATCCAGGCAGACAAAGCCCTTTGTTGTGTACTTTCATTATGTTTTGATTTGTGAGGTTTCCCATGTGACAAAGCCTTTATTGGGCACTCTGTCATTACATTCTGATATGTGACGCGTCCAGGTGACAAAGTTTTAGTGTGCACTCTTTCATTACATTTTGATGTGTGAGGCGTCCCAGGTGACAAAGTTTTAGTGTGCACTCTTTCATTACATTTGATGTGTGAGGCGTCCCAGGTGACAAAGTTTTAGTGTGCACTCTTTCATTA
>CM031598.1:1248241-1253241 GCA_018398815.1 Conus ventricosus
TGTGAAGCTTTGTGTATGATCAGGTGGTGTTCGTTGTTGCTGTAGTGATCTTATTTATTTTGGTGGCTGTCCTTTTTACTTCCTCTTCTTGCTGTTGAAGTGTGCATGGGTTCGTTTACTTCTGGGTGCATATATTCATCTTGTGTGTGTTGCTGAATGCTCCGGTTGTTTGCCATCAGAGCTGATCACATAGATCCGTAAGAATATAGGTTGTTGTTGTTGTTGTTTGTCCGTCGAGACGACGAAGACCATCTAGTCATCCTGGGGTCGGGGGTGAGTGCGTAGATGGCTGGTCAGGCCGATCTGCGCCCGGAAAGATCTATCACAGTACGGACAGGGGATGGTGGCGGCAGTTAGAGATCTGTTGACACTGGTCTTCCTGATCATCCTGCGCTGCTCAGCTGCAGCAATTCGGTTGCCTTCACAGGTCTCTAGAGAAACACTCATTGTAAGAGCAGTGAGAATATAGGGCAACACTCATTACAAGAGCAGTGAGAATATAGGGCAACACTCATCGTAAGAGCAGTGAGAACATAGGGCAACACTCATTATAAGAGCAGTAAGAATATAGGGCAACACTCGTTGTGAGAGCAGTGAGAATATAGGGCAACACTCATTATAAGAGCAGTAAGAATATAGGGCAACACTCATTATAAGAGCAGTGAGAACATAGGGCAACACTCATTATAAGAGCAGTGAGAACATAGGGCAACACTCATTATAAGAGCAGTGAGAACATAGGGCAACACTCATTATAAGAGCAGTAAGAATATAGGGCAACACTCATTATAAGAGCAGTACGAATATAGGGCAACACTCATTATAAAGAGCAGTAAGAATATAGGGCAACACTCACTGTAAGAGCAGTGAGAACATAGGGCAACACTCATTATAAGAGCAGTTTTAGGACCAGGTCAGGTAAGAGCAGTTATTAGGACCAGGTCAGGTAAGAGCAGTTATTAGGACCAGGTCAGGTAAGAGCAGTTATTAGGACCAGGTCAGGTAAGAGCAGTTATTGGGACCAGGTCAGGTAAGAGCAGTTATTGGGACCAGGTCAGGTAGAGCAGTTATTAGGACCAGGTCAGGTAAGAGCAGTTATCAGGTAAGAGCAGTTATTAGGACCAGGTCAGGTAAGAGCAGTTATTAGGACCAGGTCAGGTAAGAGCAGTTATTAGGACCAGGTCAGGTAAGAGCAGTTATTAGGACCAGGTCAGGTAAGAGCAGTTATTAGGACCAGGTCAGGTAAGAGCAGTTATTAGGACCAGGTCAGGTACGAGCAGTTATTAGGACCAGGTCAGGTAAGAGCAGTTATTAGGACCAGGTCAGGTAAGAGCAGTTATTAGGACCAGGTCAGGTAAGAGCAGTTATTGGGACCAGGTCAGGTAAGAGCAGTTATTAGGACCAGGTCATGTAAGAGCAGTTATTAGGACCAGGTCAGGTAAGAGCAGTTATTAGGACCAGGTCAGGTAAGAGCAGTTATTAGGACCAGGTCAGGTAAGAGCAGTTATTAGGACCAGGTCAGGTAAGAGCAGTTATTAGGACCAGGTCAGGGTGCTGAAAGAAAGAACTGGCCATGGAACAAGGAGACCCAGTCAAACCAACTCCAGGCTAACATACTCTCTCTCTCTCTCTCTCTCTCTCTCCTCTCACTCTCTCTCTCTCTCTCCTCTCTCTCTCTCTCTCTCCTCTCTCTCTTCAGATTTCGTTATTTTCATACTGTCTATCATTCATTCATCCATTTATTCATTTGTTCATTCATTCATTCATTTATTTCCTCCCCCCCCCCCCCCCTTCATCTTCTTCTTCTTCTTCTTCTTTCTTCTTCTTCATCTCCTTCTTCTTCTTCTTCTTCTTCCACCTCATTTTCAGGTTTTGCTATCTTTGTACTGTTCCTCTTTTGACCTGGCAAAACAAAAATATGACTGACTCGTACAAAATATGACAGCAAAGGCAGACAGCGTGGATTCATCAAAAGGACGAGATCAATGTATCGATACTTCCTGTTTCTCATTAAAAGAGAAACGGTAAAGGATGAATGGAACTGGAAGAAGTGAAGAGATGACAGGAATTGTAGGGAGCAGGGGTCAGCTGTCCCTTCAGTCTGGCAGTGCCGGCAGGTATCGACCATAGTGACTAGAGGCACAGCTGTTGGAAAGAGAAGCCACCACCACAGGGACAACAAGAAACACGAGAAATGAGAGAGAGAGAGAGAGAGAGAGAGAGAGAGAGAGAGAGAGAGAGAGAGAGAGGAGAGAGAGAGAGAGAGAGAGAGAGAGAGAGAGATGGGATGGTGGGAACAACGACATAGAGAAAGATGAGAGAGACTGTATTTCTTCTTTGCAGCCTTTCAGGAAACAAATTGCCACCTGTATTTAATAGAAAAAAAAAAGGTGTCCTGACTCTAATATGTTTCATAAAGGAAACTCATTATTCTTCTGCGCAGTCTAATATATTAGCTGTAATTCTCACCAACTATCAACTCTCTTTCGGAGTCACAGTGGCCAACTCGAATTAAGAAGTGAAAAAGAATGTTTAAAAAAAATCTACTTGATTTTGAAATGTAAAGACTGAAATACGTAAAGGGAAACCACTCTCAAGGCGTTCCGCTTCATATTTTGCTCTCTGTGAGGGAGGTACAGCATATGAGTGCCCCTACAGCAAAACGATGGCGATTTCATCGAAGTAGGACTCTTTAGGCTGGCGGCTCAATTCTGATTGCCTAATGTGGTCAAAACCCTGACACCAGCAACCTCTCCACTAGTGGGTGCTGCCCCACGTGTAGCAAAGAACCCCCTCTCTGAACTGTCCATGGGGCAAGCAGTTAGTGGGTGCTGCCCCACGTGTAGCAAAGAAACCCCTCTCTGAACTGTCCATGGGGCAAGAAGTTAGTGGGTGCTGCCCCACGTGTAGCAAAGAAACCCCTCTCTGAACTGTCCATGGGGCAAGCAGTTAGTGGGTGCTGCCCACGTGTAGCAAAGAAACCCCTCTCTGAACTGTCCATGGGGCAGGCAGTTAGTGGGTGCTGCCCCACGTGTAGCAAAGAAACCCCTCTCTGAACTGTCCATGGGACAGGCAATTGGGGCAGTCACTGTTTGGTGAAAGCTAATGAACGAAACTATCAAAACCTTATGAAACGTGAAGAGAATGTTTGAAATGTACGTTTTAAGGGATGTCACGATGTTTCTTTTGATAAATACATGGTTTACTACAAAACAACAAGAAATGGCAAAAGTACTTCTTCTCTCAATTCCCTCCCTTTAGAGGAAGTGGCGTCCATAATTGTCAACAAATCTAAAATGTGTTATGTCTGGCTCTGACATTTGTGAGTAAATTCTTCTCCAAATTCACCCATATGTATTCTGAGCTGGCTACTTCAAGACGGAATTCATAACTGGTGAGAATTGTATAGATCTGTGCATTAGATTCTGTAGAATAGGTTTTTCATGGGCTGTTCTTTTTTTATAGGATTTGCCCTCATATGTCAAAACGGAGAACAGACATTCTGTCGAATCTTCTTGTTTTTAGTTTGATCGGACGCAGTAAAGCATGATGGTAACATAGAAGACTGGGTAGGGGGATGGACGCAGTAAAGCGTGATGGTAACATAGAAGACTGGGTAGGGGGATGGCGGGGTGTCACAAAAAGGGGGGGGGGATAAAACCCACTAGTCAGCGCCCATTAGTTTCAACACAGTTTGCCAATAATGACTGGGAGAAAGACGAATGACAACTGCCAGAAAAAGAAACCTCAAGCCAGCCACCACCAAGTGGACAATCTTTTTGAAGAGTGGAGAAAGAAAACAGAGAGAGAGAGAAGAGAGAGAGAGAGAGAGAGAGAGAGAGAGAGAGAGAGAGAGAGAGAGAGAGAGAGAGAGAGAGAGACTGATTGATTGATTGACTGATCTTTAATACACAAGGGTGAAGATTTTAGGCCAAAGCCTAGTCTTACAATCTGTCCTTGTCATGCATATATTATTTCAACACATATCATTCATACTGACAATTCAACATAGCAACAGAGAGAGACAGACAGACAGACAGACAGACAGACAGACAGACAGACAGACAGGAGATGAGAGGAATGGGAGAGACAGAAATACTTGTAGTAGGAAGCAGAGATAAAGGTAGCAAAGGCTTTTCCTCACTGGCTATCAGGAACGCTAAGAGTGACAGAAGGGAAACAGACAGGCCAGAGAAAGGAACGCTAAGAGTGACAGAAGGGAAACAGACAGAGAAAGGAACGCTAAGAGTGACAGAAGGGAAACAGACAGACCAGAGAAAGGAACACTAAGAGTGACAGAAGGGAAACAGACAGACCAGAGAAAGGAACGCTAAGAGTGACAGAAGGGAAACAGACAGACCAGAGAAAGGAACGCTAAGAGTGACAGAAGGGAAACAGACAGACCAGAGAAAGGAACGCTAAGAGTGACAGAAGGGAAACAGACAGACAGAGAAAGGAACACTAAGAGTGACAGAAGGGAAACAGACAGACAGAGAAAGGAACGCTAAGAGTGACAGAAGGGAAACAGACAGACCAGAGAAAGGAACACTAAGAGTGACAGAAGGGAAACAGACAGACAGAGAAAGGAACGCTAAGAGTGACAGAAGGGAAACAGACAGACCAGAGAAAGGAACGCTAAGAGTGACAGAAGGGAAACAGACAGACAGAGAAAGGAACACTAAGAGTGACAGAAGGGAAACAGACAGACAGAGAAAGGAACGCTAAGAGTGACAGAAGGGAAACAGACAGACCAGAGAAAGGAACGCTAAGAGTGACAGAAGGGAAACAGACAGACAGAGAAAGGAACACTAAGAGTGACAGAAGGGAAACAGACAGACCAGAGAAAGGAACGCTAAGAGTGACAGAAGGGAAACAGACAGACAGAGAAAGGAACGCTAAGAGTGACAGAAGGGAAACAGACAGAGAAAGGAACGCTAAGCGTGACAGAAGGGAAACAGACAGACCAGAGAAAGGAACACTAAGAGTGACAGAAGGGAAAC
>CM031598.1:1258241-1264778 GCA_018398815.1 Conus ventricosus
CCTTGCTCCTCTATTTGAACAAAAGAATCGTGTGAATTAAACATAGCAACTGTACTTCGATTTTTGATTCCGCTTAAAGGAGGTGCGGTGTGTAGCTACCGCCCTACCCCCCGAAAAAAAAAAAGAAAAAAAGAACACGAGGGCCATTTGCTTGCGAGAACATTTTTAGCCCCACTTCCCCTGGACGCTGCTAATTGTAAAGGAAAAAACTCCAACACATATAAATGGCAGCTCTCCGAAAGTTGGAAACTGCACAGCTTGTGTGAAAGGCATACCCTTCGAAATTTGTGTAAGTATGAAAAAAATGACAAATCATTTTTTCACAGAATATTTCTGGCATCTGACATCATTTAAAATGCTGTGTTTGTAAGGAGGTGACAATATGTCTGGAGGCACCTACATAAATACATGAAGTATGCAGGCCTGTTTCACAAAAGCTTCACTGTGATGTGAAATCTTTGAAAACTTTGAAACTCTAAATTCTGTAAAAATTCTAAAAGGTTCTCTGGATCTCAGCTGTTTGATATTTCCCTGTGGTTGTGTATGGATAGGCCATACTGTTGGAAAGGAAAAAAATTACTAGAAAGGGTAAAGGTTTTCTCTCCTCTCTCTCTCTCTCTCTCTCTCTCTCTCTCTCTCTCTCTCTCTCCTCTCTCTCTCTCTCTCTCTCTCTCTCTCTCTCTCTCTCTCTCTCTCTCTCTCTCTCTTCTCTCTGTTTAGAGGACCTAACGTCCACGTTGTCAGCATTGGCATCAAGGAAGATGTCTCACTCTGGCATTGGTTAGAAAGAAAATATCATCCGGCATGCATGTATGAATCTTTTAATATTTGGATGTTTTCCTTTCAGTCCAGCATGTTCTTTACTGCTTTCAGCCTTGCAGGGCGACTCTTTAAAACGGGATTCCAAAACAAGGTCATTACACGCTCCCCCCACCCCACCCCCCACCCCACCCCCACCCCTCTTAAACGCATGACTGTCTTTTAAGAAACATGTATTTTATTAGGATAGATTCTGACGTGTTTCTTTGTACCCCCTGTCTGGAAATTAAAGACATGTCGATTAAGATTTTCTGACTTGTCCTGTTTTTCACCTTCTACACACATGAATCCTTCAAGATCATAGAGCGACGTCCGCTGTTTCAAACTTAAAATCTTCAAAACCACTTTTTTTTTTCCTTGTGGATTTTTGTCCCCAGTGTCTGGACTTTATATGCTGGTGTGTCTTTTATGTTTTCCCTGTCGACTTATAGACAAATTTCAGTCAGCCATATTTTATGTTAAAAGTCCCTTCACGTAGTGCTCATGTTTGATCATGAAGACATTTTCCATGTGGAAGAATCCGTTCGATTTTGGAGAGGGTTCTTTTATATATACCCTCAGTCCTTGAGCACGAATCACGAACGTGTGCAGTTGGATAAAGACATTAATTAAAAATTATCCATATACATGTGTGCGTGCGTGCGTGCGTGCGTGCGTGTGTGTGTGTGTGTGCTTCTCATCAACCTTTTACCAGGATCCTGTTGCAAGTCTGATGAGGTTTTCACAGAACGAAACAGCTGTCGGCTGCTGATCATACTGAGCCCTACTTTGGAGGAGCAATAAAACTAACGGAGCACTCTTTCCGGGTTTTTCTTTCTCACGCCCTCGCCCTTTCAACGAAAATCTGTCTTTTTCAACTGAGACGAATTGTAATGTTTGCTCCACTCTCTGGCAATTAAAGGCATCAGAGAGGGGCAGGGAATATCGAGGGAGGGGGGGGGGGGGGGGAGGGAGGTAGGCTACTTGTCAACTGTCACTCAGTCTGATACCACAGCTATTGACAACAATGACTGGAAGCCACCTGGACGACAACCATAGAAACAAGAAACCACAAGGCAGCCACAACCGACTGACAACTTCAAAACTAGTAATGAAAGAGTAAAAAAAAGGAAAAGCTGGGCTGGGAGATCTCTCTCTCTCTCTCTCTCTCTCTCTCAACCAACACTTTACAACAGTTGCAGAACACGTTGTCAAAGAAAAGAATACTGACTCAAATGAATTACAAAAATTAAAAACTTTTGCAATGCTATGAACATTCGTCCAGCAACACCAGTTCCGCCTATGACAGTTAGTGAAGTTTGCCAAGCTTTATGCCAATTAAAGCAGACAGGAAGCCGCGGACTTGACGGGATTGATGGAAAAATACTGAAACTATCAGCACCTGTTATATGTGAAACTCTTACCTACATTTACAATTTATGCATTGATAAATGCCACTTTCCCGCCCCGTTCAAAGTTGCAAAATTTATACCCATTTTAAAATCTGGAGACAAATCTAAACCCTTTCCCGAACTACAGACCTAAAACCATTTTGCCATTTCGTCCAAGCCCTTGGAAAAACAAAAAATAAATAACATTTTTTCCCCAACCATTTTGACTCCCCCAAACCTACAAAAAAATAAAATCAAATTTTTTTTTTTGGGAAAAAAAAAAAAAAAAAAAATCTTTTCTTGTCATACAGCGCTTAAAAAACCTAGTAGATCAAGGGGCTAGCCAGTTTTTAAGGAGAATAAATTTGTGGCGCATTTTTGTTATTTTGAAAAGGCATTTGATGTCATTGACCAAAAATTGTTATGCGGGAAGTTTTTTATCATAGGGTAAACAGAAATACCTTCCAACTGATAAAAACATTCCTAAAAACCCGGGCAGCCAAATGGGTTTGGTCAAACAAAAATTTATCAGAGAAGTTACCTACCCAAACATGGCGTACCCCGGGGGTTTCTGTTTGGGGCCCTTTTGCTGTTCCCATTTTAATAAAAAATAAATCTCCCTCTTTAAAATTGGGTTTCCCAGTAAAACCCCTTTTGTGAAAAAACAAACTGTCCTTAAAATAACCCCAGCTTGGAAGCTTTTTTCCACTTCTTTTACAGAAGAAGGGCTAAAAATTTTAAGAAATTTGGTGAAATTGAAATTAAATGCCTTGAACCCTAACAAAACAAAACAAATTGTGAAAAAAACAAAAAGGGCAGAGAAGCAAAACATAACCACACGGGCCCCCATCTTTTTTTAAATAAATAATCGGGAAAAAATTAAAAGGGTAACCCATCTTTTTCTAGGTTTTAAAATGTTGATAATAATCTTTTTTGGCCCAAATTAAAACCTTCGCAGTTTATGAAAATTCCAATTCCAGAAAAAACATTTTCAGCTGTGAAAATTTAAAACATTTCTTAAACCTTCTTTCCCCGGGAAAAATTTTTTCCAAAACGCAAAAGTTCCTCTCTTCAATCAATTATTGTTCAACACTATTTTTGATTCTCTAGTGCTAATGCCATGAAACCTCTTAAAGAGTTTTAAAAAAAGACATTTAAAAGGCAGTTCTTTTTAAAATCATCTAGTCTCATAAAGGGGGATTATAAAAGCGGGGGGGCTTCCGTTTTCAAAAAAGTTTTTCTGTCAAAAAAGGGCCCCGCTAATGCAAAAAATTGCATCGGGGTTTTTTCACCACAAAACCTTTAGTCCAAATTTAGGGATAAACCCTAGGGATTTTAACCAAATTCCCGGTTTTCCCCCACCTAAATAACATTTTTAAAACAACTTTCTTTCCCCAGTAAAGTAGTTTTGGGAATCACTTCCACAAACATTCCCATGTACTCATTTACAGAATCCTTCAGGGAAAAACTAATCACACATTTTAAGGCAAACCATTGCTTTTGAAAAAAAAATACATATACCAGGGGACACCCTCTGTTTGCTGCAGATTAAAATGAAACGGGCCCTTTCCTTTCCACTGATGGTTTTTAAAAAACCCGATAATGATAAAAGAAATATGGTTACTACGGGTTTTTTTAATGATTAAATAATAACATATGAATGACTGGTTTTTGGTCGCGGTTTAAAAGGGCATTTTTCCCCGAATTGATTGATGTCCTTTTAAAACTTTATTTCTTTTAGCAAATGTCCCTTTCAAGGGGATAAGTGTTTCCCGGAAATTTCTGTTTTATCAAAATTGATGTATTGCTCTTTTTTCAAAATTTATATAATGTTTTTGCATGTGGGTATTTGGAAAAAAAAATGGGAAATTTTAAATTTTTTTTTTTTCTCTTCCCCCTCTTTTACTCTTCCCCTCCCCCCTCTCCTCCTTCCCCTCCCTCCCCCCCTCTCTCCCTCACCCCCTCTCTCCCCCCTCTTTCCCCTCTCTCTCTCTCCCTCTTTGTTTTTCTACGGCTTCGTTTCCCATGGATTTTCGCTTAATTAATAAATTTTAAAAATTTTGGGGATGTATAAAAGGAAAAAGAAAAAAAAAAAAGATGGGGGGAAAGGGAAATAAAATGGCATCCCCCACCTTTTCTCTCTCTCCTCTTTTCCCTCTTTTCCCCTCCTCCCCCCCCCTCGCCCCTTTTGTTCCCCCCTCTCCCCCCTCCCCCCCTTTTTCCTCTTCCCCCCTCCCCTTCCCCCTCCTCTCGCCCCTCTTTTTCTCCTTCCCCCCCACACACACACACACACACACACACAAAAACCCCACACACACACCAAAACACACAACAACACACACACCACCACAACCCCACAAACACACCACACAAAAACCCCCCGCGCGGCGCGCGCACTACACCCCCCAAAACCAACCCCAAAAACCCCACACACACACACCACAACCACACACACCCCACACACACCACAAAACACACACAACACAACACACATACACACACACACCCAAAACACACACACACACACACACACACACCACACACAAACACACACACCATACCAAAAGCACGCCCCGCACGCGCGTGCGCCACGCGCGCCCCACAAGCACACGCACAAAATCCCTGAAAAATAAATTTTTTAATTATTGATGCTTGAAAAATTTTTTGCTGCTTTCTGATAACTACTTTTCGTTCCCCGTTTTGCCCCTTTTAACCACATCATATAAATTTTAAAAGAAAGAACAAATGTTGATATTATTGATGCATTGTAATTGTCTTAGTTTATCATCCTTAGCAGTTTGTTGTATGTTAATCTTTTACAAAAGTAATGTAACTCTCTCTCTCTCTCTCTCTCTCTCTCTCTCTCTCTCTCTCTCTCTCTCCTCTCTCTCTCTCTCTCTCTCTCTCTCTCTCTCTCTCTCTCTCTCCCTTAGATAGGAGGATCGCTTATTCCATATATCTGTGTGTGCTAATTCTTTTCTTCTTTGTAATCAATTTCTTTATTCTTGTTTGTTTTAAAATCGTTTCTTTTTCCTTTTAAAGTCATCTACGCCTTAACTGTTAATGCATAAACTTTTTAATGTTGTGAAGATATGTATGTTTGTTAAAAGTTTTGTAAGTCTTCGTCGCTAGTCATACTTAGTCCCTTAACGGGGCAAGAGCCGGATGAAAAAAAGCATGTGTTTGCTTATCTGTTACCCTTGGAAATAAAGATTATTAAAGATTATTCTCTTTCTCTCTCTCTCTCTCTCTCTCTCTCTCTCCTCTCTCTCTCTCTCTCTCTCTCCCTCTCTCTCTCTCTCTCTCTCTCTCTCTCTCTCTCTCAGGTCGTCGTGAGGCAACCCACCAGAGGAGACACTGCACTGCTGCCAAGTCAGTGAGTGGTGTTCAGTGGTGCCTGCTCGATGTAACATACGCAGGACACCGCTTCACTTTGCCCAGCCGCAGAGCCAGCGTGAGAGAGCGTCTTCCTGTGGAGAGCGCCACCATGTCCATCTTTGGACAGTCCCTACCAATGTAGCGACTCTGGCGACTTTCACAGGAACTCAGCACAGGATTGGCGTGGACAGGAAGGTGAAGCCGAAGTCACCACAAAGCAGAACTAGGAACGCCACAGAATTGGAGACCTTCATTGGGATGATCAGTCAGGATGCGAAAGATGAAGATGATGCTATGGAGGTTCGTTCTGATCTGAGACCATGTGACAGTTTTGAAGTGTCATCTTTGTTTTATGATCTATCCCGACGTCAACGAGGCACGAGAGATGCAGACAGTGCAGGTTGACCAGGAGAGTTGAGAAACACGGTGAGTGACGCATCTACCAAGTAGATGAAACTCCACTCTGTGGTGCCACTATTCCCACTGGAGGTGCTAGCATCCATCAAGTAGATGATGTCCACTCTGTGGTGCCACTATTTCCCTGGAGGTGCTAGCATCCATCAAGTAGATGATGTCCACTCTGTGGTGCCACTATTCCCTGGAGTTGCTACATCCATCAAGTAGATGATGTCCACTCTGTGGTGCCACTATTTCCCTGGAGTTGCTACATCCATCAAGTAGATTGTCACGACCGACCCCTGGAGGTCTGCCCTGACACGATCGGTCTAGATGGGAGTGAAGGGAGTGACTGAACTCACACGCCCCGCAAGAGACCACACAAGAAAGATTACGATACCACACCCCATTTATTCACACCAACACACACATAGTCACAAATAAGCATTCCAACACACAACATGCACATCACAATCAAGCATTTCAACACTCACACATACAACAATTAAGCATTTCAACACACACGACATACCATATCGCAACAGCATTTCAACGCACAACATCAAATCAAATG
>CM031598.1:1270171-1280171 GCA_018398815.1 Conus ventricosus
GCGGCACAAGGTAAGGACAGATGGCACCATGGAAAGGGGACAGGGGGGCCCAGGGGATAGGCAATGGCACTAAGGTAAGGACAGGGCACCTGAAAAAGGACAGGGGGCACGGATGGGGACATTTTGGCACCATGGATAAGGGACAGTGGCACAAGGAAAAATGGCCCCAAAAAAGGGGGCACAAGGATAAGGACATTTGGCACCATGGATAAGGACAGGGCACTAAGGATAAGGACAGGGGCCCCAAAAATGGGGACAGTGGCCCCATGGAAAGGACAGTTGGACTAAGGATAAGGACATTGGGCCCCTGATAGGACAGTGGCACCGGATAAGGACAGGCCCCCAGGATAAGGACATTTGGGGCACTAGGATAAGGACAGTTGGCACAGAATAAGGACAGATGCACCATGGATAAGGACAGATGGCACCATGGATAAGGACAGATGGCACCATGAATACGGACAAGGACATGAATAGTGCACCATGGATAAGGACAGATGCACCATGATAAGGACAGTTGACCATGAATAAGGACAGTTGGCACAAGGATAAGGACAGATGGCACCATGGATAAGGACAGTTGGCACTAAGGTAAGGACAGTTGGCACCATGGATAAGGACAGTTGGCATTAAGGATAAGGACAGTTGGCACCAGGGATAAGGACAGTTGGCACCATGGATAAGGACAGTTGGCACTAAGGATAAGGACAGATGGCACTAAGGATAAGGACAGTTGGCACCATGGATAAGGACAGTTGGCACTAAGGATAAGGACAGTTGGCACCATGGATAAGGACAGTTGGCACCATGGATAAGGACAGTTGGCACTAAGGATAAGGACAGATGGCACCATGGATAAGGACAGTTGGCACTAAGGAATAAGGACAGTTGGCACTAAGGATAAGGACAGTTGGCACCATGGATAAGGACAGTTGGCACTAAGGATAAGGACAGTTGGCACATGGATAAGGACAGTTGGCACTAACGATAAGGACAGATGGCACCATGGATAAGGACAGATGGCACCATGAATAAGGACAGATGGCACCATGAATAAGGACAGCTGGCACCATCGATAAGGACAGTTGGCACTAAGGATAAGGACAGATGGCACCATGGATAAGGACAGTTGGCACCATGGATAAGGACAGTTGGCACCATGAATAAGGACAGATGGCACCATGAATAAGGACAGTTGGCACCATGAATAAGGACAGATGGCACCATGAATAAGGACAGTTGGCACCATGGATAAGGACAGTTGGCACCATGAATAAGGACAGATGGCCCCATGGATAAGGACAGATGGCACCAGGGATAAGGACAGATGGCACCAGGGATAAGGACAGATGGCACCAGGGAAAAGGGGACAGTTGGCACCATGAATAAGGACAGATGGCACCATGGATAAGGACAGATGGCACCATGAATAAGGACAGATGGCACTAAGGATAAGGACAGTTGGCACCATGAATAAGGACAGATGGCACCATGGATAAGGACAGATGGCACCATGAATAAGGACAGTTGGCACTAAGGATAAGGACAGTTGGCACCATGAATAAGGACAGATGGCACCATGAATAAGGACAGATGGCACCATGAATAAGGACAGATGGCACTAAGGATAAGGACAGTTGGCACCATGAATAAGGACAGATGGCGCCATGAATAAGGACAGATGGCACCATGAATAAGGACAGATGGCACTAAGGATAAGGACAGTTGGCACCATGAATAAGGACAGATGGCACCATGAATAAGGACAGATGGCACCATGAATAAGGACAGATGGCACTAAGGATAAGGACAGTTGGCACTAAGGATAAGGACATTTGGCACCATGGATAAGGACAGCTGGCACCATGGATAAGGACAGATGGCACCACGCAAATGACTCGGTAGTTCAACCTGGATAGTGGAATTACTCATACAAACGATGGAAGCAGAGACACTATCCAAAAAAAACGGCGATTCTGTCCGTTTCCATTCGATCAGAACAGAACGTTTCTGATCGGAAGCAATAAAGGTTAGCCTAATTTATTATTGGATCATGACGAAGAACTGGAGGAACAGGGAAATGTGCAGGAAGGGAAGGGATGGTGGGAGAGAGGAGAGGGAAGCGGCGAAAGATGGGGGTTGGACTTGGGGTGGGGGTGGGGGGTGGGGAGAAGGCACATGTGAATTATCATTCAGGGGAGACAACTTGCAGGTATTGCCATCAGTGACTAGAAGGGTGAGGATGAGGGGGAGATCAGAAAGAGGGTGGATGGGGAGGAGGGGGATTGAGGATTTGTAAGGAATTCAGACACTTGATTTAGAAATCACTGGAGGGGAGAAAAAGAAAGAAAGGAAGATAGAAAGAACAAGTGAGACGACAGGAAATGTAAGAAATGAGTGAGGGAAAAAAGAACAGAGAGCCGTGAAGAAAGAGGAGGATGGATGAGTGAGAGAAGAGGGGGGGGGGTGAGGGGTATGAAAGGAAGCTGAGAAAAAGAGGTTAGGGAGAAGGGGATTTTATTTATGAAAAAGTTTGTTTTCCTTATTAAAAGTTCTAATCTTTTGCTTCTTCATTGCAACCGTTATCTAGAACATAAACTGGATGGTCAGGGCTGTCAGGGTTTCTTTTATCCTTTAGTGTGTGTGTGTGTGTGTGTGTGTGTGTGTGTGTGTGTGTGTGTGTGTGTGTGTGTGTGTGTGTGTGTGTGTGTGTGTGTGTGTGTGTGTGTGTGTGTGTGTGTGAGACAGACAGACACCCAGAGAGGGAGACAGACAGACAGCGACAGCGACAGCGAGAGAGAGAGAGAGAAAGAGAGAGAGAGAGAGAGAGAGAGAGAGAGAGAGAGAGAGAGAGAGAGAGAGAAGGAGAGTGAGTTGTGTGCGTGTGTGCATGCGTGTGTTTATGTGCGTGTGTCTGTTTGTCTGTCGGTCGGTCTGTCTGTCCCTCTGTCTGTCGGTCTGTCCGTGTCTGTGTCTATGCGTGTGACAAAGAGTGGAAGAAATCAAAAATGGACCGAAGGAAATGTTGAAAAGGACGGAGAGAGATCTCTGGGCCTCTCCTGTTTTCCATTCAGCCCCAAGTAGGAAGGCAGGCGTGGCGGGAAGAGGAGGGCCCGAACAAACACAGGGCATGAAACGGAAGAAAAGAAAACGGCGCTTAATGAAGAAGACAACCCGAAAGAGCCAGGACAAGGAAGACGGAAAGACGATCGCCCCAGTTCTCCACTCGCTCTCTGAAATGCAAACTTTGCCTTTGGCCAATGTCAATCTTCTGTGTCGATTCCTCCGATCCCCTAGCCCTCCCCCCCCCCCCCCCTCTCTTCATCTTCCCCCCCCCCCCCCTTCCCGCACCTTTCTCCCCATTTCTCTCTCTCTCTCTCTCTTTCATATGGATCAATGCAAAGATAAACCAAAGGCTCGTCATGTCTTAAATACATTTCCTTGAATTTTGTGTCCAGCTGGTCGATGATTCTTGCTGGAAAAGCAAGGCGTGCATATAAAGGCAGGTTGAAGAGAAAAGAAAAACAGCTCAATGATGCGTCAATAACTGAATTATTTCATTCTCTCTCTCTCTCTCTCTCTCTCTCTCTCTCTCTCTCTCTCTCTCTCTCTCTCTCTCTCTCTCTCTCTGTGAAAGAAAGATTGTCTGTGTGGGGAAGGGGGGGGGGGGGAGACGGCGGTGGGTGGTGGGGAAAGTGGGGGTCGGGAGAGCAGAGCTATAATCCCATGACGGATTTCTCCTTGTGTCTGTTTGACCCCAAATGACAAGATTCAACAACACGAGCATTCATCAAGACCGGCTGACACCGAACTGAAGGAAAAGTCTTTAGGACAAAAGGATCGCATGGAAAGAAGAAAAGAAATTTCGAAGGGAGGAGATTTCACTATCGGCCTCTCGTTTCCTATTCAGTCGGATGTCGTGGGGCATTATGACGGGAAAAGGGAGAAAATCCAGGCTGATGCTGGGAGGATTGGGGAGCGGAACTGGATCTTCATTGGGACTGACACAGCCTGCAGGCACTGACCGTGACAAGTGTGGTGAACACAGGGCCACACCCTTGAAAGACAAACCGTGAAGGCTCCCACTGAAAATGAGCTGTGGGATGGAATGCAAGGAATGCAGAAAACAAAACCCAAAGTGCCGCGGTTGTAATCAAAAAGAGAAATAGAAGGAAAGAATGAATAAATTCAAGTTGTCCGCCCCAACCCCCATTCTGCCCTCTCCCCTACCACCTGTCCTCTCACCATCCAACCGACCCTCCATCTTTCCAGGAATGGAAACCTTATGTTTAGTTCTTGTCAGTTACTCTCTCTCTCTCTCTCTCTCTCTCTCTCTCTCTCTCTCTCTCTCTCTCTCTCTCTCTCTCTCTCTCTCTCTCATTCAGTTTGTGCATGTGTCCACAGCAGATATGTGTTTCGTCTCTCAAACATAATATCACGAATATTGAGCAAGGCGGATCAAACACACTGGAACGGGAACTGATCCATGAAATGAAAATGAAGATCAGTTACCCATGACACTGGAACGGGAACTGATCCATGAAATGAAAATGAAGATCAGTTACCCATGGATGCTGGCTGATGGACAGTACATTCCTGAGGAATAAACCTCCAGTGACATCCACCATGTTAAACCACTTTAAACCTCCATTGACATCCACCATGTCAAACCACTTTAAACCTCCATTGACATCCACCATGTCAAACCACTTTAAACCCCCATTGACATCCACCATGTCAAACCACTTTAAACCCCCATTGACATCCACCATGTCAAACCACTTTAAACCCCCATTGACATCCACCGTGTTAAACCACTTTAAACCCCCATTGACATCCACCATGTCAAACCACTTTAAACCCCCATTGACAGCTACCATGTCAAACCACTTTAAACCCCCATTGACATCCACCATGTCAAACCACTTTAAACCCCCATTGACATCCACCATGTCAAACCACTTTAAACCCCCATTGACATCCACCATGTCAAACCACTTTAAACCTCCATTGACATCCACCATGTCAAACCACTTTAAACCTCCAGTGACATCCACCATGTCAAACCAGTCTCACTTATGAGCGTAAAGGGAGAAAACCTTGTCTGTCAATGCTTCCAGGCTGACACATAACCTCACAGAACATGAATACCTGGATGTGTCGGTCCAGAAAGCAAGCATCCTGGGAATATTTGGCTGTCTAGAACATCCGCTATGACTTTGGAAGCGATCCAAACGGTTAAGGCACAGAAGAAACTTCGACATGGTGCAGTTCGATCCAGCAAATGTGTATGGATCAATTCCACACAAGATGATTCGACCGGCCTTCAAAGTGTTTCATGTCCACAACAAAAAGTCAGAGAAATCCGGAAGAAGTGCTTCCATGGCTTCTCAGTGAGGTCCTCAGCTAAGGAATACACAACAGAGTGGATCTATCCGGTATTTAGCATAGCAACAGACTGGATCTATCTGGAATGTAGCATAGCAACAGACTGGATCTATCTGGAATGTAGCATAGCAACAGACTGGATCTATCTGGAATGTAGCATAGCAACAGACTGAGTCTATCTGGAATGTAGCATAGCAACAGGCTGTGCAGTTTCTCCAGTGTTGTGATGGCCCTGGAGGTCATCTTGAAAGCAGCCATGAAACCTACTGGTTCAGAGGACCTCCAGAATGGATGTCAAATGCCTCTTCTGAAAGCCTTCATGGATGACAATACAGCCCTTTCCTCTTCTGAAAGCCTTCATGGATGACAATATAGCCCTTTCCTCTTCTGAAAGCCTTCATGGATGACAATACAGCCCTTTCCTCTTCTGAAAGCCTTCATGGATGACAATACAGCCCTTTCCTCTTCTGAAAGCCTTTATGATGACAATACAGCCCTTTCCTCTTCTGAAAGCCTTCATGGATGACAATACAGCCCTTTCCTCTTCTGAAAGCCTTCATGGATGACAATACAGCCCTTTCCTCTTCTGAAAGCCTTCATGGATGACAATACAGCCCTTTCCTCTCCTGAAAGCCTTTATCATGACAATACAGCCCTTTCCTCTTCTGAAAGCCTTTATGATGACAATACAGCCCTTTCCTCTTCTGAAAGCCTTCATGATGACAATACAGCCCTTTCCTCTACTGAAAGCCTTCATGGATGACAATACAGCCCTTTCCTCTCCTGAAGGCCTTCATGGATGACAATACAGCCCTTTCCTCTTCTGAAAGCCTTCATGATGACAATACAGCCCTTTCCTCTCCTGAAGGCCTTCATGGATGACAATACAGCCCTTTCCTCTTCTGAAAGCCTTTATCATGACAATACAGCCCTTTTCATCCAGGAAGATGAAACAAACAAAACACTGGAGCAGTTAGAAAAGTTAGTTGCTTCATCAAGTGTGAGTTTTAAATCAAAGAAATCTGGAAGTTTCTCATATGGTAAGCTGAAACAGTCACGTTCTCTGTAGCCAGCCAAGCCATTCCAACTGGTCAAGAGGCCTGGAAGTTAGTGTCATGACTGCTTGGAAGATGCAAAGTGCCTGTTAATAGTGATATTTGCAGTGTCATGACTGCTTGGAAGATGCAAAGTGCCTGTTAATAGTGATATTTGCAGTGTCATGACTGCTTGGAAGATGCAAAGTGCCTGTTAATAGTGATATTTGCAGTGTCATGACTGCTTGGAAGATGCAAAGTGCCTGTTAATAGTGATATTTGCAGTGTCATGACTGCTTGGAAGATGCAAAGTGCCTGTTAATAGTGATATTTGCAGTCCAACCTTTTATTTCGGTGACCTGACTAAAACTGTCGTAATTCACGGAAGACATGGCGCTGCATTTGCAAATGATCTCTTGGAAATCTCTCTTGCTGGTGTTAAGTTGTTGATAGCAGAAACGGTGACTGGTTTGCTAAATCATATAAATAGTTGGTGTAACAGGCGATATAGCTTCTTCGCCGTTTTTATCGGAGGATCAAGTAACTGTAATCTGATTTGTAAATTGAGTCAGAAATCAAGAGAATATTAAGTTCAGATTGTATTTGTTTGTGGTGGGAGCGACTCACTGTACATAAATATTTCAAGCCACTTTCCTTATGCCTGTTTATAAAACAGATATCGTCATAGAATGAGAATACTGTTGAAACAGTTTGCACTGTATTCCAGCAAAGCATCTGAAAGGCAAGTGGTTGTGTTTCTTAGCATTAATACATGCGACATTACGTAAAAATGGGGAATAAGGAGACAGAGGAAATACAAAGTAGCTACAATGTTTGGGGGTAAAATAGATCACTGATTATTGTGTCGATGTTATCATCGAGAGAGTGAGAATGTATACTATCTATTATATCTATATCTATAGTATCTTTCTATATTGTTGTCCATTATAGTATCTTTCTATCTTGTTGTCCATTATAGTAAGCTTATCTTTCTATCTTGTTGTCCATTATAGTATCTTTCTATCTTGTTGTCCATTATAGTATCTTTCTATATTGTTGTCCATTATAGTATCTTTCTATCTTGTTGTCCATTATAATATCTTTCTATATTGTTGTCCATTATAGCATCTTTCTATATTGTCCATTATAGTATCTTTCTATCTTGTTGTCCATTATAGTATCTTTCTATATTGTTGTCCATTATAGTATCTTTATATATTGTTGTCCATTATAGTATCTTTCTATCTTGTTGTCCATTATAGTATCTTTCTATCTTGTTGTCCATTATAGTATCTTTCTATATTGTTGTCCATTATAGTATCCTTCTATATTGTTGTCCATTATAGTATCTTTCTATATTGTTGTCCATTATAGTATCTTTCTATAGTGTTGTCCATTATAGTATCTTTCTATATTTCTATTTGACGCCGGGAGCGCAGACACAACCAGCCGTGTCTCCCTGATGAGTCCCGACCCAGCGGGCGAAAGGCCTCGGAGCAGGCAATACAAATATATCTGCCTTCAAAAGGGATTGCGATGGTTCCCTTATGCAGCTAGTGAAGAGTTTCCATATCTGTAATTTTTTTTTTTTAATTTCATGTTCCTAGTTTCTCCATCTTCAAACTCCCCTCTCCCCTCCCCTCAAGTCCAAATCTTTGCCAGGTCATTACTATGAAGACAGTTCAGTTGTTGGCCTGCGCTTGTTTTTCCCCCACTGTTAGATTGTTCGTCTATGTATTTGTCTGACTTTATTCAAGTTTAAAAGGCTGTGCCAGTCTTGAATAAAAGTTACTCTGTGTTAGGTTTCCTTATGGGAGCAAAACATACCCCACTTATTTACTGTTTATCTTTCTATATTGTTGTCCATTACAGTATCTTTCTATATTGTTGTCCATTACAGTATCTGTCTGTATGCCTCCACGCCGCCCATTCCACTTCTTCCCGCTCATTTTTTTCTTTCTTCACTATTTTCTTTTTTTTTCTCTTTTTAAAATTTTCTTTTCTTTTTTTTTTCATTTAATATTCCATTACAATCGTATGACCCATTTTTGTTTTGTTTTGTTTTGTTTGTTTATTTTGTTCTGTTTTGCTTTTGTTTTGTTTTTTATAATTCATATATTGTTTCATTCCACTGCATATTGTAGTCCCTACTCAGGGCGAGTACTGGATTTAAAAAAAAGCGCATCCATGCTTTCTATTATCCTCGTAAATAAAGAATTATAACTTCTCCTCTCTCTCTCTCTCTCTCTCTCTCTCTCTCTCTCTCTCTCTCTCTCTCTCTCTCTCTCTCTCTTCATCATCATCATCAATCATACAGTAGCCTGTCTTTGAATGAGAATAACAGTTGAATTACTGTACAAATACCAGCCACCACACGGAAGGAACAAACAGATCCCAACTCACAGGCAGCGCCTTTCCACCTGTCTGAAGAACCCGAAGGAACAAACAGATCCCCACTCACAGGCAGCGCCTTTCCACCTGTCTGAAGAACCCGAAGGAACAAACAGATCCCCACTCACAGGCAGCGCCTTTCCACCTGTCTGAAGAACCCGAAGGAACAAACAGATCCCCACTCACAGGCAGCGCCTTTCCACCTGTCTGAAAAACCCGAAGGAACAAACAGATCCCCACTCACAGGCAGCGCCTTTCCACCTGTCTGAAGAACCCGAAGGAACAAACAGATCCCCACTCACAGGCAGCGCCTTTCCACCTGTCTGAAGAACCCGAAGGAACAAACAGATCCCCACTCACAGGCAGCGCCTTTCCACCTGTCTGAAGAACCCGAAGGAACAAACAGATCCCCACTCACAGGCAGCGCCTTTCCACCTGTCTGAAGAACCCGAAGGAACAAACAGATCCCCACTCACAGGCAGCGCCTTTCCACCTGTCTGAAGAACCCGAAGGAACAAACAGATCCCCACTCACAGGCAGCGCCTTTCCACCTGTCTGAAGAACCCGAAGGAACAAACAGATCCCCACTCACAGGCAGCGCCTTTCCACCTGTCTGAAGAACCCGAAGGAACAAACAGATCCCCACTCACAGGCAGCGCCTTTCCACCTGTCTGAAGAACCTGTGAAGTCCAGCCCTCGTCTTCCCTCAGTCCTTTCTCTTGTTCCCTCCCAATGCCCCTTCCCGCCAGGAATCGATAGGAAACCAATACGGTCGTCGATGGAGGAGATGTAGATCTATAAGAATATTATGGCACGTCTCAAGGGATCCTTCAAGGTGATCTCAAGGAGACGCCGATGACGTACCGTCAGGACGATCAACTGCTTGGGGAGACCCGGGTCTTAGGATGAAGTTCCACGTCCTTTTTCCTTTTTTCTTTTTCTTTTTTTTCTTTTTTGAGCGGGGGGGGGGGGGGGGGGGGGGGGGGGAGAAGGGGGGCTCCAAACTCCAATTCTTCCCACTTTTTCTCCTTTTCTTGTTTTCTTTCTTTCTTTAACTTTTTTGTAAGCTAGTGGGGCCTCAATCGTCCTATTTTCACACTTTTTTTTTAAAATACGAAACCGAGTCACGCTCACCCTACATTGTCTGTGTGTCATTTACTGATGGATATCGCTTGCTGGTTTTTAGT
>CM031598.1:1285171-1322671 GCA_018398815.1 Conus ventricosus
AGTTCTGTGGTGGTAACTGCCTCTTTTCAGTCCTTCGCTCTGACTCTGCCTGTTAGTCTCTGCTTTGGTGAACCATTCCCCTGTCTTCCTTCTGGAAACACTTTCACGACTTACTTACGGTCTGAGAGCCAGTAAAAGTGTTTAAAATATATGTATTGCAACCTAAAACTATGTTTAGAAACATGAATTATGTTAAAACGAAAATAAAGCATGAGTTCATTTGGTTTTCTTTTTCATAGTGTGATATGCATCCACAATCTACAGGACAAATATTGTCTTGCACAGAGTCTAAAGACACAAAGGGCAACACAGCTTTGAATAAGATGCAAGCTTCACGAGCACTTCAACTACGCCGAATCTATTGTATTATGTTTTATACAATGATGCATTACAGACATCAGGCTGTCTGCAAGTCCACATAATTGTCTGAAACTTTTTGTGTGCACGTGTGTGTGTGTGTGTGTGCGCGCGCGCGCATGTGCGAGTGTGTGTGTGCGTGTGTGTGTGTGTGTGTGCGCGCACGCGTCTGTGTCTGTATCTGTACGCATATGTGTTTGTTTTAAATGTGTTACCTATCACTAATAATGCCGAGGTTGTTTGCTGTATTCATATTCCAAGAGATCTGATCGAGCCGGGTTCTTTTTTTTTTTTTTTTTTTTGTCGTTTTTTTTTTTTTTTTTTTTTTTTTTTGGGGGGGGGTGATTGTTTTGTTTTTGTTTCCCTCACATTCCCTGCATCACGTTGACAAAGCAGCTTTTCTTTTTACCTCCCTCTTTCCCTTCCCAGCAAACTTGTTCTGTGCGGTACTGGAAAACCAGTGGTCGTGTTATGACTCTTCAAAGCCGCTCCCTCCAAGCTGGCAGATTTCTTCATCCAAGGATTCGTGACCTTGAAATGTCTTCAACATTCGAGAAAGTTCAAGATGGCTAAGGAGAATCAGGACATGATGCTTTGCAAGCAGCAAACTTCGTTTTCTCAACAGAAAAAAAAAAAAAAATCATTAAAGAAAAAAAAAAAAGGAGTGGTTTACAACCTTGCCGTGTGTCCCTGTGGCTCAGTGGTTAAAGCGCGAGTCATTAAGTGGAAAATGAGCATTACCAGAGGGTCATGGGTTCGAATCCCAGCCATGGCTCGTCCCAAGATGGGAAACAAAAAAAGGGGCAGCAGAGGGACATCCGGAGTCATGAACCGGGTGTGGCCCAACCCCCCTAGAGTGTCAGGAGATAAGGGCCGAAACACTTGCTTGAAGGGGGCTTCTCTTCTGAGGACTCGCTGCTGCCACGCTCTCCACGAGTTTCTTTCCACTGGGCTAGCCGCGCAATGCAAGGGAAGCAAATGCTGACATCACTTGGCGATTGTACAGCTAGAGTTATCCCCAATCTTATTTCATTACCAATATCCTATGATTCATTGAAGGTTTTTTTCACCCATCATACACAGACTAGCCTTCAAAGACCTACCGAAAGATTTTGGCCTATGCTGCAATTTTTTTTTTTTTATCCAACCATTCTGTCTTTGGGGATGATGTCCAACATAACACGCCTGACAAGTGAATGTCTTACCATACATTCAGTGCACACTACGACTTCTCTCTTAGGTGCTCACACACAGGGCCCTGGTTTGACCTTTGCTGTAGGTACTGGGCATTGACTGATTCATGGTCCTGACTTTAGCGTGAGAACCACAGCAGAGCACAGACTTCTGCCAATGGCAAACAGATCCGGAATCCATCCTTTCATCCACATCTACAGAACTTGTTTAGGTAGACCTCTGCCAATGGCAAACAGATCCGGAATCCATCCTTTCATCCACATCTACAGAACTTGTTTAGGTGATCCGGAATCCATCCTTTCATCCACATCTACAGAACTTGTTTAGGTGATCCGGAATCCATCCTTTCATCCACATCTACAGAACTTGTTTAGGTGTTATCCTTGGGCCCAATTCCCAACTGGTTTTAATATGTTTGCGTTATTTTGCTAAATGGATACTGGATCTGCCCTTTCTCTAGATCTGCCCTTTCTCTGGATCTGCCAGAAAACTCCATGGGTTATTCCTTGGGCCACACATTCCATCTTTCAATCTTATGTTGTAAAAGTCAGTACAATAGTTAACAATTCACCATGTGTCACCTGAAATTTTGCATGCCATATTTCATGGCTCTCCAGAGACCCACGCTTTTTGACAAAGAATGAAGCCTTGCTACATCTTTTGGGTCTCCTTGGGCCTAATGTTTTGTTTTTTTTCTTTCCCATAGGTATGAAGCCTCTTGCTTTCTGTCTACTCTTTTGTAAAAATTGTACACTAACCCATGCAATTTTTTTTAACAGATGTGGGGTCATTTTTAATTGATAGTCATAAAATGTTATAGAAATAGCTTAAAAACTGGCTTAATTATCAAAGTGGTAGAGGACATCCTGAGCCTATGTCAAAAATATTTTGCCATTTTTGACACAGACAAAAGCATTACTTGCTATTTAGAAGCCATCACACAATGGCTAACCTTGCCATGGACAGTCCCAAGCCCGGCTGAGAAAGAGGGAGGGTTGGGCGTAGGCTTAGCTTCCCTCCCCTGTGAAAACAAGCTAGCTGCAGAAACGCCAACAAGAAAATCACAGAACACTGCGGCCGTGGGAGAGGATGCACCTTCAGCGGAAGGATCTATGACACGGAGTAGTGAAAGCCAGAACCTGAAAGCTACTCAGTCGACTTCCATCCTTAGTACCAGGACCACCATCACCATCGGGACATGGAATGTACTGACCATGTTCGAAACAGGCAAGACTGCTCAAGTGGCCACAGAAATGAGAAACAATAAACTGAGCGTCTTGGGCATCGGCGAAACAAGATGGACAGGAGCAGGACAGAGGAGACTGACCACAGGAGAGCTGCTGCTGTTTTCGGGCCACGAGGAGGACAATGCGCCGCACACCCACGGAGTCGCCTGATGCTGTCCAAGACTGCACAGAGAGCGCTGACTGGATGGCAGGCCCATGGTCCCCGGATCATCACAGCGTCCTTCAGAACTAAAAAAACGCCGCCTCAACCTAAACATTGTACAATGTTATGCTCCGACGAATGACAGTGAGGAGGATGACAAGGATGACTTCTACAATAGACTCCGAACAGTTCTTCAGTTTCCCTGAAGAGACATCACTGTTGCCATGGGAGACTTCAACGCCAAGATTGGCAGCGACAACACAGGCTATGAGGAGATCATGGGGCAGCATGGGCAAGGTGACATGAACGACAATGGCGAGAGGTTTGCAGACCTGTGCACCACAAGTGAGTTTGTCATAGGAGGAAGCATCTTCCCGCACAAGAGAATCCACAAAGCCACCTGGTTTCTCCCGATCACACAACTGAAAATCAGATTGACCACATATGCATCTACAAGAAGTTCAGAAGATCGCTCTTGGATGTCCGCGTCCGAAGAGGAGCAGATGTCGCTTCAGATCACCGTCTGCTCACAGGGCGCTTTAAACTGAAACTGAAGAAAAACTGGACGGGGGAAATCCCCCATCGTCAGAGATTCAACACAGTCCTTCTAAAAGACCCAACAAAGAAAGAGGAATTCAAAACTGAACTTTCAAACTGCTACCAGATCCTGCAAGAGCTGCTTGAGGAAGAAGAGACAATTGATGAGAGGTGGGGAGCAATGAAAGAGGCCTGGGTTACAACCTGTAAAGTTGTTCTAGGCCATACAAAACAAAATCAAAAGGAGTGGATCTCGGCAGAATCTTTAGAGAAAATAGAAGAGAGAAAGCAGAAGAAGGCGGCAGTCAACAACAGCCGGACAAGAACAGGGAAAACCAGAGCTCAGCAACAGTATACAGGAGTTAACAAAGAAGAAAAGAAAAGTGTGAAGGCAGACAAGAGGAAGTATATTGAGAATGTGGCAGTGGAGGCAGAGAGACTTGGCAACATGAAGAACTTGTACGACACCACGAGGAAGTTGTCAGGAAAGTTCAGCAAGCCAGAGAGACCCATGAAAGACAAGGAGGGAAAGGCAATACAAGGTGAGGATGGACAGAAACAGAGATGGAAAGAGCACTTTGAAGAGCTACTAAACAGGCCAGTGCCAGAATATCCACCAAACATCCAGCCAGCTGAGAACGATCTTCCCATCAACAGCGGCATACCTACCAGAGAAGAGATCAGAGAGGCGATAAAGAAGCTAAGGAACGGAAAGGCTGCAGGCCCGGACAATATACCTGCAGAGGCTTTGAAGATGGATACAGAAACCATAGTAGAGATGTTACACCCTCTTTTTGCAAGGATTTGGGAAGAACAGGTCCCGACAGAATGGAAAGGTTACCTGATCAAACTGCCGAAGACAGGTGATCTCAGCTCCTGCACCAACTACAGAGGCATCACATTGCTGTCAGTCCTAGGAAAGGTATTCAACAGAATCCTATTGGAAAGGATGAAGGACCAGGTGGACGAACATCTCAGAGATCAGCAAGCGGGCTTCCGCAAGGACAGATCCTGCACCGACCAGATTGCCACACTCAGCATCATCCTTGAGCAGTCGTCGGAGTGGAACTCACCACTGTATATCAATTTCATCGATTACAAAAAGGCTTTCGAGTGTCGACAGAACATCCATTTGGAAGCTGCTGCGACATTATGGCGTACCACAGAAGTTCATCAACATCATCCGAAATTCTTATGAGGGGGTGACCTACAGAGTTGTACATGGAGGTCAACTTACAGATGCTTTTGAAGTGAAAACAGGGTGAGACAAGGGTGCCTTCTCTCACCGTTCCTGTTCCTTCTCGCTATAGACTGGGTCATGAAGACGTCAACCGCAGGCAAGCGCAATGGCATCCAGTGGACTCTTTGGAAGCAGCTGGACGACCTAGACTTTGCCGATGATTTGGCCCTTCTTTCACACACCCAGCCACAGATGCAAAACAAGACCACAACAGTGGCAGAAACTTCATCCAGCATTGGACTGAACATCCACAAAGGAAAGAGCAAAGTCATGAAAGCCAATGCCACAAACCAAGACCCCATCATGCTAGAAGGCAACGCGCTGGAGGAGGTGGACAATTTCACTTACCTTGGCAGTGTCGTCGACATACAAGGTGGTACAGATGCTGATGTCAGAGCCAGAATCGGGAAAGCGAGAGCAGCCTTTCTCCAGCTGAAGAATATCTGGAACTCGAATGTCATCTCCAAGAAAACCAAGATAAGGATATTCAATAGCAACGTCAAATCAGTACTTCTTTATGAAGCTGAGACGTGGCGAACCACAGTTACCATCACCAACAAGATCCAGACTTTCATCAATTCCTGTCTGAGGCGCA
Source organism: Conus ventricosus (assembly GCA_018398815.1). Lineage (NCBI taxonomy): Eukaryota > Metazoa > Mollusca > Gastropoda > Neogastropoda > Conidae > Conus > Conus ventricosus. The sequence continues at coordinate 1,290,484 of CM031598.1, forward strand.
TACTGAGGATCCACTGGCAGGGCTGCCTACCCCCTTCCGCCTCTTTCAGGGACATACTTTTTCAAAACCAGGGACACTGACTGATTTCCAGGGACACATGCAGCGGTAGCACATATCACAACCACATCAACATTAAAGTGAAACCTTACCTTTATTTACACTATGTACAACTTCTACAATGCTACTTTGCTTCTAGCGCACTGAAACTTCTTTGCGATGTCCGAGTCAGGAAACATCAATTTTTAACGCCTCTGTTTAGCTTGTCCAGCGCAGCCATCGGCAAATTCAGTTCAGCTGCAAGGTCAACCATCACCGTTTCAGCTCTTATGACGTCAAAAGTTCCCTGACTGGTTGACGTCTGAGCGCGCTGAAAGAATCCGCTAATGTTACAAGATTTCTCGCTCTCACGGATTTTTGTTGTCTTGTGCTTTTCAGTGGCGACATGACGGGTTATTTCATCCCTACCTCCAGATCCGATGGAGAACTCACGCGCACAAATTTCACAAGACGCGCAAGTCTCGATCTTGCCACGCTTGATGAACGGCCAGGTTTCCGTATATTTTGACAGGAATGTCTGCCGACGTTTCTTCTTCTTGAGAGAAGCCCCATAGTCGAGATCGCCGTCGGCATTTTTACGCTTTCCCTGTTTCGCGTCCATTTTTCTTGCTTTCAAAACTCGGGAAGACGGTGTATGCGCATGCGCACTGGTCAGTTCGGCAATGTTCGGATCTTTCCGACGGATTTGGTCAGGATGGCCACGACCGAAGTCGGTCAGTCGGTGATCAGCTGACGAACTCGACTTCGTTTTTTTTGTTGTTGTTTTTTTTTCTCCCGAATTTTTTTTTCGTGGGACATAGAATAAAAAAGTGGATTCCAGGGACAGGCTGCATGATTTCATTATTTCGGGGACAAATACGGATACTCCGGGACGGTAGGCAGCCCTGCACTGGCCAGACAGGATCAGCAACGAGGACTTGTGGCAACAGACGAGTCAGAAGCCAGCCGATGCAGAGATTCTCCAAAGGAGATGGAGGTGAATAGGCCACACCCTAAGAAAGCCTGCCGACAACACCACCAGGCAGGCATTGTCCTGGAACCTGCAGGGGAAGAGAAAGAGAGGCTGCCCAAGGAACTCCTGGCGCCGAGACCTGCAGGCAGACGTGACAGCGTTGGGGAAAACCTGGAACCAGCTGGAGAGAATCGCCCTGGACCGCAGTGCCTGGAGGACCCTTGTCGGCGGCCCATGCCCCAGAAGGGGTTGTAGGCGTAAGTAAGTATTATATATATATATATATATATATATATATATATATATATATAATATATATATATATGGAGAGAATCGCCCAGGACTGCAGTGCCTGGAGGACCCTTGTCGGCGGCCCATGCCCCAGAAGGGGTTGTAGGCGCTAGTAAGTAACACAATGGCTAAATGATACAATCAAATACATCACTACAAAAGTTCTTTGGCTCTGTGAAATACAGGCTGTAGATATACTGTGTGTTGTCTGCCTGCAAAGCATTATGACATAGAAATCTGGGAGCAAGAGAAAGAAACCCAAAGTGACTGTCAAAACTTCTAACACCTCCTCACATAAACACAGTCGTTCACGATACCTATGATAATGACAATGGGCAAACATGTACACAAATCACTTTGGATAAAGCGTGAAAGTCATGCAGTCCAAAAACTTTCAGCAGACTTTTTTTTAGTCATAAAGTATCAGACACACATCTATGTGTGATGAGGAGTGTTGTATCTTTTACTTGTCGCTTGCATGTATTCAGGTTCATTCATTTGTCTTTTAGTAGCTTTACTCATCATTTGCATGTATTCATGTGTATTTGTCTTTTAGTAGTTTTACTCATCATTTGCATGTACTCATTCATTTGTCGTTTAGTAGTTTTACTAATCACTTGCATGTATTCATGTTTATTTGTCTTTTAGTAGTTTTACTCATCACTTGCATTAATCCAATTTCTTCACATCCTCTTTACTCATCACCTGCATGTATCCATGTCCAGTCTCTCCTCTTTACTCATCACCTGCATGTATCCATGTCCAGTCTCTCCTCTTTACTCATCACCTGTGTATCCATGTCCATCTCTCTCTTTACTCATCACCTGTGTATCCATGTCCAGTCTCTCCTCTTTACTCATCACCTGTGTGTATCCATGTCCAGTCTCTCCTCTTTACTCATCACCTGCATGTATCCATGTCCAGTCTCTCCTCTTTACTCATCACCTGCATGTATCCATGTCCAGTCTCTCCTCTTTACTCATCACCTGCATGTATCCATGTCCAGTCTCTCCTCTTTACTCATCACCTGCATGTATCCATGTCCAGTCTCTCCTCTTTACTCATCACCTGCATGTATCCATGTCCAGTCTCTCCTCTTTTACTCATCACCTGCATGTATTCATGTCCAGTCTCTCCTCTTTTACTCATCACCTGCATGTATCCATGTCCAGTCTCTCCTCTTTTACTCATCACCTGCATGTATTCATGTCCAGTCTCTCCTCTTTTACTCATCACCTGCATGTATTCATGTCCAGTCTCTCCTCTTTTACTCATCACCTGCATGTATTCATGTCCAGTCTCTCCTCTTTTACTCATCACCTGTGTGTATCCATGTCCAGTCTCTCCTCTTTTACTCATCACCTGTGTGTATCCATGTCCAGTCTCTCCTCTTTACTCATCACCTGTGTGTATCCATGTCCAGTCTCTCCTCTTTTACTCATCACCTGTGTGTATCCATGTCCAGTCTCTCCTCTTTTACTCATCACCTGCATGTATCCATGTCCAGTCTCTCCTCTTTTACTCATCACCTGTGTGTATCCATGTCCAGTCTCTCCTCTTTACTCATCACCTGTGTGTATCCATGTCCAGTCTCTCCTCTTTACTCATCACCTGCATGTATTCATGTCCAGTCTCTCCTCTTTTACTCATCACCTGCATGTATCCATGTCCAGTCTCTCCTCTTTTACTCATCACCTGCATGTATCCATGTCCAGTCTCTCCTCTTTTACTCATCACCTGTGTGTATCCATGTCCAGTCTCTCCTCTTTTACTCATCACCTGCATGTATCCATGTCCAGTCTCTCCTCTTTTACTCATCACCTGCATGTATCCATGTCCAGTCTCTCCTCTTTTACTCATCACCTGTGTGTATCCATGTCCAGTCTCTCCTCTTTACTCATCACCTGGTGTATCCATGTCCAGTCTCTCCTCTTTACTCATCACCTGCATGTATCCATGTCCAGTCTCTCCTCTTTTACTCATCACCTGCATGTATCCATGTCCAGTCTCTCCTCTTTTACTCATCACCTGCATGTATCCATGTCCAGTCTCTCCTCTTTACTCATCACCTGTGTGTATCCATGTCCAGTCTCTCCTCTTTACTCATCACCTGCATGTATCCATGTCCAGTCTCTCCTCTTTACTCATCACCTGCATGTATCCATGTCCAGTCTCTCCTCTTTACTCATCACCTGCATGTATCCATGTCCAGTCTCTCCTCTTTACTCATCACCTGCATGTATCCATGTCCAGTCTCTCCTCTTTACTCATCACCTGCATGTATTCATGTCCATTCATCTGTTCATACTAGCGTGCTGTGTAAGACAGAACAATACACACCAAAAGAACTGGCTCTCTTTTTTTAATCAGCAAGAAAATGCTTTGTGACAACATGGAGTACATTAACATAGCATTCACACAACACAAATATACCAACTTCCAAAAAAGCCTACACTTCACAAACTGACACATACACAAATGGTGACATAAAAGATCTGATCAGTGCTTTGAGGCCTTCTAATGAAATGCCAGCCATGTGCTGCTGCTGCTGCTGGTGATATAGAAGATCTGATCAGTGCTTTGAGGCCTTCTAATCGAATGCCAGCCATGCTGCTACTGCTGCTGTTGGTGATATAGAAGATCTGATCAGTGCTTTGAGGCCTTCTAATCGAATGCTAGCCATGCTGCTACTGCTGCTGTTGGTGATATAGAAGATCTGATCAGTGCTTTGAGGCCTTCTAATCGAATGCCAGCCATGCTGCTACTGCTGCTGTTGGTGATATAGAAGATCTGATCAGTGCTTTGAGGCCTTCTAATCGAATGCCAGCCATGCTGCTACTGCTGCTGTTGGTGATATAGAAGATCTGATCAGTGCTTTGAGGCCTTCTGATCGAATGCCAGCCATGCTGCTACTGCTGGCCACTTCCACCAGCTGAACAGACACACTGTATGTACATGAGCAGGTCATCTTACAGCTATGTCATTAGCTTGTGCACAGAACTCTATGAATCTGAACAACAGAAATAATGGTCTGTACTGCGCTCTACCTTCATCTTACAGCTATGTCATTAGCTTGTGCACAGAACTCTGTGAATCTGAACAACAGAAATGATGGTCTGTAAGGCGCTCTACCTTATCTGCACAACAGAAATGATGGTCTGTAAGGCGCTCTACCTTATCTGCACAACAGAAATGATGGTCTGTAAGGCGCTCTACCTTATCTGCACAACAGAAATGATGGTCTGTAAGGCGCTCTACCTTATCTGCACAATAGAAATGATGGTCTGTAAGGTGCTCTACCTTATCTGAACAATAGAAATGATGGTCTGTAAGGTGCTCTACCTTATCTGAACAATAGAAATGATGGTCTGTAAGGTGCTCTACCTTATCTGAACAATAGAAATGATGGTCTGTAAGGCGCTCTAACCTTATCTGCACAATAGAAATGATGGTCTGAGGCGCTCTACCTTATCTGCACAATAGAAATGATGGTCTGTAAGGCGCTCTACCTTATCTGAACAATAGAAATGATGGTCTGTAAGGCGCTCTACCTTATCTGAACAATAGAAATGATGGTCTGTAAGGCGCTCTACCTTCAAATCATGGCAACAAAACTGAAGCTATGTTTCAAATTTCAACTGTGCTGCAACTGATTTGTTTTGTTTTGTTTTTCAAATATGCCACTTTTTTCTTCATAAAAGTGAGATCAGTTTTCAGATATGATCAATTTGCCAGTATAACAAATTGATAGCCAAAACAGACTTGGCTTGGGACAGGAAAACAATTTTCACACAATCCTGTTTCGTCCTCAGAAGTCAAATTAATACATTAATTTACCAAGTTCAACAGCATTGAAATCAATATTCTCAGCCACTATTATTCGCAGACATGAGCATAGGTGACACTATGACCAGGAACATGTGTGAAGCAGCCCCATACACAGAAAGGCCATTTGCTGCAAATGTCTGAGGTGACACTATGACCAGGACATGTCTGAAGCAGCCCCATACACAGAAAGGCCATTTGCTGCAAATGTCTGAGGTGAAAATGTTGGCACTGAACAGATCCAACCATTCCTGTCTAGGATTTTGGCAACAACAGATCCATCAAGAACTAAAATGTCATCTGCCAATCAAATCCAGTCATCCAAACAACTGCAGCTTGATTAGGAACTAAAGTAAGATTGACCAACACTCTTATGGTGTTCATAATACATGGCCGTTATTTGAAGGAACCCAATGAAGGCTGTGCCTATTGTAAAGTCTTACAACGCATGACATGTGCCTATCATTCCCTTTTCACACACACACACACACACACACACACACACACACACACACACACACACACACACACACACACTCACTCAAAAGTCTTGAGTTTCCCTTCCAACACTGGCAGTAACAGCCAGACATCCACAACACACAGAGTTCTTCATGCCCCCAACGACCCCAGCTTGTCTTCTCAGCTCACCAGCCCTGTAACAAATAAATAGAACAAACTGAAAAACAGAGGCCAAAATTATCAACTGATGTAATTAAAACAGTGACAAATGACTGTAACTTGGCAAAATAAAAATCAATTCCAGATCATAACCCTTTATCTCTCTTGACTTGACTGTGATTTTTTCAATCTTTCAGTTTGACTTTTTTTTTTTTACGATTTTTTTTCTTCTCTTTTTTGAGAACTGAGCATTCAATAATCCAAAAACATAAAATCATTCCTGATATGCCTGCAATCCCAGTTTCCCATCCTTTCCCATGACCCATGACCTGCAGGTACATCAGCGATCAGGTTGAAAAGCTTAAAAGCATGTTCAAACAATTTCCACAGGACAGTGTGTCCTTACCATTATGGTCACAATAGTTTTTCATGACTCAAATTATGCATTCTTCCAAAGTGTATACAACATATGAAACACGTGGTGCTGTTCACCTCCCCCTACACTGTCCCCCTTCCCCAGTCCTCTTCATTCCTCTGCACCCTTCACCACCCCAACAATCCATGTACACAGCTTTAACAGATTGGGATGTGCAATCAAAAATAAACGCTGGTCAACTCTCTCTCTCTCTACCTCTCTCCCCATACGCAGATGTGAATGTGCAGAAATACATTTTGACTATACATTAAAGGACAAAAGCTTAAAGAACATTGATCAGTTCCACACTTTCACAGCCCTGTTAATTCAATCATCTGTGGTAATCATAAAGGTGACTATCATTATTTCATGAATTCAATGAAAGGTTTGACCAAACGATAACAAGAAGCTGAAAAGGAGTTTCTCCATCTATCAACTAAATTCACATTTTAAGTTTTGCTACATAATGAAACATGACTTTAAATGTGGGGAATCCATTACAAATCAATGGAATCAAACGAACAAAGAAAACGTATAAACTTACCCAAGAAGTCATCCATCAAAGAACCGATAGCAAACTGAAAAAAAAAAACAAGGAACATTCCAACAGCTGAATTCAAAACACACACACACACACACACACACACACACACACACACACTCACACACACACACACACACACACACACACACACTCACAATAGATGAGAGGGGTGAAACAGACATGTTTACCCCAAATTCGTGTACCTGTAATATCTCAGAGAAAAACCTGTAATTTGAAAAAACAAAAACAAAAAAAAACCCGTAATCTTCATAATCGCAATACTTTCGCAACTTTTGAAAATTTGGAAGAGCGGGCCGCTGGCGCGTAAGACTGCTTCGTCACTATCTTTGAAAGGTACAAGACGCAAGGCATGCTGGGAAATGTCTTCGTACTGCTTTTGACCGAAATGGTAGCAGACAAACTTTGCGTTAACAATTTCTTTCTTGATTTTTTTCTTCCGTAATTTTTTTTTTTTTTTTGGGGGGGGGGGGGGGGGGGGGGGGTGTGATGGGGGGGGGGGGGGGGGGGGGGGGGGGGGGGGGGGGGGGGGGGGGGGGGGGTTTAAACCCCTGTAATTTTAAATTTTTTTTCCATCAAATTAGGGCAATTTTCAAGCTTTTTGAAGCGAGCGATGCGGCGGAAATCTAAAAAATTTTAAAAATAAATGTTAGCGAACCGCCGGAACGTGGACAAACGGCCCAAAGACAAAACACAACGGTTTCGACCTTTAGGTCTTCGTCGGGTGATAAAAAAACAATAAAACAACAAAAATTCACTTCTTTGATCGTTTCGACGTTAGGGTTCGTGAAAGGAAAAAGGCCTTTTTTTTTTTTTCCTTTTGGATTAACATGGAGATGTTCCACCCAAGCAGGAAATAGCATTTTTGGGCTGGCTGTTAATATGAGAAAAAAAAGGGAGAAACAAGATGAGAGGAAGAACAAAAAGATGGAAAAAGGGTTCCACAGCCCCAAGAAAAAAATTTAAAGGGGTTTTCAAGGAGCGTTTATTTTATTTCAAGCAAAGGTGCATGAAAATTCCCCCTTGTCTTTTAAAAATTCATTTTTTTTTTTATGTTTTTGTTTAAAAAAAATTTTTTTTTTTAAAAAAAAACCCGGGAAAAAAAAAATTTGGGCAATTTTGAAGTCTTGTGTGATTTGGGGGGCCCCAAAAGGGGCAAAATTATGAAAAATTTAAAAAAAAAAAAAAGGGTTTATGCAAGAAATGTTTTGCAGGTTAATCTAGGATTTTTTTAAAAGGGGGGGCAGTCCCCCCTCATATCAAAAAAGGGGGGGGGGCCCCCCCCCCCCCCCCCCCCCCCCCCCCCCCCCCCCCCCCCCCCCCCCCCCCCCCCCCCCCCCCCCCCCCCCCCCCCCCCCCCCCCCCCCCCCCCTTCTTCAGCCAACGTTGAAACCCGTGTTCCCTTCACCGGCACATCTTTTCGGGCTGCTTCCTCCCGAGCTTTTGGATGTATTGCGGTTTTCTCATGATCTTCTCCACCTTCATGGCACAGAATCTTTTTTTCCACTTTTCTTCCACGAAAGTCGAAGTCATAGGTGGGTGCAGCTTCATTTTGGAAATATCCAAATGGCGCTTAAACTCTCGCAACTTCCCGTTGGTGATCGAGAAGGGGAGATAAATGCCGCCGATTGGTTGATTTACACTAACAGCCAATGAAATTTTCAAGAAATCGTTCGCTCCTGCTCAGTTCTAGTTTCAGTTTTCAAGCAGAAAGACAAACGAACGCCCGCAACGATCAGTGAACGGGCGGGCAGTCCTGCAACTGTGCGGGAGTCTGCCCGCGTTAAGACTTTAATAATTGCGGGAAGAAACAGATTTTCGGGGGACTGTACAAAAACCCGCGCTCTAAAAGTAAGCCTGTATTTGTTATCATAGCAGACATAAGGCCTTGAAGCATGACTTTTCTTGTTTTGCTGAGCTATAGTAATGCAATGACAAAATGGATTTTTATAAATGTTTTGCTGAGCTAAAGTTAATGCCAATTACTAAAGGATTTTCATATACTAAACTGCTTTTTTTTCAATAATTTTTTTCCATAGGGGGCCATCAGGCTTCGTGTTTCATTGCTTTTTAAATTATTCCAATAGAAATAGCAAATGATACGTGCTGTTTTGACTTATAAATACAATTTATTTGCATGCAGAAATCATTTCTGATCAAAGAAAAAACAATTACCAAGCTAGCTAGTCTGGATCCAGAGATATTGAATGAAAGTGAGGTGCATGCCAAATACCTTGATTTTCCCTCACCACACTGAAATCCTTTGGCGACTTGAAATATTGGAAACATTGTTTGAAAAATCTGAGAATTCTGTTCACAAGAGCTGAAGCTTTGGTGCGCGTTTACAGTGTTCAGTGTCCACAGAATTTCAGATTTCAGCACATCTGTCTTTGACCAAAACGAGTCCACTGTGGCTGAAGAGCTTGTACTGGATTCGCGCACGGACACATCACGATCAGGATTTAATGACGACACAACATTCGCGTTCGACATTGCTGCTGCCGTCTTGTTCGTAAGAAAGTATGAGATGGGTATCGCTGCTGAAGATCTCGCCACCAGTAGAGCCACGTGCTTTTTTCCTTTGCTGTGGCTAGTCAGGGCACTCTCGCCCATTACTCACACATCGAAACTTTTTTTGCAGACTGTGCAGAAGCAGGCATGTTTGTTGGCTTTGTCTTCTCTCGCCCAGTCAGAAAACTCGGGTTTATCCAACCACAGAAGGTTGAAAGCACGTTTCCCCCCCAGGCATTTTCAAGCTCCGTTCACAATGAACTGAACAAGCCGGAAGCGCAAGACCTTTTCTTCGCGCATGCGTAGAATTTAAAAACTGTGGAAGTTACAAATTATCTCCCTTGGTTCATTCTTTAGCAGACGACAACGTGGGATCGCGATGGTGTAAAAATTTTGAAAATATTTTTTCAACCTGAACGCATAAAAATCAAACTGCCGTTTTTTTTCTTGCCACATTAAAAATATTTTGGAGACGATGGTTTGATTTTCAAGGGTTATCTTCAAGGTTTGGTCAACATAACCACATTTTATTGATTTTCAAGGGGTTTCAAGGTCTTGAAATTGGCTCTCAGAAATCAAGGAGTTTCAAGGAGCGTACGAACCCTGGGAAAGGAAGAAAAAGGAGAGGAACAACAAGAGATCCATACACTAAATATATAATTCTGAGCACTTTTTTTCATTACAAATCAGCAAAAGTCTGCCAATATTTCAAAAAAGTGTCACTATTCCACCTGCTTAAGCCATTCATTATAGGAAACAAAATCACCTTCCCTTTAAGCCACCTGTTTCTGCCCAAATGCCAGGAACTGTTTTTCCTTTGTGACTCCATCAGTGTTGAACCCTGAGTGAGACCTCAAAATGTAGTCTGTAGTAGGTACTGACTAAACAAACAACTGTGTGAAATGGAATTCATATCCCTTTAAGTTTAACTCTATTCAAATTATCTTGAAGACAAATGCCCCAAACAGTGGCCTAGTACACAATACTCAACTAGCCCCCATGGTGCGTTGGTTATGTGTCATAGACATGGATGCTGGAAGATCATAGGGGTTTTTTGTTGATGTTTCTTCTTTTTTTTTTCCACATACTTAGGCCGATACTCCTGCACACACTCCCTGTATAGACGGCCAGGATTAATCCCATCTACCCAATAAAAGGAGTGGAGTTTTGTGTGTATGACCGTTTTTTAATCCTGCAATTAAGGCAGCCATACTCCAACTTCAGGGAAGATCATGGGTTTGATTCTCATCATTTGTAGATTTCTTCAGCCCTGGCCAGCTTTTTTCCATTGCTGAGTGTGCAATGGCCTTGAATGTGAAGTCTGGTACAACACAGTTGAGTTTCATCCTCTCAATTGACATGTCTGAGAGTTGTTCCTATTTCCTGGCTAACAATGGAGGTATGTCTGGAGTCTGGCTGATGCTGGGATATGTGATGGCAGAACATGCAGAGTACAGCACTATCAATGTCATGCAGAACTCATCCTCAGCATTCTCCTATTTCTCACTGATCAGCATTAAAAAAGGAAACATTCTCATTGATCATCACTAACAAAGGAAACATTCTCATTGATTATCATTAAAAAAAGGAAACATTCTCATTGATTACCATTAAAAAAGGAAACATTCTCATTGATCATCATTAAAAAGGAAACATTCTCATTGATCATCATTAAAAAAAGGAAACATTCTCATTGATTACCATTTTAAAAAAAGGAAACATTCTCATTACCATTAAAAAAGGAAACATTCTCATTGATTACCATTAAAAAAAAGGAAACATTCTCATTGATTATCATTAAAAAAGGAAACATTCTCATTGATCATCATTAAAAAAGGAAACATTCTCATTATCATTAAAAAAGGAAACATCTCAGAGGTCCTTCTGCCCTATTCTCACAGTGTCCCTGGTTTCACATGTCCTTCTGTCCTATTCTCACAGTGACCCTGGTTTCAGAGGTCCTTCTGCCCTATTCTCACAGTGTCCCTGGTTTCACAGGTCCTTCTGCCCTATTCTCACAGTGACCCTGGTTTCACAGGTCCTTCTGCCCTATTCTCACAGTGACCCTGGTTTCAAAGGTCCTTCTGCCCTATTCTCACAGTGACCCTAGTTTTACAGGTCCTTCTGCCCTATTCTCACAGTGTCCCTGGTTTCAAAGGTCCTTCTGCCCTATTCTCACAGTGACCCTGGTTTCACATGTCCTTCTGCCCTATTCTCACAGTGTCCCTGGTTTCAAAGGTCCTTCTGCCCTATTCTCACAGTGACCCTGGTTTCAAAGGTCCTTCTGCCCTATTCTCACAGTGACCCTGGTTTCACAGGTCCTTCTGCCCTATTCTCACAGTGACCATAGTTTCACATGTCCTTCTGCCCTATTCTCACAGTGACCCTGGTTTCAAAGGTCGTTCTGGCCTATTCTCACAGTCACAGCCCTGATGTGGCCCATAGCGGTCGGCTGGGCTATAAGCAACATTATCTTATCTTATCTTATTCTCACAGTGTCCCTGGTTTCAAAGGTCGTTCTGGCCTATTCTCACAGTCACAGCCCTGATGTGGCCCATAGCGGTCGGCTGGGCTATAAGCAACATTATCTTATCTTATCTTATTCTCACAGTGTCCCTGGTTTCAAAGGTCCTTCTGCCCTATTCTCACAGTGACCCTGGTTTCAGGGGTCCTTCTGCCCTATTCTCACAGTGACCCTGGTTTCAGAGGTCCTTCTGCCCTATTCTCACAGTGACCCTGGTTTCAAAGGTCCTTCTGCCCTATTCTCACAGTGTCCCTGGTTTCACAGGTCCTTCTGCCCTATTCTCACAGTGTCCCTGGTTTCACAGATCCTTCTGCCCTATTCTCACAGTGACCCTGGTTTCACTGGTCCTTCTGCCCTATTCTCACAGTGTCCCTGGTTTCACAGGTCCTTCTGCCCTATTCTCACTGTGTCCTGGTTTCACAGGTCCTTCTGCCCTATTCTCAGTGACCCTGGTTTCAGAGGTCCTTCTGCCCTATTCTCACAGTGTCCCTGGTTTCAAAGGTCCCTCTGCCCTATTCTCACAGTGTCCCTGGTTTCACAGGTCCTTCTGCCCTATTCTCAGTGTCCCTGGTTTCAGAGGTCCTTCTGCCCTATTCTCACAGTGACCCTGGTTTCAAAGGTCCTTCTGCCCTATTCTCACAGTGTCCCTGGTTTCACATGTCCTTCTGCCCTATTCTCACAGTGTCCTTGGTTTCACAGGTCCTTCTGCCCTATTCTCACAGTCTCCCTGGTTTCAAAGGTCCTTCTGCCCTATTCTCACAGTGACCTGGTTTCACAGGTCCTTCTGCCCTATTCTCACAGTGACCCTGGTTTCACAGGTCCTTCTGCCCTATTCTCACAGTGACCCTGGTTTCACAGGTCCTTCTGCCCTATTCTCACAGTGACCCTGGTTTCAGAGGTCTTTCTGCCCTATTCTCACAGTGACCCTGGTTTCAGAGGTCCTTCTGCCTTATTCTCAGTGTCCCTGGTTTCACATGTCCTTCTGCCCTATTCTCACAGTGACCCTGGTTTCCTCTCCATGTCCATGCCTGTGCTAAGATTGCTAAAGTCATTTGCATTGGCAAATTCCTAGGAAAAAACAGGATACTCACAGATTCTTGGTTCAAGTCCCTCATGGGGTGGGGCTTTTTTTTTTATCCCCCTTCTCTTTGATCTTCGATGGTGGCTTTAGCACTAGTCTTTCAAATGAGCAGACTGTAGGTCTGTTATGCAGCACTCACATCTGGTGGGACATCGCTGAACAAGGTTTTCATGGAGTCTGTTGTAAAGTGTTTAAGTCTCACATCATGCAAGTCCCAACACTCTAAAAGAATATGTTTCACTGTGCGTGGCACATGACATGGAATGCACCACAGAGTTTCTTCACCTTTTAAAAGATAAGAATGGGTGTAAAAGGAGTGGCCTGTATGCAAATGGCACAAAACTGTTTCTTCTTTATCAGCCATACATGACATATAATGCAGACAAAGCCAAAATGGCACCTGTCCCACGGGAAATGCCCAGGCACATGTCCAGTATCGAGTATGTACTGATTCACATCATATTGTATATGTAAAAGACAGAAAGTGAAAAGTATAAAACTATGACCCAAAATGTGACCTGTTGTAACGTAATTCATAGTCATCTTGATTTAAGCTTTCAATCTACACCTGGAATATGTTACTAGTAAGAAAGATTAATCAAGGCAGCAAAACAGGGGCTTAAATAAAACCAAACTACAGAATATGATAGTTAAGAAAATAAACAAAGATTCCAATTCACCACTTTTTCAATGCTACTTACTATGTCCTTGGCATCCACCCGTGTCCCTACGATTTTTATTCTGATTTCATCATCTTGCTGAATCACTTGGTCCTGGAGGAAAAAAAGACAATTTTTTTTTCATTCAAATTGATAGACTCAACTTTATTATAATATCAATACCACTAATAATATGATTTTGCAATGTCTCTTTTTTACTTTAAAGTTTTCATTTTCATTACCAGTAGTTTTGTGGTCATGACAGCCGACAGCTTAAAGAAGACCTTCAATGATATATTTAATATGATACGTTAAAATAAAATGAAAAAATGTCATCTGTTCTCCTATGTAATCTTTATATAATATACATTATATACATATATAAAGAGGAATCTAGTTCTTACAGAACTTTTTTTTTCCAACCAGCAATTTGTCATTTTTGGCTCAGGTGTAACAAAATGACTGCATATAATCACTTGGTTTGGGTTGTGTGTGGGTGTACCTGTTTGTGTATGTGCACCTCTTTTTAAAGGTGTGTCTGTAGTAAACTTCAAAATTGAAATGTTCTCTTCATTTCCACATACTGTCCCCAGCATGCTGATTTGATGTTATCAGATTGCATGGGACATAAATCTGTGGTAAACATTTTCAGCTACTTTTTTCAGTGTACCACTATTCATATTTTCCCAGAAAGTCTGATCAGTTGCAACATCTGCTCTACATATTTGATAAAACATATGATTAAAAAGACATTTGATAAAAAAATATCTCGTACACTATTTACATCAATTTCCACCAGTACAGGAGAAGAAAATAATAATGCATACAAAGATCTTTTTAAACATAGGAGAAAGATTAGCCACATGTGTTGCCAAAAACAACAAATTCAGAGTTTACCATGGGGGATGACTTAAGTACGTGAAACTCCATGAAAGAAGCAAAGTAAACAGCCTCACTTGTTGTCATGACAACCACTGCCAGATCATATCAACATGTTATAAATTTGCCTTTGTCACAGAATCAAACAAAATTCAACAGTGACAATGCAATCAAGGAACAGATGCATCAAATAAAACAAACATCAATTCACCTATTGCGTCAGTGTGAAACAATGAAATAAAACAAACATCAATTCATCTATTGCATCAGTGTGAAACAATGAAATAAAACAAACATCATCTATTGCATCAGTGTGAAAAACTATGAAATAAAACAAACATCATCTATTGCGTCAGTGTGAAAAACTATGAAATAAAACAAACATCTATTGCGTCAGTGTGAATAACTATGAAGTAAAAAAACATCACCTATTGCGTCAGTGTGAATAACTATGAAAAAACAAACATCACCTATTGCGTCAGTGTGAATAACTATGAAGTAAAACAAACATCACCTATTGCGTCAGTGTGAAAAACTATGAAATAAAACAAACATCACCTATTGCGTCAGTGTGAAAAACTATGAAATAAAACAAACATCATCTATTGCGTCAGGTGTGAAACTATGAAATAAACAAACATCACCTATTGCGTCAGTGTGAATAACTATGAAATAAAACAAACATCATCTATTGCGTCAGTGTGAAAAACTATGAAATAAAACAAACATCATCTATTGCGTCAGTGTGAAAAAAATATGAAATACAACAAACATCACCTATTGCATCAGTGTGAAAAACTATGAAATAAAACAAACATCACTTATTGCATCAGTGTGAAACTATGAAGTAAAACAAACATCACTACTGCGTCAGTGTGAAAAACTATGAAATAAAACAAACATCACCTATTGCGTCAGTGTGAAAAACTATGAAATAAAACAAACATCACCTATTGCGTCAGTGAGAAACTATGAAGTAAAATAAAACATCACCTATTGCATCAGTGTGAATAACTATGAAATAAAACAAACATCACCTATTGCATCAGTGTGAAAAACTATGAAATAAAACAAACATCACCTATTGCGTCAGTGTGAATAACTATGAAATAAAACAAACTCACCTATTGCGTCAGTGTGAAAAACTATGAAATAAAACAAACATCACCTATTGCATCAGTGTGAAACTATGAAGTAAAACAAACATCATCTATTGCATCAGTGTGAAACTATGAAGTAAAACAAACATCACCTACTGCGTCAGTGTGAAAAACACTAAAATAAAACAAACATCACCTATTGCGTCAGTGTGAAAAAACTATGAACATTTCCAACCTTTGGAAAGATCTCTCTCTCACACACAGGCTGTGACTGGCAACTGCCCTTTTCACCTCCACAGATTTTAAAAGCAAGCAAGAAAGCCTCCTCCCACCACACCACACTCCCCTCGCCACTCCCCGCTCCCCACCCCCTTCCTCCTCTTCACATGGGTCAACATAGGAACTCCTTCCTCTTCACATGGGAACATGGATATTGCCTTCCTCTTTACAAGGTCACATAGGCATTTCCTTCCTTTTACATGAGTCAACATAGGCTATGCCTTCCTCTTTACATGGGTCAACATAGGCATATTGCCTTCCTCTTTACATGGGTCAACTGGCATATTGCCTTCTCTTTACATGGTCAACATAGGCATATTGCCTTCCTCTTTACTGAGTCAACATAGGCATATTGCCTTCCTCTTTACATGGGTCAACATAGCTATTGCCTTCCTCTTACATGCTACAAGGTCATATTGCTTCCTCTTTCAGGGTCACATAGGATTTGCCTTCCTCTTTACTGGGTCAACATAGGCATATTGCCTTCCTCTTTACATGGTCAACATAGGCATATTGCCTTCCTCTTTACATGAGTCAACATAGCATATTGCCTTCCTCTTTACATGGTCAACATGGCATATTGCCTTCCTTTTACATGAGTCAACATAGGCATACTGCCTTCCTCTTCACATGGGTCAACATAGGCAATTGCCTTCCTCTTTACATGAGTCAACATAGGCATATTGCCCTTCCCCTTTACATGAGTCAACATAGGCATATTGCCTTCTCCTTTACATTGGAGCACACATAGGCAAAAGCCCCTTCCCCTTTACAGGGTCAAAATAGGCTATTGCCTTCCTCTTTACATAGTCAACATAGGCTATTGCCTTCCCTTTAATGGGTCAAATGGGATATTGCCTTCCTCTTTACATAGTCAACATAGGATACGCCTTTTCCCTTCACATGGGTCAACATGGCATATTGCCTATCTTTTTTTCACCCACTGTTTTCCACCAATTCCATTACACTGCACAAGTCTTAGTTTTGTTACCAACAAAAATCAGACAAACCCCTGCGGGTTACCTCATCTTTGGTCTTGAAAGCATGGAGGTGTGGATTTAAAAGACAAATTCCATGTCTCGGGAATAACGGGAAACAAAAAAAGTTACAAATGCAGCAATGCCAAAGTTATAAAACACATGAGGTTTCACAATTAAAAAACAAAAATGTACGTGCTCTTAAAAGAACTGCTTGATGATTACAATTATTCATCTTTTTAAATTTAAAAAAAGGGGAAGGAGGGAGAAAAAGAAATAAAAAATGAGATACCATACCTTAACATAGTGCAAAAACACAGTCCATAATCTGCTAATTAATCAAAAATCATTTTTGTTGTTTTTTTCCCTCTGTTGTGCATTTGGGCTCCTTTTTACTTTGTTTTAATCCTGGATAGGCAGGTGTAGGGGTGTGTGTGTGTGTGTGTGTGTGGTGAGTGTGTTGTGTTGTGTGTGTGTGTGTGTGTGTGTGGCTATTGTTTAGATCTTTGGGACATGTGGTGGTGAGATGATGTTTTGAGATGAACATGGCAAGGCTTTACCAGTGCTTCCTTCACCCTAATCTTAAATTTGCCTGAAAAAAACCTGCCTTTTGGGTCGGGAGAGCAACACGAAGTCAATAAACATGACTAGTGGTTTCCAGCATTTCACTCACCCAAGCACATTCTGTTGTCCAGGGAGCAACCCCAAAAGTAAATGAAACAAACTGTGGTTCCAGTCATTTCCTTCAGCCCACAGCACATTCTTTTTGTCAGAGAGGCAACCCAATCAATGAAAATGACTGGGGTTCCAGTCATTCCCTTTTTCACCCATAGCACATTCTGTGGTCAGGAGAGGACACGAAAGTCATGAAACATGACTATGTGGTTCCAGTATTTCATTCAACCCATAGCACATTCTGTTGGTCAGGAGACAACACAAGTCATGAAACATGACTGTGGTTCGTCATTTCACTTCAGCCAAATTAGCACAATTGCTTTGGACAGGAGCGGGAAACCCGGCAATAGATCTCACAGAAAAATGCCTTGATGGGAATCCCATAGCTAAACCCTCCAGCCTGAAACTGTGCAAGTCTGTTTCAACCACTGCACCCCACGGGGCTGGTGTCTCACTTACGCTAGCCCAGCAACACAGAATCTGGACACCCAAACAGGCAAGTTAAAAAAAGATTTTGTGGTCTTCAATCTTTACTGCAGTGACTTTGTAAGTAGGGCCTTTGACAGCTCGTCAATTTTTTCTTCACCGACCTAACCTCTCTTTCCTACAAAGTCTAATGAGTGCAAGCAGAGCACCACACTCTCAATCAAAAACAAAAATGGTACTTACATGTCGGAGATGAAACAAGAAAGTGGACCAACATCTTTTAACAAGCCCACCTGTCAAACACAAAAAATCAATGTTTAAAAATTTAAATTTAAAAGATTGGGGTGAGGGGGAAATCATGAATTTATATGCCATACTGAAATTTTAAAAAACCCTTCAAAGAAAATGATCATTGAAAAAATCTCAAAGATATTTTCCGTGTTTTTCAGCATCCAACCACTGAATAACATTCTAAGGGACAGTGAACAAATTACACCTGTACCATACCTATCATCGTTTTCTCATTCTCTCGTCGATTTACTGAAAATATCCACTCACCGTCTCACACACACACACAACACACACACAACACACACACACACACAACACACACACATCACAAATGAATGAGAACGGAAACCAACTGACAACCAATACAGTTGTCTCGGAAAACAAGGGAAATTTCAAAACAGAAGATTAGACATACTGTTTTTCTTGTGACAGTACCATTGAAGACATGCTGGAAAAAAAAATTGTATATGTATCACTCCCTTCTTCGACCACAGAGGCGTCTAAATTCACATGAAAGGGCCCATAACCAGGAAAGAGGTCAGGATTTTGGAAATTTAAACAATGTTTACTAAAAAACCAAGCATTTGTATAAAACTAATTCGATATTGATGATTTAAACCAAAATAATACCATCGAAGTCCGCCCCCGGACATGAATGGGAACTCTTGAAACTAATTTTTAAAAGATTAATCCTACAACATAGAAAAATGATAGCAGTCAAAACTAAGTTTAAAAGATGAATCCATACAACAAGTAAAATGATAGCGTCAAAACTAAGTTTAAAAGATGAATCCATACAACATAGTAAAATGATAGCAGTCAAAACTAAGTTTAAAGATGAATCCATACAACATGTAAAATGATAGCAGTCAAAACTAAGTTTAAAAGATGAATCCATACAACATAGTAAAATGATAGCAGTCAAAACTAAGTTTAAAAGATGAATCCATACAACATAGTAAAAATGATAGCAGTCAAAACTAAGTTTAAAAGATGAATCCATACAACATAGTAAAATGATAGCAGTCAAAAAGAGGAATGAACTTATAAGTGTACAGAGCAAATTTAACGAGTTTGACTCAATTCTCGCAACAGATCCGCAAAATGAAGATATATTTTAGAAGCAGAGAAATCTCTCTTTAAAGCTAGAACAAAGCAAGAAGGGAAAAGGCCAAAGTGCCCAAAATTTAGAAGCAAGAATAAAGTGATAGAAGAAGGCGAAAAAAACCAAAAGATTTTTTCAACTTAGAAAAATCACAGGCAAAGCAAAAACTTTCCTAAAAGAAACGGAAAGGCACGACCCTAACGATCAGTTTGATATCTTGAAGACACAAAAGGAATACTTTGAAAATTTATATAAAAATTCGTCATCCGAAACAACAGAAAAAAAACGTTATGTTTTTTTGGGGGATTGTGTAACTCCGCAACTTTCATCAGATCAAAAGAACAATGTGAAGGGCTCATTACTTTAAATGAAGCCACTCTAGCTTTAAAAAGATATGAAAACGGTTCAGCTCCAGGTTTAGATGGACTTACCACAGAGTTCATTAAAAATTTTTTTGGTTTAAAAAATTAAAGCAGGTCATTGTTGATTCTTTTAATTTCGCTTTCACACATGGAAATCTTTCATACACACAAACATCTGCTGTCATAACCTTAATACACAAAGGCAAGATCTTCCTAAATCTAATTTAAGTAACTGGAGACCGATCTCACTTACAAATTCGGTTATAAATTGTTGGCAAAATTTTTAAGCAGTAAGACTCCAAAGGTTATCCCCACGATAATAAATGAAGATCAAGGGGGCTATGTTAAAGGTAGAAGCGTCTTTTCCCCACTTTAAGGAACATCGACGACGTTATTGAATACCACGTCTGTGGGAACACCGGGGACTTGTTCTTGCCTTGGACTTTCAGAAAGATTTAAACAGTATATCAAAAGCAATTTTTGATTACTTCCTTTAAAAAAATTTGGATTTGGTGATAGTTTCGTGAATTTGGGGAAAGGTTATCTTGGCAAATTCAAAAAGTGCATCAATTTAATGGTTGGCTCTCCGATAACTTCGAGATGAACTGGGTGTGAGACAAGAATGGCCCATTTTCCCCCCTAGCCTTTATAGTTGCCATTGAGCTCTTAGCAATAAAGAAAGGCAAAATAAAGATATTAAAGGCATTCAAATCGAAAGCAA
Organism: Conus ventricosus; assembly: GCA_018398815.1. Taxonomy (NCBI): domain Eukaryota; kingdom Metazoa; phylum Mollusca; class Gastropoda; order Neogastropoda; family Conidae; genus Conus; species Conus ventricosus. The sequence goes on from CM031598.1 coordinate 1,310,794, forward strand.
AAACTAGGAATGGTCTGGAAAAATTATGAAAATTCTAATGTATGCAGATGATGTAACGCTCTTATTACGGGATAAAGCTGATGTTCAACTGGTTGTACAGATACTTTTATGAATTCGCAGTAGTTTCCAAGCGATTATTAACAAATCGAAATCACAAGTCATGTGGATTGGCTCATACAGGCACAGAAAGAGCAAGGGCTTGGTCTTCGATGGGTAAATGAATGAAATTTTGGGTATATATATTTCAACAACAAAAGTTGTGCATCACGTTTAGATATAAAATGGACACCTAGGATTAAAAAAAGGGTTTTAAAGGGAAATAATACGTTCATGGCAAACGAGAAATTTAGGGTTACTTGGTAAAATATGTGTAAAAAATCTTTTCTATTATCTCAATTGTTTTTGTAATGCAGTCAATTCAATCTCAATCCCCGAAAATATTCTGAAGAACTCAACACGCTGTTTTTTCGGTTTTTATGGCGTAAAAGAGATTGCAACCCAAAAAGCTTTTGAAAAAGTCAAACGTTGTGTCATACTAGTGAGAAAGAAAATGGGGGGAAATTTAAAAAGATAATTGAAATTGATGCAAAAATCATTTCTGTGTGAATGGTTTGACAAATTGTCCAAAGCATCTGATATTGTAAATGGTCTGGTACCCAGAGATATTTCTCTATCTTTGGTAGAAATCTAGCCTGCTTTCACCTCACACTGGGAGCGTAGTTTTAAAGGGTTAGAAACAATTAATGCTGTGTTTTTGGAAAGTGTTGCCACTGTTGGCTAGATAACAACAAAAACACACTGCACTAAATACAAAAATGGGAAAGCCTGTGGACAACCCCTCATATCCTTATCAAAATAAAGTTGTCTTTTTAAACAATGGGCTAGCAAGGTGTTACATACGTGCATGATTTACTAATCAATGAAAAGAATTCTAACATAGATGAATTGAAACAAATCTAAAGCCATCCCACCCTTTTTGGAATATCATGTTGTATATTCGCACTGTCATCTTTCTTGAGTACTCGATCAGACTTAGACACTAGCAACATTTTTTTAGATCACTCCACTTTTTTTTAATAATTCTGCAATGAAAAAAGTTAAATGTTTTACAACTTCTTTCAAGAAAAACGTACACAGAGCCATGCTGTGTTAGGGTTTGGCGACATAAGTTCACATTACCATTACTTTAAAAAACACTGGTCCCTCACAAATTCAATAACTAAAAAAGCAGAATCAAGAATTACAATGGAAAATTTCCACAAACCTTTATCCAACTAATATACTGTTATGTAAAATGGGTATTGCAGAAAATAATAAGTGCCCATATGTGTAAATGAAGGGACTATATTGAGCATTTTTTGTTAATTGTAAGCAAAAATTTCATGTGTTTGGAATGGTGTAAAAGATGTATTCTTTCCCAAAATATTACAAGAAAGTGAATTTTATGAATTGAAAATTCTTTTGGGAATTGTGGATAATGCACACCTTTTTGGTGAAGAGAAAAGGAAAGTTAATCATTTAATATTAATTGCAAAATGTTTCATTGGGAAGTATGATATGGTAAACCATTGTATCTTAAGACTATGCTTGAAAAAAGAATTGTCACTTGCAGCTGAATTAGAATTGATCAGCGTCCAAAAATCAGTACACAAGGTGTACTCTCTTCTCTCCCCCCTCTCTCTCCCTCTCTCTCTCCCCCCCCCCCCCCCCCTCTCTTTCTCTCTCCTCTCTGTTCTCCCTCTCTCCCCCTCACCCCCTCTTCTCTTTCTTCCCCTCTCTCCTCTCTCTCTCTCTCTATCTCCACAGCAGAGAGAATGCATCAGTACACTCACATGAGTACAAAAATAAACCCAGACAATATGTTCAAGCGCCCAAAATAAACCAGGGAAGATATTGTCCATTGTGAAAGAACATACAGATTTGCATGGAGGTGAGTGTCCGTTTTCTTCTTCCGTTCGGCCTATGAAGGAGGCATGTTTGTAGCACCCAAAAAAAAACCCAACAAAAAAAAACAAAAAAAAACAAAAACAAAAAAAAGATGGTGCTCCCTGACCTGCATGAACTGAGGCACAAAAAAAAGACAACCAAAAAAAAAAAAAAAAAGACAACCAAGAGCTTAACTAATGTAAATGATAGTAATACAAATTATGTGTTGAACTTTGTGCTGAAGAATAAGTTTTCCCATTTGTTCAATCCAAGAAAATAATCTATATCCAAAGGGTGATAATGCTTAGAAAGTATTGAATCTCTGAACTGTGAAGTCAGAAGTAGGATTGGGGAATGATGATTTTCTTCTTTACAGCCACAGAGACCCATGATGTATTAATAAACAGAAGATCTAAAATAGTAAAACCCAAGATGATTTAGTGATTATTTAATAAACTGATAAAAAAAACAAAGGAACCTGAAAAATTAAACTAAAACAGACGTGTCTACCTAAAACTGCTTTGGTATACTTGTCATGGAAATGGCGTATATCCTACAATGACGCGTAACAAAATTCCAAATTTTAAGTAAAGCAGGAGGGAGCAGGGAGGGTCCTTCATTTTGTTTCACCTTAAAACATCACATTGCAAGCGTTCTTGCAGTAAGTTTAAAACCCGATACTGCACCGAGTACGGTAGACAGGTTTTTTCTGATACAAATACTTTCAAATCTGGTCAAACGAAACTTTTGCACAACGCTCACGCTCTCTCGCAGTTTTTTCGACGTTGCAGGGCTGTTGTCGAAGAAACGGACCCTGCAAAACGCGATTTTGGCGAGACTTAGCAAGAGTTATTGCTCTTTGGGTTTTAGCCTCCCCCGCAGTATAGTTACAATTCAATTACCACTCTAGAACTCTTGTCTCCAGAATTTTTGTTTGACGTATTTCTTTTTAATTCGTCTATTTTGCGCAAACATGTGTATAAATTCATCGAAATCGTATCGGAAAAGGTCTGTATAAAGTGGACGCCCGAGGTTCTAAAAAATTTCAGGCCACTTTGATGAACACAAGACTTTTTTTTATTTCAAAGCAAAAATCAAGTTTCTCAGACACTAATTACAGATGGTTAATGGAATATCCTTAAAACTTGTGCACACATTAGAATACAAAATGTTATTGCAACATTCCATCAACAAGTAATCACTACCAGCAAATATGCCTATATTCATAACATGCCAACACACACATGCTTACACACACAAAACAACAAAAGTATATTTACAGACACAAACAGCCTGTCCCTCCATCCTGTACTCTTCCCCCCACGTCCCTCCTGCCTCCCCAGCACACACACAGGATGACTTTTCACTTACCTTGTTCACTTGGGTGACCACAGCATCAAGCACCTCCCCTTTGAAGGGCCGGAAAACAATGGCCTTGTATTTGACGGGGTACACAACAAAGCCACGACCAGGCTGGATAAGGCCGGCTCCAATGTTGTCAATGGTTGTGACAGCAACGACAAAACCATACCTAACAAATAAACAAAACCATACCTAACAAATAAACAAAACCATACCTAACAAATAAACAAAACCATACCTAACAAATAAACAAAACCATACCTAACAATAACACAGCAAAGCATGTTCCCTCCAGCAGTGGTGGTTGATATTTGCCACAGCCACTCACTCAGTTCTAACATGTCAGGTCTCAACTTGGGCTATAGTCATTGTCCTATCTTCTTCCAAATATGCCCTGAATGGCCACAGTCTGGGATCTTTTTTCCTTTATTTCAAAAACACAGAGATCAATACATAAGATTGTGAAAAAAAATTCTAAATAAGCAAATCTATAAGGTGCAAAGGGGAGAAGGGAGGGACACTGTGACAAGATGCGGTTTGATGGTATATCACAATTTGCATTATCTAAATATCTTTTGTAATCTTTCATTTTGTCTGAAATCTTTTTTTTTTAATCTATCTAGCACTTTTCAATTAAAAGTATAGAAAAGGTTTTTTTAAGGACACTCTGGACACAAAGAGAGGAAGGCAACCCAAATAATGTCATTTAAGTAAACACACACTTCAGTTTACACACATGAAATCACACCTAAACAGCAGCTTGTGCAAGTCCATTCTGCTGGACCTTGTCACCAAGAAACTGATCTGTCCTGCATCTATGTGCACAACTTACTTTCCTGTGCAAGTTCCTTCCACCTCAGTGAACAGCTTCTGCCTGACAATATTCAGCAGGTTGGGACCAAAGTAACGTGGATGAAGCAAGATTTCATGTTCTAAAGATACCTGGTAAACAACAAAACAAAACAATGCGTCACTGCTTAAAATGAAAGAAGAAAAAATCTCTTTAAGGTTCTTAAAACTGCACAAGTAATGCAACAAATAACATATGCTTTTTTTTTTTTTTGATAGAAGAATTCATCCGAGTGTCCAGTGTCAGAGGCTGGATCAGCTACTCTTGAAAATGACCGAAACAATTTCGACTGAATGCACATCCAATGTCAATAAGTTTTACATCAAGTTGGACAGGACAGTCAATGTTTAGGACCAAGCTGCATCCAGTTATATGCTTTACTAACTTACAAACACCACTGAAATTATTTCCTGCCAGCATGTACACAGCTTATCATTCACTGACAATGTTTGTTATTTTTTCTAAATGTAATAAATTTATTTCATAACGCATGACAATCCTGGAGTTTAGGACATCCTTGTCTTATTCAAAACACACCCCTAAAAAATCTTTCAACTAATATTATTAAGGGTGCATACTTAAAAAGTTGACCCAGCTGGAAACAAAACAATTTAGCATTTATGGAAGTAGATAACAGTACTAGTGATGATCACAATTAACCATTTATAGCAATAATAAAAACAACCATTTATGAAGTATATATCCATAAAACTGCTTTCAGTGCTTCACAAAAAAAAACAAATTCATACATGTAATGATGCCTACCCTGTAATATGTGCATACATACATTTATGCACACTCACATAATCAAACATATCACGAATGCACAGAAGTAAAATGGACTAAATGGACATGGTGCAGCTAGACCTGTTGCTTGAAATAAGTGATAAGAACAAAGAGCGAGATTTCAGACAGACCAGGAAGTCAGTGTTAAATATTGTCAGAACAGAAGTCTGCTTCGTACTGTTAATGCTTAGCAAAGTCCTATTTTTGAAGCCTCCCCCCCCCCCCCCCTTCCCCCTTATCTTTTTCTACTTATTTCACACATGCAGAGAAGCAGAGAAGCCAGTCTGTCCAAGAAAAGACCAATGTCATCCAAGACAGGTGGGTCTTCTAAACTTTGGACTTAGCCGCCACCTTTATCTGAAAGTCTCAGTTCTGAGGTATGTACACATGATACTGTTAATACTTAAATCGACAATCAAAAGATGAGGAGAACTGGTGAAGCGGTGGAGTTCTTCTTCTTCTTCTTTAGGCGGCCAACCTCGTTATGTCGATGATTATGTTGCACTAAATGACTAAGGGAGGCTGCATTTGTAGCGCAGTAGTGAGGGAGTCAGTAAAATATGGAGGGGGGGGGGGGGGGTATTTGAGCAGGAGGCAGTAACTGGCATGGTCGGGTGGGAGGTGGTGGAGAAGGGGTGGGGGTGGGGGACAGGGAAGACTTGAAGTTTGGTGTTTACAGGTGAGAGGCCAGCCTGGACTTAAGATTCCAGCGGCTTGGCCATCACAACCCTCTGAGGCAGTCTGTTCCATTTCGGGATAGTCCTTGGAAGAAAGACATCTGTCGGTATTTGGTTCTATGGGAAGGAATGTCGTAGCAGAGGGAGTTGTTCTTCCTGGAGCTCAGCCTGCTGCTGGTTGGGTTTGGCAGGCAGATGGAGTTGGAGATGTGTCCATGATGGTATTTAAAGAACATCTCCAGGCGAGCTCTCTGTCGTCGCTGTTGGAGTGTGGTCCAGTCGAGGGATTCTAGGATGGAGTCAACGCATGAAGTTTGGTCGTAGGAGTTTGAATCTTCCACTCTGGTCTTAATCTTCCACTCTGGTCGAATCAATGACGGCAGAATTCAAAGTAGAAAGTTTAATATTCGATCAAAAACACACACAAAAAGCAGCCATGGTGTGTGAAGAAGCGGAGAAACGTAATTACAGGTCACTTGTTTTAAATAAATGTTAGCGAACCGCCCAGAGAACGTGGACAAACGAGTCACAAGACAAAACACAACGCGTTTCGACCTCTTAGGTCTTCCTCGGGTGATACATAAACGAATAAAACAACGAAAATTCACTTAGCTTTGATCGCTTCAGATCGCTTAGGGCTCAGCGCAAGGAAGGCGTTTTGTCTTGTGACTCGTTTGTCCACGTTCTCTGGGCGGTTCGCTAACATTTATTTCAGATTTGTTTAGATTTCCGCCTGCAGTCGTCTCGCTTTGCAACTAGATCACTTGTTTGTATGTTTGTCAAAAGTCTCCTCATACACACACACACACACGCAAACCCCCAGGTCTCAGTTGGTGACCGTATCAGTTTGGCAGTGTCCTGGACTTCAGCTGAAAAAAATTACGATATCAGTAAACATCAGTACTATAAAAAGAAAAAAAAGCATCGAAGAACGTACGTGGTAAAACATCTTCAATAAATTATTTCTTCCACACTCTACCCCGCACTGTTGAATCAGAAGTGTGTGTTCACTTGAATAGGGAGGCAAGAAGAACGGAATGACCGGATGTACATATCAAAACTCTTAACACTGAAACTAAACGAAACTGACGAAATTCGCAATCGGGATTTTGCCTTAGCATCAATACAAAAATGGACGAGGAAAGGGCAAAAGCTACCGCACTTCATTATTTCTAAACATCCTCTTTTTATGGTCACACAATCAGCATATTGAACATGACAAACAGCAATTTTTTTCCGTCATATTCTTTGCAGTCCCCCCCCCCCCCTCCCTCTTTCTCACATCCCTCCCCACCCCATTGAGGTGATACGATAAAGACCTTCAAAATTCTGTGTGGTTGTTAAATTGTCAAAATACCAATGAACTGTTTATTTCAAATAAATTTTTACAATGACAGGGCATTCTGTGAAAATGAATATATTAGGAGGAGAGGTTCCAAACTTAGGGAAAGCTTGGCAGGTCTTCGGAAAAGACTTTTACTTTTACTGCATACACGGCCACAATCATCCAATTGATTTTTACGCCGTTTGTGGGGGTTGCGATGAAAGAAAAACAAATTATAGAAAGCGATAGACCTAAAAGTGAGGATGAAAACCTAGTCCTGCTCTAAGTGGGTTCTGTTACTTCACTTTTCGCCCTTCCGAGCTAGCCAGTCCCTTGCTGATCTAAGACAGGAGGGCCCCAAAAATAAATTAAAACAACAACAAAAAGCTATTGGGGTAAGAGTGGGGAGGGGGAGGGGGAAAGGGACTTATTATCTAACTAACTACTGACTGGGGGGCACCCTAGACTTAAAGGTGTCCAAGGTGTCTGTAGTGTATGCTGTTTTAAGCATGGACTGTACCGGAACGGTATACGGGCTTCGGCTCTGCATGATGGCGGCGACCGCATCTGTAGGCCTATCTTCGTGTACTTAGCAAATAAAGTCCATATCTTTGGAATCAAGCACCGCCTTTACCTTATTGAGTGTGCGGCTTACCATTACATGGTGTCAGAAGTGTAGAAGTAGAGAAGAAACCCACGACCATGGCAGAGACTGTCATCGTAAGGACACCAGATCCGCTCTGTGTCAACAGCAGCAACCCCAGTGCTGAATGGAGCAAGTGGAAGATGAAGTTCAACATCTTTCTTCAGGCTACTGGCGCAACAACAAAGCCCAACGTCGTCAAGGTAGGACTTCTCCTAAACCACATCGGCGATGAAGGCATCGAAATCTATTCGAATTTTGCCTACCTACCAGCCAGAGACAACCCTGAAAATGCTGACGAAAGGCTCCCAGCAGAAGACAAAAATGACTACGCAACCGTCCTGCGTAAGTACGACGAATTTTTTAACCGTCGCGACCCCCAATTGATGCTGAGGGAACAGTTCTGGTATAATCTGCGTAGAGAACCGTCCCAGACATTCGATGCATGGCTACGCACTGTAAAAGAAAAAGCTAGTGCATGCAAATTTGACAACGTCGACACGATGGTTAGAGACAAATTGGTATTCTCTTGCCATGACGACATTGCAAAGATGAAGCTGTATGACGTGGGAGCTGGACTCACCCTTCAGAAAACAGTTGAAACTCTTTCTATGAGAGAACTGACGAAGAAAGAACTGGCAAACACGAAGTCGGCAACAGTGGACGCCCTGCAGGCTGCAGAAAAGGCGAAAGGGTCATTGTCGCACAAAAACGGCCACAATCAAACGGCACGCAGTCATCCAACTGGAGGGTCAGTGAAGACCAATACATGTGGTTACTGCAACCGACGACACCCTATAGGCAAGAAAAACTGCCCTGCTGCAAAAACTCACTGCAGAAAATGCAACAAAGTGGGACACTTTGCTATTGTCTGCAGAAGTTCCTTGGCAGTCAGAGAGGTACAAGAAGAAAACCAGCAAGTCGAAAACTACTTTGTTGGAGGTGTACAGGCGAAGACACCATCAGATCCAGGCTGGCACATCAGACTGAAGATAGGATCTCAGGAACTCACCTGGTGTATCGACACAGGAGCCCAAGTTTCTGTGATGCCAGACCACATCTTCAAACCAGCATATGGGAAATTACACAATCCCGACCGTCAGCTCCTTGGACCTGGAGACCAGCGTCTTGAGATCAAGGGTTTCGCCTTCATCAAGCTTTCTCACGGGAAGACCCACATAAGTGAGAAAGTTTACATTGGCAAAAGCTCCAAATTACTGCTTGGTATGCCTGCAATCCAGAAACTGGGACTGATCCATGACATTCCTGGTGCATTCACCGTGCGTGCGATCCGCACTATGCCAAGCAAAGCAAAGCACCAGACACGCCAAAGTGGGAATCAGCCTCCTCCGAAGTTCTGGTCCAAAGAAGATGTGAAGATGAAATATCCACAACTCTTTGGAAGACTGGGTGAACTCAAAAATGAACAACATATTGAGCTTAAGGACAACGCCAAACCATTTTGTCAGACCGTACCAAGAAGAGTTCCCATCCCTCTGTTGGAGAAAGTGGAAGCAGAATTGGACAGGATGGTCAGCAGCAATGTCATTGAACCAGTAGAGACACCAACAGACTGGTGTGCCCCAATCGTTGTCGTCCCAAAGCCAAATGGAGACGTCAGAATCTGCGTGGACCTGACGAAGCTGAACACAAGTGTGAAAATAGAAATCTACGCCATGCCTTCGGTAAGGAAACGCTGAACAAGATCGCCCATGGCAAAGTTTTCTCCAAACTTGATGCAAACTCAGGGTTTCACCAAATCAAACTGGACGAAGAGAGCTCAAAGCTTACAACTTTCATTACTCCCTTTGGGCGCTACAGGTTCAAACGCCTTCCCTACGGCATCTCTTCAGCGCCAGAATATTTTCAGAAAAAAATGGACCAAATTCTTCAAGGGCTTGAGGGAGTACTGTGTCACATAGATGACATCCTTGTCTTTGGCAAAGACAAAGTAGACCATGATGCAAAGCTGAAGGAAGTTCTTGACCGATTGTCACAAAGCGGCGTAACCCTCAACTTGGATAAATTTGAATTTTCCATGCCCCGCCTCGAATACTTGGGACAAGTGATCGATGCAGATGGGTGAAGAGGGATCCAGCAAAAGCCAAGGCAATCGCTGATATGAAGGAACCAGAGAATGTAGCAGAAATCCGAAGATTCCTGGGGATGGTCAACCAACTCATGAAGTTTGTACCCAACCTGGCTGAGAAAACCAAGCCCCTGAGAGACTTACTCCGAACAGATGCAGCATGGACTTGGGGACCAGATCAGCAAAAAGCCTTCAAAACCCTGAAGCAAGATCTTGCGTCACCAGTGACTCTTGCTCTATACAGCCCAGAGCGTGAGACAGTAGTTTCAGCTGACTCAAGCAGCTACGGACTGGGGGCTGTCCTTCTCCAGCGCCAGGACAATGGCATGCTTCATCCAGTCGCCTATGCAAGTCGCTCATTAACGGCCACAGAGCAGCGGTATGCCCAGATCGAGAAGGAGGCATTGGCGATTACCTGGAGTCTTGAACACTGGTCTGACCTGCTCATTGGCATGTTCTTCCGAGTACAGACAGACCACAAGCCCTTGGTACCTCTGTTCTCTTCCAAGCTGATTGACGAACTGCCCATTCGCATCCAGCGTTTCAGAATGAGACTGATGCGGTTTTTCCTTCGAGATCTCCCACGTCCCGGGCAAGGAGCTTCATACTGCAGATGCCTTGTCAAGAGCTCCTTTGCCAACGACAGACACTAAGGACAACAACCTGACAGGCCATGTAGAGGCATACGTCAATTCTGTGCTTGTGACCATGCCAGTCAGCGACAGAAGACTGGAAGAAATCAGGTCAGAGCTACAGAAGGACGATATCCTGCGTGTGGTCATGCATCATGTTCAGACTGGCTGGCCAGATAAGACTACCCTAAATCGTCCTCTCAAGACCTACTTCAATGAGAGAGGCAGCATGTCTGTACATGATGGTCTCCTACTTCGAGGGAAGAGGCTCGTCATCCCATCATCAGTGCAGCAAGATGTCCTTCGACACCTCCATGATGGGCATCAAGGAGTCAACAAAACAAAGGAAAATGCTGCCAACTCAGTGTGGTGGCCTGGCCTCTCCCAAGATGTCGACCAGATGGTGAAGACCTGTCCGGAGTGCACCAAGCATCGAAAGGCTAGGGTGGAACCTATGAAGGGGACTCCATTTCCGGAGAGACCTTGGTCCAGGATTGCTGCAGATTTTTTCCAGTACAACGGCAAGCTCTTTCTGCTTGCCATTGACTACTACTCCAGAGACATCGAAATGGCCCTGGTTTCCAGTAGAGTCACAACAGCAGAAACAATAGCAAGAATGAAAAAGATCTTCAGTCGCCACGGCATCCCAGACATTGTCGTGACAGACAACGGGCCGCAGTTCACTGCAGAAGACTTCAAGTCCTTTGCACAGTCCTGGGGATTCGACCACGTCACATCATCACCCCACTATCCCCAGTCTAATGGAGAGGTTGAACGTGCCGTTCAAACCATCAAAGGTCTCATCAAGAAAACCAATGATGAATACCTTGGCCTCCTAATGTATAGGAATACCCCATTACCGAATGGTTTTTCCCCTGCCCAGTTAAGCATGGGACGCAGACTCAAAACCAGAGTCCCATGCCATCCCAACCTCCTCTTGCCCCAGACCCAGATTTCATGACGGTGAAGAAGAGGGAGAGAGAGTACCGTGAGAAGATGACAACCGACTACGACAGAAGACACAGGGTCGTCACCCCAGAAAACCTGTCACCTGGTGATGCAGTCTGGATCCCCGACCTGAAGAAAGAAGGCACAGTCATCCAACGCCATGAGGCTCCAAGATCTGTGGTTATCGAAACATCTGACGGTGGCCTCCTACGCAGAAACCGTCAGATGACCAGGAAGCTCCACCAGCCAGCAGACCAGTCCAGCCCAGCACACGTACCTCCTCTACAGGTCAGCCCACATCCTGGAAGAGAGGTGCCTCCTACCCAACTCCCAGAAGACGGGACCACATCTGGAGAGAGATCCCCTGGCCAGAGCCCCTTACGCCAACAACAGACAGGTGCCAGAGGAACACCTACATCCCCAGAGGGACTTCAACCCTTACCCAGAAGATCTACGCGGGCCCACAAGAAGCCACAGCGCCTCATCGAACAGTTGTGAAAAAAAAAAAAAAGAAAAAAAAAAGAGAGACGCTGGTGAAAGACCCGGTGCCACGAAAGGCAAAAGCAAATAGACACTGGTGAAAGACCCGGTGCCACAAAGGCAAAAGCAAATAAACACTGGTGAAAGACCTGGTGCAGTGA
>CM031598.1:1327671-1342784 GCA_018398815.1 Conus ventricosus
CGACAACTTTCACACAGGGGCATTTGGAATCCACTTCCCCAGGTCTGCTGAACATGTGCGGCTCATGCAGCCGACAACTTTCACACAGGGGCATTGGGAATCCACTTCCCCAGGTCTGCTGAACATGTGCGGCTCATGCAGCCGACAACTTTCACACAGGGGCATTTGAATCCACTTCCCCAGGTCTGCTGAACATGTGCGGCTCATGCAGCCGACAATTTGGAATCCACTTCCCCAGATCTGCTGAACATGTGCGGCTCATGCAGCCGACAACTTTCACACAGGGCATTTGGAATCCACTTCCCCAGGTCTGCTGAACATGTGCGGCTCATGCAGCCGACAACTTTCACACAGGGGCATTTGGAATCCACTTCCCCAGGTCTGCTGAACATGTGCGGCTCATGCAGCCGACAATTTGGAATCCACTTCCCCAGATCTGCTGAACATGTGCGGCTCATGCAGCCGACAACTTTCACACAGGGGCATTTGGAATCCACTTCCCCAGGTCTGCTGAACATGTGCGGCTCATGCAGCCGACAATTTGGAATCCACTTCCCCAGGTCTGCTGAACATGTGCGGCTCATGCAGCCGACAACTTTCACACAGGGGCATTTGGAATCCACTTCCCCAGGTCTGCTGAACATGTGCGGCTCATGCAGCCGACAACTTTCACACAGGGGCATTTGGAATCCACTTCCCCAGGTCTGCTGTACATGTGCGGCTCATGCAGCCGACAACTTTCACACAGGGGCATTTGGAATCCACTTCCCCAGGTCTGCTGAACATGTGCGGCTCATGCAGCCGACAACTTTCACACATGGGCATTTGGAATCCACTTCCCCAGGTCTGCTGAACATGTGCGGCTCATGCAGCCGACAACTTTCACACAGGGGCATTTGGAATCCACTTCCCCAGGTCTGCTGAACATGTGCGGCTCATGCAGCCGACAATTTGGAATCCACTTCCCCAGATCTGCTGAACATGTGCGGCTCATGCAGCCGACAACTTTCACACAGGGGCATTGGAATCCACTTCCCCAGATCTGCTGAACATGTGCGGCTCATGCAGCCGACAACTTTCACACAGGGGCATTTGGAATCCACTTCCCCAGGTCTGCTGAACATGTGCGGCTCATGCAGCCGACAATTTGGAATCCACTTCCCAGATCTGCTGAACATGTGCGGCTCATGCAGCCGACAACTTTCACACAGGGGCATTTGGAATCCACTTCCCCAGGTCTGCTGAACATGTGCGGCTCATGCAGCCGACAATTTGGAATCCACTTCCCCAGATCTGCTGAACATGTGCGGCTCATGCAGCCGACAACTTTCAAGATGACCTCCATTGTAATCACAAACAGTGTTGGAAAATTTGCACATCCCATCGCTATACCAGTTCAACTTCCTGACTAGATGACCTCCATTGTAATCACAAACAGTGTTGGAAAATGTGCACATCCCATCGCTATACCAGTTCAACTTCCTGACTAGATGACCTCCATTGTAATCACAAACAGTGTTGGAAAATTTGCACATCCCATCGCTATACCAGTTCAACTTCCTGACTAGATGACCTCCATTGTAATCACAAACAGTGTTGGAAAATTTGCACATCCCATCGCTATACCAGTTCAACTTCCTGACTAGATGACCTCCATTGTAATCACAAACAGTGTTGGAAAATTTGCACATCCCATCGCTATACCAGTTCAACTTCCTGACTAGATGATCTCCATTGTAATCACAAACAGTGTTGGAAAATGTGCACATCCCATCGCTATACCAGTTCAACTTCCTGACTAGATGACCTCCATTGTAATCACAAACAGTGTTGGAAAATTTGCACATCCCATCGCTATACCAGTTCAACTTCCTGACTAGATGACCTCCATTGTAATCACAAACAGTGTTGGAAAATTTGCACATCCCATCGCTATACCAGTTCAACTTCCTGACTAGATGACCTCCATTGTAATCACAAACAGTGTTGGAAAATTTGCACATCCCATCGCTATACCAGTTCAACTTCCTGACTAGATGACCTCCATTGTAATCACAATCAGTGTTGGAAAATTTGCACATCCCATCGCTATACCAGTTCAACTTCCTGATTCAACTCATTCATTGTGCACTGTAGAACGTCATTCAGACGCCTTGGAAGTACTTCGTCAGCGTTTCTGGGATGTTCTTTGGGACCTGATACACCTCAAGAACTAGCTAAATCGTCTTTGGTGGAACTGATCATTGTGCATTTGCCAGTTCGAGCCATACCACGCCGAGGTCCAATTTTTTTACCTTGGGTCTCTGGATTGTTCCCGAAGTCATACTGAGAGGCATTTTCTACAAAACCAGACATGCCTGGGACACCTCCTTTCTGGACTGACAAATCCAAATGTTCATTTTCTGGAGGATGTTTACACGTCGGCCTGGCTGCCATTACATAGAACAAGATTTTACCCTAAATGTTTAAAAGTGATATTGGTCTCAACTGGTTGCTGTCAAGTTTTGTGTCTCCATATTAAGAGAAAAAAAATCAAGTGCCTCTGACCAAGGAGAACGTACCGTCCTTCTTCCCGACTGATGAGGTTCCGTTGTGTGTGTGTGTGTGTGTGTGTGTGTGTGTGTGTGTGTGTGTGTGTGTGTGTGTGTGTGTGCGCGCGTGCGTGCTTGCGCACGCGGTCGTGCGCGTGCATGCGCACCAATTAGGGTGTTCTACCCGCGCTGGCCCAAACTGGATCGTGTGGATCCATATAGGTGGCCCTGAGAAGGGACTGTACAAGCGCTGGGGAGGAGGCTGCCACAGAGAGCAGACGACCAATCACCGCCGGGGACAGCAACGCCAAGACCTACACAGACTAGAGTCTGGGGTCCTTAAGGGCCTCCGACCAATAGGACGTAAATCTCACCCATTAAGCCTTTAATTCATCAGCTTCAAATCGTGCGCAGTGTGATCTTGAAAATGAACAGATGTTGTGTAGCCTATCATGAACCAAAATGAACAGATGTTGTGTGGCCTATCATGAACCAAAATGAACAGATGTTGTGTAGCCTATCATGAACCAAAATGAACAGATGCTGTCTGGCCTATCATGAACCAAAATGAACAGATGTTGTGTAGCCTATCATGAATCAAAATGAACAGATGTGTAGCCTATCATGAACTAGTCTGCACGCAGTGACACCTCCTTGAGGAAACTGAAACTAAAACTGAAGCCATAACCGTGGCCGTTCCCACCTTTGCCTCAATGATCTCACTGAGCGACGCTCTCAGAAAGTCTTGGTTATCTTGTTAGAGTATAACTACTTGTGGGCAATGGTCGAAGCCTATATTGTGCGAGGGGCTGTAGGATGCCCCTAGTTCCACAGCACTGAAAGCTGAAAAGCCGAGTTGTGTGACAGTAAGCTGCAGCATAGGCAGTGGCACATCTAAAGATAGGTTGTTATCAGTCTGTTTTTACTTTTTCCTGTCTCTTCCCCTCCCCCCTCCTCTCCGTCCCCACTCCCCCCGAACCACGGTCTCTAAGTCCTGGCGTTGGCGGGTCCATATAGCAGCAAGAGAATGCCGAAAGGCAAAAATCCGGCTAGAAAAGACAGTTGCGGAACAGGCAAAAAAAAAAATTAAAAAAAAAAAAATTTTGGTCTTGCGTGAAAGCAAAAACCAGCACAAGGACAGGAATATCTGACCTCAAAAGAGAAGATGCCACCAAGACCAAAACAGACGACGAAAAGGCCCAGATACTCAACGACTTCTTCCAAAGCGTTTTCACAGTGGAACCAGAGGGGGAGCTGCCAGAAGCCCCAAAATATGAGTTTAGCAGCACCTTGGCAGACATCGACATCCGAGAAGAAGATGTCAAAAAGCTCCTCACTAAGCTTAAAGTCGGGAAAGCAGCTGGACCAGATGGCACTCCTACCATCCTACTGGCGGAAACAGCAGACACCCCAGCACTACCTGTCAGCATCATCTTCAAGAAATCGCTGATTGAAGGACACCTCCCAAGCATATGGAAAATGGCCAAAGTTACGCCAGTCTTCAAGAAATGGAGCCGAACTTCAGCAAATAATTATTGACCTGTCAGCTTGACAAGCATACTCTGCAAGACCATGGAGACACTCATCAGGAACAAAATAATGGAACACATGCAAACAAACAACCTCATATGCAAAGAGCAACATGGCTTCACACCCAGGACGCTCGTGTGTAACACAACTTCTAGGCACACTGGATTATTGGACAGAAACCCTAGACAGAGTTGGCTCCATCGATGCAATATACATGGACTTCCACAAAGCATTTGATTCTGTTCCCCACCACAGACTGATACTCAAAATGAAGGCTCATGGTATCGACGGAAAAATGCTGCATTGGACAGAAGCGTTTCTCAGTGGACGCACACAGCAGGTGTTTGTCAATGGAAGCAAATCAGGAGAGACACGAGTCACAAGTGGAATCCCCCAAGGCGACGTCTTAGGCCCTATACTCTTCGTCATCTACATGAACGACCTGCCACGGACGACACCAAGCTGTTCGCCCAGAGCAACGAGCAAAATGCCCGAGAGACCCTCCAGGAAGATTTGGACAGACTGCAAAAGTGGACAGTAGCTTGGCTACTCAACTTCCACCCGAAAAAATGCTGTGTCCTGAAACTAGGCCACCCAGAGATCGACCAGACCTACTTCATGAAGAGCAAGGACCCAAGCAACAACAAGCATGCCCTAGCAACCACCAAAGCAGAGAAAGATCTTGGTGTGGTAGTAGACAGCCAACTGACCTTCAAGGACCATGTGTCACAGGCAACAGCTAAGGCCAACAGAATCCTGGGCGTTATATGGCGATCCTTTGATCATCTCACGGAGCATATCTTCATCCAGCTCTACAAAGCCCTCGTGAGACCAGTCTTGGAGTATGGCCACTCAGTCTGGCAGCCATCCCAGAAAACCCTCCAACGAGAGATAGAAGAGGTTCAGCGCAGAGCCACAAAACTCATTGGCAAACTGAAGGACAAACCATATCCAGAACGCCTGTAAACCCTCAAGCTGCCAGGCCTGGAACACCGCAGATGCAGGGGAGAAATGATTAACCTCTTCAAGTACATCACTGGCATCTACGACACAAGCCGAACCAACTTCGAGCTGCACGACAGATGCAACACCAGAGACCACAGCAAGAAGCTTGTAAAGCATTGATCCCGCCTTGACGTTCGGAGTTCATTCTTTTCCGAAAGAGTGGTGTCGGCTTGGAACAGCCTACCAGAGTCAGTAGTGTCCGCACCCAGCATGACCGCATTTAAAAACGGACTTGACGCCCACTGAGCCAACCACCCAGCACTGTACAACCCGGACTGCTAACAGAAGACCTTGCAAGTGCCAGCAGCTGTGGATATGGACAACATATTGACCGGTGAACTGACCTGCAACCACAGGTCTCAAACACCGAAAACATCAAGTATCAAGTATGTGGCCAAGGACTCCAACACCCGGCTGTTTGCAGATGATGCTCTCCTCTACAGGAATGTCTGCAGTGCCAAGGATCAGTCCTTGCTGCAAGCTGATCTTGACCGCCTGGCAGATTGGGAAGACACTTGGCAGATGAGAGTCAATGCAGGAAAGTGTAACACACTGCACATCTCGCCAGGCAGACACCTTTCCTTCCACTCTGCATACACTCTTCATGAACAAACACTGGAGGCAGTATCCTCAGCCAAGTACTTAGGAGTAACCATGACAAAGGATCTATCCTGGACCAAGCACGTTGAAACGGTGGCAGCCAAAGGGAACAGGACAGTGGGTTTTCTCCACAGAAACTTAAAAAAACTGCACCGCTGAGGTCCGCAAAGCCACCTATATGACCATGGTTCGTCCTACATTGGAATACGCTTCCACTGTCTGGGACCCTCACAAGAGACAAGACACTGACCTCCTGGAAAAGGTCCAGAGAAGAGCAGCTCGCTATGCCTGCAACTGCTATTTTGAACGCACAGCAGGCACTGTCACTGATCTTCTCCGGAAACTCCAGTGGGACAGCCTCGAAACCAGAAGGCACCACAACAGACTGGGAA
The DNA here is from genome assembly GCA_018398815.1 of Conus ventricosus. Classification (NCBI taxonomy): domain Eukaryota; kingdom Metazoa; phylum Mollusca; class Gastropoda; order Neogastropoda; family Conidae; genus Conus; species Conus ventricosus. The sequence continues at coordinate 1,333,730 of CM031598.1, forward strand.
TGCTGTATCGTATCGAGAATGGGCTGGTATATATTCCACCCTCCATGCTCTACCGTCCTTCTCGCTCCAGGGCCTGCGGCAGGAATAGTGCTCGCATCTTCCAGGAGCACTCAAAACACCCAGCTCTACACAACTCCTTCGTCCCCCGAACAGTCAGGGAGTGGAATAAATTTTCTAGTGAGACCACTACAACTCCAACAGTAGTGGCGCTGCAGCTCCAGTGACCTGCAGCCCCCCAAGGCTGGCCACTATTGGAAATCCACACTAGATTTGTATATATATATATATATATATATATATATATATATATATATATATATATATATATATATCTGTCAATGATGTTAAAAGGAAGGTTAAAACTCAAGGTTAAAACTCGACAAATTTGTTTCTAGCGGCGTTGCGCTGTCATCAGGATGGTTTTTGTTTGCCCACCGCCGATGTTATATAGCGTGTGGGCTCACGTTTGCGGTTGTTTGCACGTGCGGGTTGTCTGCACGTGTTTTTTTGGGCTTTCAGGTTTTTGTTTTGGATGTGTTCACTAACAACGATTTCCATTTATGCCTGCAGTTGTTTACTATTTCTGTTTTGGTGTTTAAAGTTGCTAAGTGTGGTTTGCATAGTATTAACCATTTTTCAGTTAAACATAGGTTGCACCTTTTTGAAACATTGCTGTATGGTGATGCTCTTTTTATGATTTTCCAGGATATATTGTAGCTTGTTTTTGCGTCTTTAAGTTTCCAGATATATTTGCTCAGTTCTGTTTGGTTTTTATATTTTTCTTTATTGAATGACTGTTTGTGGTTTGCATATCTGGTTTTGAAGTGGTTTTCAGTGATCCCTATGTATGTTTCTTTTTCATTTTCTGATGTTACAGTAGCCTGGTATACAATGTTGTTGTGGAGACATTTATTATTTAGTGGGCACTGCTCCTTTCTCCTGCAATTGCAAGATTTCCTTTCTTCACCCTTCTTTGCTGTGTTGATTTTCATTTTGTTGGATGCGTCAATCAGGTTTTTGAGGTTGGGCATACATGAGTACGATAGTTTGACAGTGTTTTTGTTAAATATTTTGGACAGTTTGTGCTCTTTTGGAAATGAAGTTGCTAGGATTTTGAAGAATTCTTTCCCTATGTTTGTTTTGAGTTTCCCGTCGTATGGGGGTTATACCATATGATTTTTCTTTTCCTATTTTTCTTGCTTTTATTTGTGTTGTTGTCCGGGTTGTATTGTAGTTTGTAATTGTATCCACTTGTTTGTAGTGCCTCCTGGTATTCCACTGCTGCATTGTTGAACACTCTCTCATTGCATGACAGGTTTGATAGTCTCTTGTTTATGCCATGGGGTATGGTCTTTAATACAGATGGTGGATGGTTACTTTTGGTGTGTACATAAAGAGGTGTATCGTTGGGTTTCTTGTATGGTTTATATATATGGTTGTTGAGATCCAGTGTTATGTCTAAGTAGTTCACTACCTTTTTGTTTGCTTCAATGGTGATCTTTAAGTTGTGGTTTTGGAAGATTTTGCATAGTTCTTTCTTCTTGTTTTCGATGGTTCTTGGGTTGTTTGTTAGTGCAGCAAGGCCATCGTCTCTGTACAGTCCGACTTGTTTTCCGAGTTTTTTCTTGATGTTGGACAGCATGAATAGTCCGACCAGTTCACATGTTTCTGCACCATCATATGAACCCATGGTTACGTCGAATGTTGAGTTTCTGTTGGTTTTCCTGATCCAGGTTTCATTTCTGCTGTGTAGTAATGTTTTCTTGGTGTGGAGAATGATTTCCATTTCTGACCCTGTTATGTCTGTGTGGTTACTGGCAAACTTCAGGGCTTTGGAGAGTAGTTCCTCATCTATGGATGGGTAAAAGTCTACTATGTCAAATGTGATAAATACTGTATTACTTTGTTTATTGAGTTTTTTGAACCATTGGATAACTTCGTATGTGAACACATCCAAAACAAAAACCTGAAAGCCCCAAAAAACACGTGCAGACAACCCGCACGTGCAAACAACCGCAAACGTGAGCCCACACGCTATATAACATCGGCGGTGGGCAAACAAAAACCATCCTGATGACAGCGCAACGCCGCTAGAAACAAATTTGTCGAGTTTTAACCTTGAGTTTTAACCTTCCTTTTAACATCATTGACAAATGTTGCTCCCCAAGGGGTCGAGCACTTTTAAAATCATTTTAGGCTCTTTGGTTATATTCATCTTGATTGCTCCTCACGTTGAGCACTGTGGCCCGAAAGATTTTAAAATGGAGGAAATCAATTTTAGGCAGTCAACAAAAAACATACCGTTCTCTAACCCACAATTCTACTTAAAAAGATTAATAGAACAAACCGAAAAGTTCGTACGCAATATGAGATGGAAAGCATTCGTTTTCCTGAACCCGAATGCAAAAAAAGAGGACAAAAACACCTACGATTTCAAATCATGGCGATCACCACCAGTCATAGACGATATGAAACCCTTTGAAGATCAAATGAAAAGAATGATAACCAATATTGAATTCAAAAAATCTAACAACGATTTCCAAACAACATTAAAAAACCAAATAAAACAAGTACAAAATGACAAAAAAATATTTGTGAAGGCTGACAAAACTAGCAATTACTACAAAATGGAACCAAAGGAATATTCTCAACTCCTTGACAAAAACATCCAGAAAAACTACAAAAAAGCTGACAAAAATATACATGACAGTATCCGCACTAAAGATAAAGAACTTGCAGAGCGCATAGACCTAAGTGACAGGATAGAAGCGACAGCAACAAAAGAAGCTTTCATAACACTCAAAGACCACAAACCCAACTTTCATAACAATCCAACATGCAGACTAATAAACCCATCGAAATCTGAATTAGGCAAAATAAGCAAGAAAATCCTGGAAAAAATAACAAAGGACATAAAATCAAACTCTGATTACAACCTCTGGAAGAACACATACGAAGTTATCCAATGGTTCAAAAAACTCAATAAACAAAGTAATACAGTATTTATCACATTTGACATAGTAGACTTTTACCCATCCATAGATGAGGAACTACTCTCCAAAGCCCTGAAGTTTGCCAGTAACCACACAGACATAACAGGGTCAGAAATGGAAATCATTCTCCACACCAAAAAACATTACTACACAGCAGAAATGAAACCTGGATCAGGAAAACCAACAGAAACTCAACATTCGACGTAACCATGGGTTCATATGATGGTGCAGAAACATGTGAACTGGTCGGACTATTCATGCTGTCCAACATCAAGAAAAAACTCGGAAAACAAGTCGGACTGTACAGAGACGATGGCCTTGCTGCACTAACAAACAACCCAAGAACCATCGAAAACAAGAAGAAAGAACTATGCAAAATCTTCCAAAACCACAACTTAAAGATCACCATTGAAGCAAACAAAAAGGTAGTGAACTACTTAGACATAACACTGGATCTCAACAACCATATATATAAACCATACAAGAAACCCAACGATAACCTCTTTATGTACACACCAAAAGTAACCATCCACCATCTGTATTAAAGACCATACCCCATGGCATAAACAAGAGACTATCAAACCTGTCATGCAATGAGAGAGTGTTCAACAATGCAGCAGTAGAATACCAGGAGGCACTACAAACAAGTGGATACAATTACAAACTACAATACAACCCGGACAACAACACAAATAAAAGCAAGAAAAATAGGAAAAGAAAAATCATATGGTATAACCCCCCATACGACGGGAAACTCAAAACAAACATAGGGAAAGAATTCTTCAAAATCCTAGCAACTTCATTTCCAAAAGAGCACAAACTGTCCAAAATATTTAACAAAAACACTGTCAAACTATCGTACTCATGTATGCCCAACCTCAAAAACCTGATTGACGCATCCAACAAAATGAAAATCAACACAGCAAAGAAGGGTGAAGAAAGGAAATCTTGCAATTGCAGGAGAAAGGAGCAGTGCCCACTAAATAATAAATGTCTCCACAACAACATTGTATACCAGGCTACTGTAACATCAGAAAATGAAAAAGAAACATACATAGGGATCACTGAAAACCACTTCAAAACCAGATATGCAAACCACAAACAGTCATTCAATAAAGAAAAATATAAAAACCAAACAGAACTGAGCAAATATATCTGGAAACTTAAAGACGCAAAAACAAGCTACAATATATCCTGGAAAATCATAAAAAGAGCATCACCATACAGCAATGTTTCAAAAAGGTGCAACCTATGTTTAACTGAAAAATGGTTAATACTATGCAAACCACACTTAGCAACTTTAAACACCAAAACAGAAATAGTAAACAACTGCAGGCATAAATGGAAATCGTTGTTAGTGAACACATCCAAAACAAAAACCTGAAAGCCCCAAAAAACACGTGCAGACAACCCGCACGTGCAAACAACCGCAAACGTGAGCCCACACGCTAATATAACATCGGCGGTGGGCAAACAAAAACCATCCTGATGACAGCGCAACGCCGCTAGAAACAAATTTGTCGAGTTTTAACCTTGAGTTTTAACCTTCCTTTTAACATCATTGACAAATGTTTGCTCCCCAAGGGGTCGAGCACTTTAAAATCATTTAGGCTCTTTGGTTATATTCATCTATATATATTATATATATATTTTTTTTTAAATTCAAATCTTTGCCAAGTCATTATATAATGACTGAAGAATTGTTAACCTGCACTTGTTTTCTCCCACTATTTAATTGTTCAGCAGTATAATGTTTGGTCAATCAGTGGAGATTGCATCTCTTAGGAGATCCAAGTAAAGGTTGTTCTGTACAATTCTTAGCCACTCACAATGCTTGGGTTATTGAACAGCAGAGCTGACACTCACACTGTTCCATATCTTTGATCTCCCTTGCATCCTTGAATGGATCCTCAAGCATAGGCTCAAAGATTGTCCCCTACATTTATACCGTTTGCATAATGTTTTTAGTTTTTAAGCACTTTTTTCCTCTCCACATTTTCCTTTTGTTCCATTTTACTACCCTTCGCTGGCTGCTTTGGGGGGGCTGTTGGATTCTTTTTTAACCCTTGTGATGAGAACACCACAGAATTATGGCTTTGGTGTGTCTCTTATTTGACACCAAGAGCACAGACACAATCAGCCGTGTCTCCCTGATGAGTCCGATCCAGCGGACGAAAGGCCTAGGAGCAGGCAATACAAATAGATCTGCCTTCGAAGGGAAGTACGATGGTTCCCTCAGGCTGCTAGTGAAGGGTTTCTCATATTTATAATATATTCCCCCCATTTTTTTGTCATCTTTAATTTTTTTTTTTTTTTTTTTTTAAATTCAAATCTTTGCCAAGTCATTACTATAATGACTGAAGAATTGTTAACCTGCACTTGTTTTCTCCCACTATTTAATTGTTCAGCAGTATATATATATATATATATATAATATATATATATATCATCCTTGTTGGGAGAACGCAGAAAGTTGTTGTGGAAGGGTCGTCATCCCATTGTAAACCAGTCTTGTCAGGTGTACCACAGGGAACTGTTCTGGGGCCCTTGTTTTTCTTAATTTATATAAATGAAAATAAGTAGAATCTCTCTCCTGGAACTACTATAAGGCTTTTTGCAGATGACAGTTTAGTATATAGAACAATCAGAAGCAAGAATGATACACGCATTCTACAAGAAGATCTAAACCTTTACAAGAGTGGGAAAGAATTTGGGAAAAAATGGAATTTCATCCTCAAAAGTGCCAAGTGTTGCGTATATGTAACAAACGCTCACTAATTAGATCAGATTATTCTATCCATAATACTATTTTTAAAAGAAACTAATGCTGCAAAATATTTAGGCGTGATTATAGATAGTCGTCTCAAATGGAAAGAACATTACAATTTAGTATGTAAGAAAGCAAATAACATCTTAGCTTTCTTACACAGGAATATCAATGACTGCCCCAAAGGTTAAAGACGACTGCTACAAAACACTGGTTAGACCAGTACTGGAATATGGTTGCTCAGTTTGGGATCCTTACCATCTAAAGGAGAGAACAGTAAAATGCCGACTCTAGGCCACTTTCGCCCTCAACCAGTTTTCGGGCGAAAGTGACCTAGAATCAGCATATTACTGTTCTCTGACAAGTAAGACTTCAATGACCAAAAAATAACGATTATCTACAAACAAACATACTGTGTAGGGTTATCCGTTTTCAATACTAATTTACTAAACTTTTCAGATTTCAGTTTTTGTTTAATCCTATGTTTTTCCTGGTCATTTTCAATAACATCATTTTCGCGCAAACATTCTTCAAATGAGTCTCTGTCTTTCATGTGAAATAAAACTACAGTCTTTAACTGTTCTCTAAAGTCTTTTAAAACCGAGTTATATTTCTGGCATAAAATCCACACACTTATCCCAGCATGTCTTCCGCTGAAAGCTAGTTTCGACAAAGTGTTTCTCTTTTAACTATGTCTCTTTCTGCCGAACAGTCATCTATAATAAATAGTGTCTGCGTTTCCTTCAAACAGTCTATAAAACTGTTCTAAACACTCACTCAGTTTATTGCTAGGATTAACTAAATATATGTCATCATCTGTCCATATAAATCCTTCTATCATGATATGCTTTGTTCCCTTTAAGTGTTGGACAGAAAACCACAATATGATTAAAATATAACGATAAACTGTTTGTAACAGGTCGAGGATAAATATTGTTTTTCCACAACCAGTCTGCCACAAATCAATGAGCAATGAGGAGTTTTTGTCATAAAGTTTAACTGCTCCATAGTTTTATAACAAGTTTAATCTAATCCAGTTATTATTTTTATCATACTCTCCGTCAAAACTTGTTCAGTATAATAAACCCCTATGAGGCCTAAATGTGTAAGATTAATCCAATTTAGTTCTGTAAGATTGTTTTTTATTTAAGTCAACATTGATTTTGTGCTTGTTGTTATGATCTTAATATCCTCGCCATTGTGAAGAACGACGATGGTAACGTTAAGGCGTTTAAACGTCTAAGTTTTGCCAGCTAATATTAATTCCTTTTATAAGGTCATCACTAACGCCCACAACCCATCCCTCTCCACATCTTTAAAGACAGAAATTTCAAATATCATTGTGAACGTGTCTCCTAATTTTCTGCTTGGAAAGAACTGTAATTTTGTAGAAGCTTTTTTTACAACTGTTTCTTTTCTGTGGAGGATGTACTGCTTTTTCCCATACGGCGTTATTTCAATTTCTTTCCGGCTATTGTCGTCCGGCATAAGACTTACATGTAAAGGGCCAGAGTTAAATGCTTTTCTGAAACTTTTTTGACGGCTAAAATATGTAAATGGGCTTATGAATTCAAATTTTATGTCCCATCTAAATATGGTTCTAAGTGCCATTTGAGGTCAGGTTTTCGAACTATTTTATATTCATACTGGCCAACATTATTTGCCTCTAGATTGCGCAGTTGTTCTAGTTTAGGAAACTTTTTGCTGTCGCTAACCTCTTTGCGTTTATAATCACCATCTTAGTGTACTCAAAACCATACAAAGCGCCCTATCTCACCGTTCTGTTCAAAGTCCGCAACGTCTGCAAGGTCTTTTAATCTAAAGTTATACCCCTCACAGGAGCTAATGTAACTCCCGATTCTTTTGGCCCACGCGACATTATTTTTTAGTAGCGTATTTTTTTATTTCTAAAACAATGTGTAGGTTATCGCATTTTACAACTTTTCCTGCTTTGTCTTTGATTTTTATATTAAATGATCCGACCCTCCCAAACTAATCTTTTAAACTGTAAATTAGGGAATTGTATAATTTTCATAATCGCAATATGCAGCTTTCCCTGATGGAAGAGCTCTTAAAACAGTTGAGGGCCTTCCGTCATATAAGTTTCATCATGCTCAGCTCATCCAAATGAACATAGAGTAATGAATGTAAATGCAAGTCGAGCGGACTTTCCCCCTCAAATGTAGTTTTATCTGGCGCAGCACTAAAACTATGAGGGGGGTAATTGCTAGTTGTAAACCCTTTAACATTTTAGCTAGCTCTCTATCAAAAAAGTAAGATACTTCTTCAGGCTTGAATGTTAACATTGTTTTTAGATTTGCATTGTTTAATTTTGAGAGTAATGTAAAAGTTATCATTGCTTCTTTTAGTGAGCAAAACCCATAATAACCATCAGTATTGTTAACTGGCAATTTTGGCCCCTGCTTTGTCAACTTTTAGAACCGTATTATTCTCCTTGGCTTCGCTTATATTAAACCATACGACTTTGTAAATATTTCATGAAGTGCAACCATTTTGGCTCCGCATTCGTTATCAATAGCATTGTTCTAAAAAACGAAGGACGGGCTTGGGGTTTTTATTGTTACAAACATTTTTTAAACGAAATAAAAAATGAGTGCATTCAAATATACTGGTGCAAAATATTCTGTTGGGCCGCACTAAAAATCTTAAAAATATAGCAACTGATACTCTTGACATTTCGGTGACCCGACTGCCTCTTTTCATAAAAAGGTGATACTCCATTTAAGAGCTATCTTAACCCCCTATTGAAAATGACCACATCAAGAAAGCGTGGTTTAGTCATCCGATGCAGTTTTTTTCAGAACCAGTTAAACTTTGCTGGTGTTTTGCGCATCAACTGGGTGTGGAGTGTCGTATGCTGATCATTTAAATCACCATGATCCTTTGGTGAGGTCAGTGTACAATTTCATTTTTTTATTACACCTTCAGACGTATTTTTACTGAACTGCAAGCGCCATTGCCCAAAAGACCAACCGTTTAATCCACTCAGCAACAGAATAGACATGAAGCTTTTGAAATGATCTGTAACGAAATTTAATATTAACATCAAGACAAGGGTTTGGACAAAAATTGGAAACATAATCATGGCTAGGCGACCTTTATTTTCGGGGCCCCGCACCGAAAGTATAACTAAGACTGGCATCCCCCTTTCAAATCTTTCTTTTTTTGGGACACTGTTTACCGGGTCCTAAGCAAGAGCATAAAACGCAGGACAACATTTTATCTTAGACACTTTTCTAAGGGCCTAACTAGGCGGGAATAGAACGAAAAAAAC
>CM031598.1:1342884-1410193 GCA_018398815.1 Conus ventricosus
CCCAGGTGACAAAGACTTAAGTGTGCACTCTTGTGTACTGTTCTGACTTTGCAAAATATCCAAGAAGACATAATCACGATTTTGCCTTTTTTTATCAAGCCTGTTTGCAATATATGACAGAAGACAAGACACTGATTCTGTTATTTTCCATTATGTTTGATCTCCACAGTATCCAGGAGACAGACATGTGGGACCCAAAAAAATATGCTGAATGCACGGCTTCTTTAAGTTTGCATGTGTTCACGTTTCTATCAATAAACAACTTCAAACAAAATTTAAACTTAGCTTTTAAACGGAGGAGGAAAGAAGCATCAGCTAGCTTACCTTGATCTGCTGCATGCGCTGAATGTTCTTGTACAATCGGTCTTTTCTTGTCAGTTCTGACGATCTAGACACAGAAAACAAACATGGATATACAAACATAGGAGCTGACTGTTCTTGTACAATTGGTCTTTTCCTGTCAGTTCTGACGATCTAGGCACAGAACACAACATGACTATACAAACATAGGAGCTGACTGTTCTTGTACAATCGGTCTTTTCCTGTCAGTTCTGATGATTAGACACAGAACACAACATGACTGTACAAACATAGGGCTGGCAAAAGACTGCTTCAAAAAGGTCAAACTGCTCTTTAAAATTCCATTCTGTATTCACATTTTAAAGTTGTAAACAACATAAAAAGAATTATGTATGTTCCTAAAAGTTAGAGATGTTTTTTTGCTTTAAACTACCAGCTGCATCAATGATGCTTTAACTGCCAGCTGTTGTGAAATGTCTTTCTGTTTATTTTCTGAAGAAAAGTGGTTAGAAAACATTCAGAGGCCATCCGGCTGGCCTGTTTCACACCCCTGGGAATCCATTTCCTCATCAATGTCACGCATTTCACATCACCATCACTCCAATTTCCCAAAAAACTCCTTCTTCTGCTCCAAAAGGAAAGTTTCTTTTAAATCTACCATCACAACCAGTCTTGTCACCACAATTCCTGGTGGCTTCACTGCTGCAACTGACTTTCTGCCTGAAAACATTTCTGTTCTGAACCTAGTCTATTCCCTCCTCCTTCCCCTCCCCATCTGCCCCTCCCCCCATCCCCTCCTAAGAAACACACTATTCCATCACAAATATTATACATACACCTATACATGACTACCATAATCACTATCCATATACATGCATGCACACAAATTTAATCTCTGTAGATTTAGATATAAGACTTTCCCCTCCTTACTCTCCTGCCCATCTCCAACCGTGCTCAAAACCACCTAAATTCTCCTTTGCCCTCTCCCCTTCCCCCGTCTCTCTGTCTGCCTGGTTTGGTTCCCTTTGTCTGAGACCCCTTTCTCCCTTTTTTCCGTCTTATGCACACGCCCTGTCACCCATGCAGTAGTAAACAGCCGTTCATGTGTTTGAGTAATGGTAGTCGAAATAGAAAAGGGGGGGTTGCGTTCATTACATTTTGATGTGTGAGGCGTCCAGGTGACAAAGTTTTAGTGTGCACTCTTTCATTACAATTTGGATGTGTGAGGCGTTCCCAGGTGACAAAGTTTTAGTGTGACACTCTTTCATTTACAGTTTGATGTGGTGAGGCGTCACAGGGGGGGGACCAATGTTTTAGTGTGCACTCTTTCTTACAGTTTTGATGTGTGTGGCTGTCCCAGGACACGGCAGTTCTACTGATACATTAGTCGCTGGAGTCAAATTCTTCAAAAGGTGAGACGGACAAGCAGAAGAAACAAATGTGAGCGGTCTTGTATCTGACACCTAGAGTGTCGAGATAAGGCCCGAACGGTTCCTTGAAGGGGCTGCTTCGAGTTTGCGTGGGTGATAAGCGAACCAAACACCATTTGCCGGTTGCTGTTCCTGTATCGAGCCTAGGTACACAACGACTGACACACAGGCGTTCGAGCAGCTTAAACCTCGAGAAAAGCGGATATTGTCTCTGTCAACAACACCCTGTGAGCTATTTTCTGCCAAGTGGCACACACCACACACACACATCCACTACACTCTCTCTCACTCTCTCTCAATGTTTGCAGACAGTGTCACCATCCTTCGTTTGCCTCAACAAGTTTCTGTTCCAGACGCTTGAAGAAAAAAAATAAATTTCTTGTACACATACACAAACGCACGCACGTTACGGGGGGCGTGCGCGGCGCGCGCGGCGCACACACACACACTCACACACACACCACACACACACACATGCGCACAGCATGTAGCGCGCACTCACCAATATGTACGTCTAAGCAGAAACTTACCGTCAGATACCCTCATTTGATTTTATTAACCATTTACAGATGTGGGTTTAGGTATTGAACTTTTAACAGCCTGACTAATGGAAAAAAAAAAAAAACAAAACAAAAACAAGACCAGCGCTTTGAAAAACTGCTGCAACCCAATGTCAGGTGAGCGTGTGTTGTGTGTGTGTGTTGTGTGTGTGTGTGTGTGTTGTGTGTGTGTGTGTGTGTGTGTGTGTGTGTGCGTGTGTGTCTGTGAGAGAGAGAGACAGAGAGCGAGAGAGAGAGAGTGAGAGAGGAGAGGAGAGAGAGAGGAGAGAGGGAGAGAGAGAGTGAGAGAGAGAGGAGAACGAGGAGAAGAATGAGAGTGAGAGAGAATGGTTGAGTAAAAATGATCTACCACGACATCTGGACGCAAATTTACCACTTATTAAAATCAATAGGGAAGAAAAGAAACATGCACAGTGTACACCGGCGGCGCGCATGCAAAAAAAAACTGAGAGAGAGATGAGAGACAGATGAGAGGATGTGATGAGAGAGAGAGAGAAGAGAGAGATGAGAGGAGAGAGTGAGAGAGAAGAGAGAGTGTCTGACATAGAGAGTGGGGAGATGAGATTGGGGGGTGTGGGAGTGGATATGACTGATTCGAGAATACATACTTAAAGAAACAGACATGCACGGATACCTTTGTACACACAAAATCAATTTAAAAGCATTGCAGGAGAGGAGAGAGAGAGGGAAGGAGAGTAGGAGAGTGGAGGTGGCGAGGGAGGACTGATTAATAATACAAATATGAAGTATGAACTTGACTTGCACGATAGCTTTGTACATACCAAAATCAATAAAAGATGATCAGGAGAGAAAATGTTTCACATGACAATGGTTGCACTCTTACTGACAATCTCTCTCTCTCTCTCTCTCTCTCTCTCTCTGTCTCTCTCTCTATTCTCTCTCACATCACCACACACACACAACACACACACTCACACAACCCACACACACACACACACACTCTCTCTCTCTCTACTCTTCTCTCTCTCACACACACACACACACACACTCACACACACACACACACACACACACACACACACACACCCCACTTCTCTCGCTCTCTCACCTCCTCTCTCTCTCTCTCTCTCACAACACACCACACACACACACACAAGCACACACACACACACACACACACTAAACATTCCATACCCATACACGGCACACGGCATACGAGACTGAGGCGGGAGAGGGAGAGAGAGAGTGAGAGTAAGGAGATGAGAGAGAGAGAGAGTGAGAGAGAGAGGAGCGAGAGATGAGAGGAAAAGAGAGAGAGAGAGAGAGGATGACGAGGAATACGAGAGAGAGAGAGAGAGAAAGAGAGGAGAAACTGAACTGAAAACTGACGTGCATGCATGTCTTCACCGCACCAAAACAGATATACACACACACACACACACACACCACACACCACACACACAAACATATACACGGCACACGGCATACGAGGACTGACGGCTGGGTCGGGAGGGGGGGGAGGGAGGGAGGAGAGAGACAGAGAGAGAGAGAGGGGGGGAGGACAGAGAGAGAGAGGAGAGAGTGAGAGATGAGAGAGAGAGCGAAAGAGAGAGAGCGGAGAGAGAGAGAGAGAGAGAGAGAGCTGAATTGAAACTGACGTTGAATGCATGAACTTAACAGAACAAACAGATCACACACCTACACACACATCACCACACTCACTCACACACACCACACACACACACTGACTCACACACACACACACACCACACACTCACTCGCACGCACGCATGCACACACGCACGCCACGGCACGCACGCACGCACGCACGCACGCCACGCCTCGCACGCACACACATGTGTACTCACGACCCTTGTAGTAAAGCCATGGGTTCTGTGGTCAATATCCACTTCTCATCACATAACTGTTCACTATCACTTTTAAACACAAACAAAATGTCTTGTCGGCCACTGTCTCGTGGGTTGGGTCCTTAACTCTCACATCAGCAAGCTTGTGTTACAGTTAGTGTGACACTGACTGGGCTTTTGCTGGTTGTCCCTCTCCTCTCTCAAAACGCCCCCACCCCACCCGTCCCCACCCCACACTTTAACTTGAGTACACTTTGCCAGTTGAAAAAAAAATTCTAAAAAAAACAATAGTTGATGTTCAGTAGTTACTTCCTTAATGTAATAATTTTAAAACCTATATTTATCACATGTGAGCTTACGTTTATTCAGAAGCAACACTCAAACACGTTAACTAATGATTTGTTTTTCTCTTTCTTTGTCTCTTAGACCTTTTCCCCACTGTCTTCTCAGATCTTTAAACGTTCAAATTGTCAGTGAGAGAATGACCGTTTTGTTCCTAATCCTTTCGGCCATCCCCCCCCCCCTCTCTCTCTCTCTCTTCTCTCTTCACACACACACACACATGCACGCATGCACGCACGCAACGCACGCACAACGCACGCACGCACGCACACACACACACACACACACACACAAACTCACACACACACACACACACACACATCACACTAAAACACCCTAATGGTACTACCAACAACACACTTTTAATTTGAATTTGCCGATAGAATTAGTAGTAGTGATTAAATGAAGTATTTTTTTAATTCTAATAATTATTCACTTATTTATTGTTAGCTACTACCATTAAGTTGTCAGTAGTATTATTTTGCTTGTAGTAATTAGGTTTTATCCTCTTCGTTTCTTTATTTAGGCATACGTTGCTCTCATGCAACCTAGTACATATAATATGTGCCAAACAAATGAAGAAATAGTTTATATACAACGGTTTGTAAATACGGCCCCTTTACAAATGCTAACGAACTTTTCTATTCACAAAGATTTCTTGCCAACGCCTGGCCTACTTCGGCTCACAAGCGCCATCAGGCCAGCACATCAGGCCAACGATGCACGCGCCGACGCGTCAGGCTAGCCTGGAGGTTTTGCCGCTCGCAAAGTTCTCTGTCAGAATGTTTTAAACACGAATTCAATTATGGTACTCCACTGAGAGAGCTAAATGCAGCTTTTGTCACACTCTCAAGTACTCACTGCGTATTGCTCTCGTACAGAAATTATAGTCTAAAAAAACTTGTACAGTTAAATATAAACTTAATGATGTGCACAAGTCTCGAAGCGTCCAAAACTCTCACCCCAAGGCGGTTTCTTCGCTGACAACAAGAAGGCGCGTCTGGCACTGCGGTGGCTGACTCGTTTGGGCCTAGCTGGGGTCTAAAGGCAAAGCGTTTGAGCAAACTGAATGCCGTGGCTCTATCAGATGGGCTGGCGCCGCCGGCACGTGGACAAAGTTTTAGTGTGCATATTTTCATTACAGTTTGATGTGTGAGGCTGTCCCAGGTGACAAGTTTTAGTGTGCACTCTTTCTTTCAGTTTGATATGTGACGCGTCCCAGGTGACAAAGAACTCTTAAGTGTGCACTCTTGTGTACTGTTCTGACTTTGTCAAAATATCCAAAGAAGACATAATCACGATTTTTGGCACTTTTCTATCAAAGCTCTGATTTGCAATATATGACATGATGACAGACACTGATTCTGTAGTTTTCCATTATGTTCTGATCTCCACAGGTTTATCCAGAGACAGACATGTGGTAACAAACAAATACGCCTGAATGCACGGCTTCATAAGTTTGCCATGTGTTCACGTACTATCAATAAACTATTCAAACTAATTTTAAACTTAGCTTTTAAACGCGGAGGAGGGAAAGGATTGAAGCCATCAGACTAGCTTACCTTGATCTGCTGCATTGCGCTGAATGTTTCTTGTACCATCGGTCTTTTCTTTTCAGTTCTGACGATCTAGACACAGGACAAACATGACCTATACAACATAGGAGCTGACTGTTCTTGTACAAATCTGGTCTTGTCCTGTCGTTCTGGCGATCTAGGCACAGAACCACAACAATGACCTATACAAACAATTGGAGCTGGACTGTTCTTGTACAATCGGTCTTTTCCTGTCTCAGTTCTGTTGATCTAGACACAGAGAACACACATGACTGTACAAACCTCAGGCTGGCAAAAGACTGACTTCAAAAAAAGGTCAAGCTGCTCTTTAAAATTCCACTTCTGTGGCATTACATTAATGTTGTAAACACATAAAACGAAATTATGTTGTTCCTAAAGTTAGAGATGTTTTATTGCTTGTAAACTAACAGCTGCATTCAATGATGGCTTTAACTGCCAGCTGTTGGGGAAATGTCTTTCTGTTTATTTTTCTGAAGGATAAAGTGTTTTGCCGAAACATTCAGAGGCCATCGGCTGCCTGTTCACCACCCCTGGGAATCCTTTTCCAATCCTCAATGCCACAGCATTTCACTTCACATCCTCAATCCAACAAACTCCTTCTTCTGCTCCAAAAGGAAAGTTCTTC
The DNA here is from genome assembly GCA_018398815.1 of Conus ventricosus. Taxonomy (NCBI): domain Eukaryota; kingdom Metazoa; phylum Mollusca; class Gastropoda; order Neogastropoda; family Conidae; genus Conus; species Conus ventricosus. Next base: position 1,349,548 of record CM031598.1, read on the forward strand.
AATCTACCATCACAACCAGTCTTGTCCCACAAGTCCTGGGCTTCACTGCCTGCAACTCTGACTTTCTGCCTGAATCATTTCTGTTTGAAACCTAGTCTTTTCCCTCCTCCATTCCCCTCCCCCATATGCCCCTCCCCCCATTCCCCTCTAAGAATCACACTATTCCATCACACATATGTATACATACCACCTATTCATGACTTCCATAATCACTATCCATATACATGCATGCACACAAATGTAATCTCTGTAGATTTAGATATAAGTACTTTCCCTCCTTACTCCTCCTGCCAATCTCCAACGTTGCTTCACACCACCTAAATTCCTCCTTTGCCCTCTCTCTTCCCCTGTCTCTCTGTCTGCCTGGTCTTGTCTCCCTTGTCTGAGACCATTTCTCCTTTTCTCCGTCTTGATGCACCAGCCCCTGTCACGATCGCAGTAGTAAACAGCCGTTGTCATGTGTTTTGAGTAATGGTTAGTTCAGAAATAGAGAGCTAGTTGTGCGCGTGTGCTCTATGTGTATATGTGAGTGTGCGACGTGGGGTGTTGTTAAGATTGGGGTTTTGGTTAAGGTGGTAGGTTAGGCTAGGTCTAGGGGATGGGGAAATAAGAACACAATAGTTCTTGAGTTCAATCTTGACTTGTTGAAGGGATGGGATGGGGGAGGATGGTTTCATTCCGAGTGTTACCCTTTTGTTACTGGGTTCTAACACTAATCGAAGGCGGGGCAGGATATCGGCTGTTGTGTTGTCAAGTCTGTGAGTTGTTTTGGTCAATGTGTGCTGATGCACGAGCAACAACTAGTCGTTGGTCCGGGTCGTGTCAGCTCTGCGGAGGGATACGCTGACTCTGCCCAATGTGTTTTGTGTGTGAGTAGGAGGTTCGCTGATTCCGACCAGGTCGGAATTGCGTTGGGGTAGCTTTCACTTCGGTCCCTGGTGGTTCGTCGGAGTGGACGCGCCTTGTAGTTGCGGCAGGCAGCGCGTTAGTTGAGCTGAACACACACGACTTCGAGTCATAGTTAGGGCCAGGTCCTCGTCGGGTTCTGGTTTGCCTTGGACTGTGCCGGGGTTCTGTGTCGTCTCTGTTGCAAGCCACTTCCAGCCAGTTGTAGAACTGGTGTGGTTGATCGTCTGTCTGCCAGGTTGCGTGATTCCGTTATGTTCGTGGTGTTGATGGTTCGTCGTTGTCTTGTATGTGCCGGGGGTTCTGTGTCGTCTTTGTTTGCAGCCACTTCAGCCAGTTGCAGAAACTGTGTGTGGTGAACGTCTGTCTGTCCCAGGTTGGTGATTGTTAGGTTCATGGTGGGGTCATTCGTCATGTTGTTTTGTATTATGGCGAGTTGTACGGTAGTTGTATTCATGCTATGTTTAGATGATTATGGTTGTTGTGTTATACGGGTTGTCTGTCGTATTATGATGTCTTGTCTGTGATTGAAAACTTCTTGTCAGCCGGTTTGTGTTTTACTCTTTTTTTGTATTTCTGTATGTAGTGTACATAGGGGTTCCTGATGTTCGATTGTCATGTGCAGTTTGGTAGACAGTGTGGGTTAGATATAATAAACGTGGTTGGACGGTGATGTTAGATATTGGTTGTGATTAGTTCATGTTAATTTTCAGGGGGTCCCCCCAGTAAGGAAGTAATTCGAGGTTTCAGTTTTTGTTGAGGATCGTAGTAGAGTAGGTGCAGATGTGTCTGCCGTGAATCGTTATGGGATTGTGCTCAATTTCAGTTGTAAATAGTAGTAGTTCGTTGAAATTGACGTTACGATTTCGGGGTTGACCTGCACGCATTGGATTTGGTTAATCTGTGCAGTGGGGCCAAGGCTATAATTGGTAGTCGAATGGTTTATAATGGAGTACGGTCGTGACTATTCAATTCATCTGGTGTTCTTTTCACTTTCGTTTCGGTCATGGTTTCGACGCGGGTGCGTGCGAGTGCAGCTGTATTCTGAGACGTTCGCGTTTGGTACAGGACAGTGAGTCCATATGGTTAGAAGGTGATTTTTTTTAAAAGTAAATGACAGTCGTCAAACATGCAGGGATGTATGTGTTTGTGACAGAAATAGGGTTGGAGAAAGAGAAGAATGATATCTTAGGTTGCAGGGGAGGACAGTCCCTTGATTGAATTTTGTAGTCGGAAAGAAGGGTATGGTAAGTTTTAAGGACGGGTGGTAGCTCAGCAGTTGATGACATAAAAACGGAGGATGTGCAGCATGTAATATTGTATGAAGTATGGTTGTGTTTGCATTAACAAGGATTAACCACTGGGTATTGACAGGAGATGAATGAGAGGTGGGGTTGCTGGGGGATGAAATATTAGCGAACAAATCATGTGTTGATATTTTGATTTATAATTGACAGTTGCAAAGAGGGTGATGAGAATGTGAAGGGTTGTGGCTGCGAGCACGATTTCTCGTGTATGAATATGTTAGAACTGGGAACGTTTTTTTTTTTTAAAAATTGATAAGTTTTTTTTTTGTTCTTTTGTTGTTGTTGTTTTTTTTTTATATGGATTACTATTGATTACTAGGTGGAAAAATTTCCTTGTGAAAGTGCCTATTTCTATTTTATTTTTAGATTTTCGAAGGGGAAGGCCCGTGGTTGTCCGTGTGGGATTGCTTAGAGTGGGATTATTTTTCGAGATATTGTTGTGAGTCATTAATTTCATATATAATCTGCGCTGATTGGTCTCTCGAGAGAATATTGTTTTACTGCTGTTGTAAAGGTTGGCAGGGACATGGATATGTTAACCCCTAAGAACGGTTGTGGGGGGGTGTATCGAAATGCAAGTGGTCACTCTCATTCCGAGTGGGAGGTAGGCAATTGGAGATGGAGAGTTATGCTGTACCAGGGTAGCCTATGAATGCCTTTGATGACTCGGAGTAGTAGCATCATTACAGTAGTGGCCTACAAGTTGTGTTAGAGGTATCCTGTTTCGTCCTGAGGCTGGGGCCAGATCACCGCAGTCTACTGATCTGCGTCAAGCCCTGAAGCAGCTTTGATGGGTGAGCGGCGGCGCTTTTCCGTGCCTGCCGCTTTCCCGGGGGAGGGAGACCATCCAGGCCGTCTGCGTCTGTGCAGACAGCTCTCCTCTGCTACCGGGGCTCTCTGGGAGTTCTCCAGCAACCCGTTGCTCTTCCCTGGTCGGGCGGTCCTGTGAGCCCCGGGATATCTCGAGTCGAGAGGCACCGCAACAGACCGTCTCTCACCCGCAGTGTACGCGGGGGGGGGGGGGGGGCCTTCAGAGGAGGAGGCGTCTCTTCGAGCCCCGGACCTCGTCGAGTGGCGACTGCACCAGGCTTTCCCTCAACGTTCGTTGTCCGGCGGGGGCCTTCAGAGGTGTTTGTGCCAGGCGGGGGAGGAGTCAGACTGAGGAGCCACGGTCGCCGCCGGGGTGCGAGTTTCTTCGGGGAGTCGGACTGTGGGACGGCACGGTGCCACGGAGTGCAGTCGTCCGGGGAGGGTCAGCTGTGGAGAGGCCGAGTACAGCGCGTGGACTGGAGCTCTCGGGCCGGGATGGGTTTTGTCACATGGGGTAGTATAAAGGGGTTTTAGTGTTAGGCAGTAGGGTTAAGTGTTGATGGTAGGTAGTAGAGTTAAAGGGTGGTAGTTACTGCTCCTTTGGGGACGTAGTGGCCAGCACAGTGTAGGATACTTGTCGTTGCCTCCCTTAGGGGACGCAGGAAGTGACCAGTGCGGTATAGTAGTCCCGGGTCAAGGAGAAGAAGGGTGGGTCTGGGGAGAGGTGTGGGTCGTGGTTAGTAGTTCAGATATTAGAGTCTTGGGGTTTTGTCCTTGTCCCTAGTAGTTAGTCACCTCGTGATGCGGGCTATATCTGCGTCCCTAGGTCGCAGTGTTATTCCGCTACTGGATGCTTTAGCTTTGTTGGGGTCTCGGGGTCGTTAGCAGGGTAGTGTGGGGTCAGGGAAGAAGAGAAGTGAGATAATGGTGTATGGGCGTGGATGGACGTGAGTGGTGGGACCATAGTTAGTGTGTGAGTTGCAAATAAAAGAAGTGCGCATGATTGTAATGCTGGTTATTGTGCGGTATTGTCGCTCTCGTGTGTAATAGGTGATGGAAAGGGTGGTGGGGCCTGTCCGGTTTGCGTCCCGTTGATTTTGGTGGAGATGCGGGGTACTTAGGTGGTTCTGGGTAGGTGATAGGTAGCTAGAAGGGAGGTAGGGGGGTGTTATGTGTCCGTGTGTACGTCGTTGGAGTGGGTGGTTGGAGGGAGCGTCTTGGCCAGCAGTACCCTGGGGAGGTGGTACGTTGTGTCCCTGTTCACTTCAGCAGGTTTCCAGTGGCATTGGGCAGGGCACTTGTGTTGGTGTTAATGGCGTTGGCCGTACCGGTGTGAGTGAGGGTAATTTGTACTGTTCAATAAACATTGAGTGGTGGTTGGAAGTGCGAGTGACTACGCAGTATAGTGTAGGTGAGGTGTTGGAAGGCGTACCAGGCGTTCTGTTGTGTCCCTCGTATGTGGGTATTACCCAGTGAGTTGGTAGAGTGGTTTACCCAGCCCGTGACTGAAACGTGTGTGCTTCGGGATATCCTGTGGGGATTAAGGGCAGAGTAAGCCCGGGTGACTGTGCGTGGAAAGCACGAGGTAGTGCGCAGGGGTTGTGACACTAAGGGGTTGAGAGTGGCATATGAACTTGTGGGGTGCTATGTGATCTGTGAGCGGTGGGTGAGCGGCCCCCCCCCTACCAGAGCCAGTGAGGGCCGTGACTTGTAGATTCATGTGAATGCGTGGAGCATGCACAGTGGACGGTTGACACTCGGTGTCAACGTGATTCAGTCAGGGCCAGACAGTTGCATTGATAATATTGCATGGGTGGTGCTCATGTGGGTATGAGTACACAGTGTGGGTGGAGTTGTGCTGGTTGCGTGTGACTCATTGAGAGGTATGGTGGACTTGTGTAGGTTGCTTCAGGGGCATGTGCGTAGTCAGGAACCTCCCGTGCGCTCAGATCGCATACTTTCGTTGCTAGCTCTTGGTGGTAGGGGTACCTTGTCAAAACAACACCCGAGGCCCATCCGCAGTACGACCCCGATAGTGTCATGGATCCACAGGCCACAACGGCAGATACCAAACTAAGTTAGTGACCTGGAGGCGGGGGTGGTGTCAAGAACAGGGGACAGGGGCTTATGCGAGGTTGCAAGTTGGGAACGGCGATGGTTTAGTTGGGGGAGGAGCTTCGCCAAGTTCGTCACGGGACTCGAGTGCGTTATGCGGATGAGAAGACGGCGAGGAGAAGCAGGTTGGAGCTCCGGATGGAGGAGAAAGTGAGGCAGATGATGAAGGAATGAAGAAGAGGAAAAGCTGCTAGCAGAGGGAGTTAGAGTGAAGCAGAGGAAGATTGAAGAGGAGAGAAGTGCTAGGCAGAGGAAGATGGAAGAGGAGAAAGTGATAGACAGAGGAAGTGGAAGAGACGAAAGCTGTAGGCAGAGGGAGCTCGAGATGCAGCAGGCGGAAGATGGAAGAGGAGGAAAGCTGCTAGGCAAGAGGAGGAGCTTGAGATGCAGCAGGTGAAGATGGGAGAGGAGGGAAAGCCTGTAGGCTGAGGGAGTTAGAGACGGCTGAGGATTGAAGGATGAAGAGAGAACTGGAACTGCAGAGGAAGGAAGAGGTGGAAGGAAAGGCGATAAGAGAAATAGAAGCTCAGGCACGGCAAGCTGAGTTAGAGGCAAAAGAGAGCGAGAGCTAAAATACAAGGAGAGGACAGGCCTCAGATGAAGCATGCGCACAGAAACGCTTTGATCGAGGTGAAGGGAAACGAAGCGTGTCCATCTTGAGCGCTAGGATGAGAACGACAGACCGTAGAAGCGCTTTCATCGCCCAATTTGAGCGTGTAGCCCAGATGTGCAAGTGGAGCGAGACCTCATGGCCCACACGTCTGATGTCTCTGCTGAGAGAAAGGCTCTAGAGAAGCAGTGATGCGGTTAAAGTGTGGATGAGTTAGGCGACTCTGATCAGATAAAGAACGCCCTGTTCAGCCACTTCAGGCTAGATGCTGAGGCATACGGGAAAAGTTTAGAAGCATCAAGAAGGACGCTGTGAGACTTGCGCCCCAGGTGCTGGGAAGGTTGAAGCGGTGGTTTTCCTCTGTGTGGCGCACCAGCGGGCAAGGATGAGAGAGTGGCAGAGGATGTAAAGGAATCTGTTTTTTCAAGAACAGTTTTACCAGTTGCTGTCACCGAGTTCACGATCGCAGGTCCGGAAGAAAAGGCCCGATACTGCTGAAACAAAAGGCGACCAGAAGCTATGTTTTAGCAGAGAGAGGCCAAATGAGTTGGGAGGAAGGCGAAGCAAGACCGAACGGTGTAACCAGGCCACCCTGGTAATGGGGCATTGAAACGACAGTGAGCAGTCTGCAGAGAGGCCAACCAAGTGATTGGATGCACTACAGGCAACCGAAACAGGAGATCAGGAAGGGCCTAGTAGATCGACCAAGTTGTTTTAATGCAAGAAGCCAGGCCACATCGCTATGAATGCCCTGCTGAGCCCATTCTGTTGGAAGCTGTTCATTGTTGTGACCAGCCCAAGCTCGAGTAGTCCCTACGTTGTGTCGCCCATGCGCTTGAGCAGCATACGACCTGCGTGCATTGTAGAGGTCACGGGTCGCCGGCAATGGGATTAGGACACTGGTGCCGGATACACCGGTTAGTGCCAAGTGGTTGGTACCGGCAGATGCGTACACAGGAGAGACAGTCCCAGTAGTGTTGGCTGTATCCAGGTTGTTGGTCTGTGTTGCTGTGGCGGTAGTAGAGTTGAAGTCGCCATTTTTCGAAGGGGAGTTGGAGGTTTTGTTCATTTGAAAACAGCCTGTGGAGGAAGTCCTGATCGGAAAACTTTGGCAAAGAGTGTAGGAGATTCCGGTGGGATACGTGTGCCTGTATACGCAGACCGGCGTTGTAAGGGGCAGTGCAGACACGCGAGCAGAGGAGCCAGAGAGCAGCAAGAAACCAGTACCACTGGCCCGTCGAGGGAGTTGCATTTCTGAACACCTCTACCCAGCCAGTTAATTCAGATGCAGGACCAGGAACGAAACTTGAGGAAGGCTCGAAATGTGCGTGTGAAGCAGGGAGCCACTTCCATACCAAGTTTTGACGAGTCGAGTACGCTCGGATAATCTGGAGTTTGTTCTGGTCAGGCGGTTTGAGGGTCCCAAGGACTAGCGAGGTCAAAATCTGCGTCCCAGCTGAAACTACGGGCCCGGAGATGAAGCTTAGCCCACGACGTACCAGTCTGGACACTTAGGTACACACCGAACAAGGAGCGAGTTGGGTCGCATTTTTATTGGCAGGCTTGCATGCTGGACAATTGGTCGGTACTGCAGTCATGCGTCCAGTGTCAGCGTATGTGGATAAGGGAAAAAGAGACTTCAAGAGTTCCCGTCGTGAGGACACCACGGAATGCGCGGGGCCCATGCAGACACTGAGAGATCAGTGGTTGCAACCGGCCAAGGCAAGATCTCGGGCACAACGGCAGAGTCCGTCGTTAATTCTTAGGAACAAGGTAGCTGAGACGTGTGAGTTGACAAAGAACTGGACTAACAGCAGGTTTGCAAGGTACCAAGCGACATTTGCATTTGAGGACGCAAAACCCAGGAAGGTAGCGGTGGGGTCTCGAGATATAGGGGGATACAATGGTGGGCACTGCAGCATTCCAGTTTACGGTGCAGGCAGTGTTCTGGAAAGGCACATGTGGCGGCTGACCTTCTGAGTCGCTTGCCGTAGAAAGAGAGAGAGAGAGAGAGAGAGAGAGAGAGAAGAGGAGAGAGAGATGAGAGAGAGGAGAGGAGTAGAGAGAGAGAGAGATAGAACCGTAAGTTCTATTTACCTGTGTCATGAGAGGAAGTCGACATTTGTCGACGATATGCATGTGTCATTGTCTTTGAGAGGAATGACGTGGCAACGTGTTACTGGGGGGTTGTGGTTTTGTAGCACGTGTTGCATAGCGGGTCGTGCATGGTCAGAGCACCTCAGTTATGAAGTCTATATATAGACAGTAATGTACGGCTGCGGTAAGTGCCTGCGTAGGTAGTTGGAAGGCGAAGTGACCAAGGGTTTGGAATAATGTATTTTGCAGTTTAATGATGTAATTTAAATAGTGATGTTGTTGGAATGATGATGGGGTGCATCAAAAGTAACAGCAGAGCAGAGTGGTGGTGTGGAGGTGGAGGTTATAGAGTAGGGTTGTGAGTAAACGCCGATCGAGTGAGAAGTTTTTGTTGGTTTTAGCTGTAGTTAAAAACTTAGCAGGGGGGTGTGTCACCAGATCGGCAGTTAGTAAAAAAATCAGCCGTTCATGTGTTTAGGAGTAATGGTTAGTTCAGAAATAGAGGACGTGTGCGCGTTGTGATAGTGTATATGTGTGTGGTGCGGTGTGCGTGGGTAGATTGGTGGTTTTTGGTTAGGTGGAAGGTTAGGCTAGGTAGGGTGCTGGGAAATAAGGATACACAATATTCTTTGAGTTCCAATCTTGACTTGTTGAAGGGATTGGAAGCGGGAGGTTGGTTTCATTCCGATTGTTTACCCTTTGTTACTTGGGTTCTACACTAGCGAAGGCGGGGCGGGGCAGGATATCGGTGTTGTAGTGTCAAGTTCTGTGAGTTGTTGTGGTAATTGTCGTGCTGTTGCACGAGCAACAACTAGTCCGTTGGTTCCGGGTGTCAGCTCTGCGGAGGGATACGCGCTCCTGACCCAATCGCTGTTTTTGTGTTGTGAGTAGAGTTCGCTTGATTTCCGACCAGGTCGGAAGGCGTTGGGGTAGCTTCACTTCGGTCCCTGGTGTTCGTCGGATGTGGACGCCCCTTGTAGTTTGCGGTGGCAGCGCGTTAGTTGAGCTGAGTGACTTCGGAAAAGGGAAAAAAAAAGTTTCATAGTTAGGGCCAGGTCCTCGTGGGTCTGGATGTGCCCTTGGGCAGTGCGGGGTTCTGTTTCGTCTCTGCTGCTGCGCAGCCACTTCTAGCAACAGTTGTGAGAAACTGCGTGTGGTTGATTCGTCTGTCTGTCAGGTTGGTGCCATCCGTTCCATGTCTCGTGTGTTGATGGTCGTCGTGTCTTGTATTGTGCCGGGTTCTGTGTCGTCTGTGTTCTGCAGCCACTTCAGCCAGTTGCAGAACTGGTGTGTGGTTGAACGTCTGGTCTGTCCAGGTGGGTGATTGTTTGGTTCATGGTGGGGTCATACGTCATGTTGTTTTGTATTATGGCGGTTGTTACTTGTAGTTGTCTCTGGCTTTGTTTAGTTGTATTTATGGTTGTTGTGTATACTGGTTGTCGGTATGATGTCTTGGTCTGTGATTGAAACTTCTTGTCAGCCGGTTTGTGGTTGTTACCTCTTTTTTGTATTATTCTGTAAAGTAGAGAAGACATAGGGGTTCCTGAGTTCGATTGTCATGTGACTGTTTGGCTAGCACAGTGTATGGGTTAGATATAATAACGTTGATGGACGGTGATGTAGATATTGGTTCGGTGATTAGTCATGGTTAATTTCAGGGGGGTCAGTAAGGAAGTTAATACGACGGTTGCATTTTGTTGAGGATCGTAGTATGAGGTCAGGAGCAGATGGTCTGAGTGGAATCGTTTAAGGGATTGGCTCAATTTTCAGTTGTAATAGATAGTAGTTCGTTGAATTGAGTACGATTTCGGAGTTGACCTGACACTGCCATTGGAATGGTTAACTGTGCAGGGGGGCCAGGCTAATTGGTAGTTGAATGGTGTATACTGGGAGGTACGGTCGTGACTATTCAATTCATATTGGTGTCTTTTCATTTCGTTACGAGTCATGGTTCTCGACGCGGGTGTCGTGCGCGTGCAGACTGTATCTGTGCGTACGTGTTTGGTACAGGACAGTGAGTCCTTAGGTTTGAGTAGTTTTTTTTAAAAGTAAATGGTCAGTCGTCCACACATGCTGGGATGTCTGTGTTTGTGGACAGTTTAGGGTTGGAGAAAGATTATCTTAGGTTGCAGGGAGGACAGTCACATGATGAATTTTAGTAGTCGGAAAGATCGGGTATGGTAAAGTTTAACGGCGGACTAGCTCAGCAGTTGATGACATAAAAAACGGAGGATGTGCAGCTTGTAATATTGTATGAAGTATGGTTGTGTTGGCATAACAAGGATTACCACTGGGTTATCTGGACAAGAGATGTCATGAGAGTGGGGTGCTGGATGAAAATTTTAGCGAACAAATCATGTGTTGATCTTTTATTGATTTTTTATATTTGAACAGTGCAAAGAGGGATGAGAATGTGAAGGGTTGTGGCTGCGAGCGATTCTATTGTATGAATATGTTAGAATGTGTGAACCGTTAAAAAATGATAAGTTTTTTTTTTTTCTTTTGTTGTTGTTTTTTTTTTTTGATATGTATTACTATTGATACTGGTGAACGTTTTCCTTGTGGAACTTGCATTCCTAGTTTATTTTGTATTTTCTATAGGGAGCACGTGGAAGGTCGTGTTGGAATGCTTCAGGTGGCGTTTATTTTTCCGAGAATGGTGTTGAGTCATAATTTCATATATAATAGGCAGTTGGCTCAGAGAGAATATTGTTTTACTGCTGTTGTAAAGGTTGGCAGGGAATGGATATGATTTATAAACCCAAAGTATCGGGTTGAAAAAGGGGGTTGTGGGGGGGTGTATTCGAAATGCAAGTGTCACTCTCATTCCGGAGTGGGAGGTAGGCAAGGGAGATGGAGAGTTAAGCTGTACAGGTAGCCTATGAGCCTGATGACTCGGGGGGTAGAGTATGGTTGTGCAACATTACAGTAGTGGCCTACAGTGTGTTAGCAGTATCCTGTCCGTCTGAGGCTGGGGCCAGATCACCGCCGTCTAACTGCTGCGTGCCGGCAGAAGTGTTGAGCGGCGGTTCCCGTGCGCCGCTGTTCCCGGGGAGGGGAGGGAGACCATCCAGGCCCGTTTCTGCCGACTGTTAGGACAGCGCTCCTCTGCTACGGGGCTCTCTGGGAGATTCCTCCAGCCACCCGTTGCTCTTCCCTGTCTCGGGCGTCCTTTGAGCCCGGACTGTTCGAGAGGGCACCGCACCTGACCTTCTCTCACCCTTCAGGGGTCCGGCGGGGCCCTTCAGAGGAGGGAGGCGGTCCTCGAGCCCCGGACTCGTCGAGGAGGGCATGACCAGGCTTTCCCTCAAACCGTTGTGTCCGGCGGGGCCTTCTGAGGTTTGTGCCAGCGCGGGGGAGGAGTCAGATGAGGAGCCTCGGTCGCCGCGGGTTGCTGAGGTCTTCGGGGGAGTCGGTACCTGTGGGAGGGCCACGGTCAGCACCGGAGTGCAGTCGTCCGGGGATGCGCAGACTGTGAGGGGCCGAGTCCGCGCCGTGGACTGGGGCTTCCGGGCCGGGATGGGTTGTCCCTTGGGCGTAGTATAAGGTATTGTGTTAGGCATCTAGGGTTAAGTGTGTAAGGTGTAGGTAGTAGATTAAGGGTGTTTGTTACTGCCTCCTTTTGGGACGTAGTGGCCAGCACAGTGTAGGGTATTGTCGTTGCCTCCCTTAGGGACGCAGTGACCAGTGCGGTATTACGTAGTCCCGGGTCAAGGTGTAAGGGTGGGTACTGGGGAGAGGTGGGGGTGGGTAGTAGTTCAGATATTAGAGTCCTTGGGTTTATGTTTGTCTTGTCCCTAGTTGTTAGTCACCACATTGTGGGGGCTATTCTGCGTCCTAGGACGCGTGATATACAGCAATGGTGCTTTAAGCATAGGTTAGGGTCGCAGGGTCGTTGAGCAGGTTGTGTGGGTCAGGGAAGAAGTGAGATTAATGGTGTATGGGCGTGGATGGACGTGAGTGGTGGCGCCATAGTGTGTGTGTGAAATAAAGAAGTGCGCATGATTGTAAAGCTGTGTTATTGTGCTGTATTGTCTGCTCTAGTGTGTAATAGGTGTGGGAAAGGGTGGTAGGGCCGTCCGGCTTAGCGACCGTGACACGCCCATACACACACACACACGCCCATACACACACACACACACACACACGCCCATACACACACACACACACACACACACACACACACACACACACACACACACACACACACACAGAGTTGTGCATCTACATATTCACATAAATATGTCCGTACTTGTCAGCTTCTTTGATGACTGCGCACAGTCCACAAACGTCTTGGATCAAAGTTCACCTGATTTTTGTCCTTGTTGTCTTCTTTTTAAAATTTCATATCATCAGTTCAAGGGTAATTTTGTTTAAAGAAAAAGACTTTTCATCAGTTAATGAACAAGCAAAACAAAGGCTAGTAACTAGTATTCTCTGACACTATGACACAGTTATAGTAGCTTATTTTCAGAAGAAAAAAAATCTGTCAACTAGAAATACTTATTTTACAATCTCTACCTTAAAAGCAAAAGCACATGCTGTATTTTCATACTCTGCTGGCTTTTTTCCTATACAGCGGGCCTAAGGAGAAAATCTCATGGTCAAAGAAACTTTGATAAAACAAAAAAAGAACAACAACAAAGAAACAGAATCAGTCCTAGCTTGCATCACTAAAAAGTTTCTGAACATTACTGAAGGCATGGTGTTCACCTTGGAAAGTGGTTGATTTTCTGAAACTCTGTCAAACTGCGCAGGATGAAGGGTTTCAAGTGACAGCTGGTCCAGGCAACGTTGAAGTCGGAGCAGTTCTGGTGGACCTCCTGGAAGCCATGGGCCATCAGAATGTTGCGAATGATCTTGCACTCCGCACCGCCAAACTTGAAAGCCAAGTGATATTGATCTGCAAGGAAAAAGCATGTGTTTTCACGAGAGAAAAAAATAACATGGAGTGTGCATCATTAACAACAACAACAACAACAACAAAAAATCCCAAAAGCTCACCTCTTTCCTCACTACATCATGACCTGAAATCAACAGACCCCTGTAGACTGCTGCCTCTGAGGCTGCGAGAAGATGAACCTGTGTGTGGCTGTGTTCTGGCAAGTCAGAATGAACAGTGTGAAGGTAATTTGAATGAGAGGGCAGCAGCAATGGAACAAGACAGAAAAACAGGTAAGGTAAGGTAAGGTAATGTTGCTTATAGCCCAGCCGACCACAAAGGGCCATATCAGGGCTGTCACCACATTCAAATGAAAGAAAACAAAATTCATCAACTTTGCCATATACCCCAAAAATAACTTGAAGAAGAGCATCATATGCCTTGCACTTGTCAGTAGCTGAGATACACTTCAATTCCAAACAATCCATTTTCTGCTTCCATGTAACTGCCTCAGTAAAACTGAACTGATGATGGGCAATTTTCTGCTTAAATGTAACTGCCTCAGTAAAACTGAACTGATGATGGGCAATTTTCTGCTTCCATGTAACTGCCTCAGTAAAACTGAATTGATGATGGGCAATTTTCTGCTTCCATGTAACTGCTCAGTAAAACTGAACTGATGATTGGGCAATTTTCTGCTTGCATTGTAACTGCCTCAGTAATAACTGAACTGATGATTGGCAATTTTCTGCTTCCATGTAACTGCCTCAGTAAAACTGAACTGGTGATGGGCAATTTTCTGCTTCCATGTAACTGCTCAGTAAAATGAACTGATGATGGGCAGAGACGATAAATGAGAAGCAAAGCTTTGGGGACATATTATGTCTGGAAACACAATTAACAAAGACATTCAATGTCAACCTCCCTCCTTCGTTCACAATGAACAAAGACATTCGTGTCAACCTCCTCCCTTCTTTCACAATTTAACAAGACATTCAGTGTCAACCTCCTCCCTTCTCTCACAATTAACAAAGACATTCAGTGTCAACCTCCCTCCCTTCTCTCACAATTAACAAAGGACATTCAATGTCAACCTCCCTCCCTTCTCTCACAATTACAAAGACATTCAATGTCAACCTCCCTCCCTTCTCTCACAATTAACAAAGACATTCAATGTCAACCTCCCTCCCTTCTCTCACAATTAACGAAGGCATTCAATGTCAACCTCCCTCCCTTCTTTCACAATCAACAAAGACATTCAATGTCAACCTCCCTCCCTTCTTTCACAATCAACAAAGACATTCAATGTCAACTCCCTCCCTTCTTTCACAATGAACAAAGACATTCAGTGTCAACCTCCCTCCCTTCTTTCACAATTAACGAAGGCATTCAATGTCAACCTCCCTCCCTTCTCTCACAATCAACAAAGACATTCAATATCAACCTCCCTCCCTTCTTTCACAATTAACAAAGACATTCAATGTCAACCTCCCTCCCTTCTTTCTTGTTTTCTGTTTTGCAATGACATACTGCATGATCCACTCACCTCCAGGCCTTTGACCTTATGAATTAATTATCTGATCAATGTCCTCCAGGCCTTTGACCTTATGAATTAATTATCTCATCAATGTCCTCCAGGCTTTGACCTTATGAATTAATTATCTGATCAATGTCTTCCAGGCCTTTGACCTTATGAATCAATTATTTGATCAATGTCCTTCAGGCCTTTAACCTTATGAATTAGTTATCTCATCAGTGTCCTCCAGGCCTTTGACCTTATGAATTAATTATTTGATCAATGTCCTCCAGGCCTTTGACTTATGCATTAATTATCATTTTCAATGTCCTCCAGGCCTTTGACCTTATGAATTAATTATTTCATCAATGTCCTCCGGCCTTTGACTTGACTTGACTTGATCTTGATCCCTTAGACGTCGGTCGTGGGGGCTCCCCTGAAGCAGTGACAACCATCCTTCTCCATTCCTCTCTGTTCTCTGCCCTCCGCAATGTATTTCTCAGCCGCAGGCCTGTCCATTCCGTGATGTTATCCTCCCATCTTTTCCTTTGTCGACCTCTTCGCCTTTGTCCTGGTATTGTGCCCTGCATGATTGTCTTGGCAAGGCCTGTTGATCGTGTGATGTGTCCATACCATTTCAATTTGCGTCTTTTTACTGAGGTTAGGAGATCGACATATGGACCATTTCATTCTCGATGCGCTTTTTAACTTCCACATTGCTGATGTGATCTCTGTATGAGATGCCAAGGAGTCGTCTGAAGCACCTCATTTCCATTGTTTGGATCTTTTTCTCAAGGTCTGATTTCAACGTCCATGACTCACAAGCATATAAGAATATCGCCATGACTAAGGATCACATCAGTCTAATCTTTGAGCTGATGGAGATGTTTTTATTTCTCCAAACAGGCGTTAGCTTAGATAGCGTAGCTGTGGTCTGAGCGACTCTTGAGATGATTTCAGGTCTTGATCCTTCATCTGAGATTGTTGCCCCCAAGTACTTAAATGTGTTGACTGGCTCAAGCTTTTTGCTGTTGATGGTTATGTCTTGGGTAAAGCCGATTGGGTTGTTAGTCATGACCTTTGTCTTTTCCGCACTTATTTCCATGCCATAATCAGCAGAGGTGTTGTGAGTCTGTTGATCAGGTGCACTAGCTCTTGTTCGTTTCAGCTAGTCCATCTATGTCGTCGGCACAAACGGAGGTTGGTGATGGTTCTCCCTCCAATGTTTACAGTTCCCTCATGGTCTTCTAGCGCATCGGTCATAATTTCTCAAGGAAGACATTGAAAAGTGTGGGGGAGAGTAGACAGCCCTGTCGCACTCCAACGGTTAGTTTCGGAACCACTCGCCTATGTTGTTACCGAAGAAAACGGCGCTGGTGGCTTTATTGTAGAGGCTTTCAATAGTTTGATGAGGTTGGCATTGATGTGATATGATATGAACACTTTATTATCTCAAAGGATGAGAAATTAAGATAGGTGCATAATAAACAGTTATAACAAGACAACATGCATAAAACAAGAATCATCACAATCAAGTGGCACTTATAGAATTTACATATTTACAGTCCGACACACACACACCACACACACACACACACACACACACACACACACACACACACACTACACACTATAATCATTTGAAAAACCTCATGCACATGCACTTACACAAGCACACTCATAGGCTTACACTCACAAGCAGATATATTTATATATATATACACACACACACACAAGCACATATTATAAGCAATACACATATCTTCACAAGCAAACATCTTCAACCACCCCACAAGCTCTCACTCTCTCGCACCTCCCCACCTCCCCCTCTCTCTCTCCCTCTCTCTCTCTCTCCCTCTCTCTCGCATTCCTTCACATCGCTAAGCATGAAAAATGGTACAGAAGAGTTTCATTGTTGCCCATAATGCTTCGTGCCACACTCGGTCGAAGGCCTTCTTGAAGTCTATGAATACGTGGTACAGATGTTGTTGGTGTTGGTTATACTTCTCACACAGTATTCTTAGGTTGAATATCTGCTCTATGGTACTTCGTCCTGGCCTGAACCCCGCCTGTTCTTCAGCGATGATCTTTTCTGCTTGTGGGTTCAGTCTATTCAGGATTACTTTCAGCATAACTTTGCTTGGGTGGCTGATGAGGCTAATCGTGCGATAATTTTGGCATTGCTGTAGGTTGCCTTTCTTTGGTTAGCGTGATGATAAGTCCAGGGAGTATGGCATTCCCGGTTTCCCAGATTCTGTTGCATATTGCAAGTAACATGTCCACATCGGATCTCCTCCTGCCTTGATCAATTCTGCCGGTATGTTGTCAACACCGGGCGATTTTCCTGCTTTCATTGATGATAAGGCTCTAATGATTTCATCACGTGTTATATTATCCTTGCTGTTATTTGTTGGTTCCGGCGCAACAAGGATTGATGGATTTCCCTCGGCATTGTGCGAGTAAAGCTCAGAACAGTATTCTGTCCATCGTTGTAGTATCTTTTCATCATCGTTGAGACATTTACCGTTTTTGTCATGGATCGTTGTTGTCTTGGTTTGTTTCTTTCCGTTAGGTCCTTGACAATTTTGTAGGCATGCTTTGCTGTTGTTGTTTTTCAGATTATTATCAATCTCTTGGCATTGGTTGTCAATCCAAGTTTCCATTGCTGCCTTCATCTCAGTTTTAACCTTCTTGTTAACATCATTGTACTCTTTTTTCCTTCTGGGTTGTTCTTTTTGTTTTTCAATTCCCGACGTTTGTCACAAAGTTCCAGATATTTCGTCGGTGACCCATGGATTCTTCTTCGGCCGATGTTTACCAAGCACTTCTGCTGCTGTTTCTGTGACAGCTTTGTTGAAGGAGTCGGTGAAGGATTCTATGTTGATGTCTTCGTTTGCCAGGACAAGTAGAGGTGCAAATTTTCCTCCAATATTTGCTTGAAATGCTTCCTTTATGTTAGGGTCTTTTAGCTTCTCCAGATTGAACTTTAACCTGATGTTTCCTTTCTTTTTGTTGTTTTTGAGGCGGAGTGCGAATGTCATGAGGACCATTTCGTGGTCGCTTCCAATGTCTGCTCCAGGGAAGCTTCTGGTTCTGGCAATGTTGACACTCGATTGGAAGCGTTGTTTTACCATGATGTAATCGATTTGATTGTGATACAATCCTCCAGGACTATGCCATGTTATTCTCCTGGACATCTTGTGTGGACCGAAGGTGTTTGTTATCTTCAGGTTGTTTGACTTTGCAAATTCCAGGAGTCTCAGTCCTCTCTCATTTGTTAGAGTGTTACAATAGGGTCCACATGTGTCTTTCCAGTCTTTGCACAAGTCTTTTCCGATCTTAGCATTCCAGTCACCTTGTACCACTATGATATCTTTTTTGGGTATTTCGTCGAGCGCTTCCTGTACCTGGCCATGAATTCTTCGACTTCTTCGTCGCTTTTAGCCGAATGTGGGGCATAACCCTGTAGGATGGTGATGTTGAATGGTTTTGCCCTCAAACGTAAGGTCATGATTCGACTTGAGACCGGTCTGCAAGCCATTACACTATTGATTGTGTTCTTGTTGACTAGAAACCCTACCCCGTGTTCATGACCTTATGAATTAATTATCTGATCAATGTCCTCCAGGCCTTTGACCTTATGAATTAATTATCTCATCAATGTCCTCCAGGTCGTTAACCTTATGAATTAATTATCTGATCAATGTCTCCCAGCCTCATATTTTAAGGAAATGTTGTCTGCAGACTGAAATCCACACAGGACTGGTTTCAGACGCAATATTTTAACTTTTGTAATCTAAACTTTCAGCTCTGTGGTTTGCCTGAATCCAGGCAGATGAGCTCTGTCATGTTTTGAGGCTTCCACAGATGTCACTGCAACCTGATGATTTTGAATGCACCTGATCTCAAAGACTTTAACTTCAGGGTTTCAAAGAAGACTGTTGTCAACTAGGTATGTTTCATACTTACCTCCTACAGCTTTGAAATTGGTGTGCTTGTTAAGTATGCTGCTGGCATTGAACAAGATCACAGGTATCTTTTTCCGTACCCCGTCCAAATGATGTTCAAGTTTTTGTCCCTGGAAGCAAAGGTGGAAGCACTTATGATATCAAGTAGAATTTTCTTTTTTGAATTAAGGGCTTTTCCTTCAATAAGTAAGCAAATTCTTTCACTACTGAGCATCAATAAATAAAAGACAGAAAGTTACTGCATCACTGATAAAACATGTTGAGAATAAATGGCAATGTAATCAATAACAGGAGGGAGGGAGGGGGGAAAAGGGGGGGGGGGGGGTAAGGGACAAGAAGAAACTGAAGAAACCAAACAAGAAGATAAGACTTGACCTTCAAATTCACACTTGCTGACTGCATACGAATGAGTAAATGCATAGTTACAGCAGGACTGTGATCTGGTTGAATTGCAATTACTACCAACAAAAATACCAATCACTGTTTCTACCTGGATATACTGAGATCAAAATTCCTAATGGTACAGTGGTAGGGACCAGTCTTACCTGTAGAGATCACCATCCTATGTTCAGTCTTACCTGTAGAGATCACCATCCTATGTTCAGTCTTACCTGTAGAGATCACCATCCTATGTTCGACAGTCGAAACAGATTGCAATGAAAAATTCTGAATGTGACAGGCTTCATTGATATAAACGTCAATCTGACAGTCATGTCCATTGACTATGCTCATGTTCAGCAATGCTTGTATGTGTTGCAAGTTAACACTGTTCATTTCAATGTTGTCACCAGTCAACACTAGAAACACAGACAATATGTTCATTTCAATGAAGTCACAAGTCAAAAATTAAAAACACAGACAATAATGTTCATTTTAATGTAGTCACCAGTCAACACTACTAACACAGACAACACTACTAACACAGACAACACAGGTTCATTTCAATGTAGCAACCAGTCAACACTACAAACACAGACAATAATGTTGGGGTTTTTTGGGGTTTTTTTTTGCTGTCCCAACCTCTGCGCCACCTCAGAGGCAGAGCACCCACGCCGCTCATTCCGACACCCATCCACTCCACAGCCGGCTGGCCCCGCTGCAGCCCCAGCACCAGCAATCACAGGGAGCGGTCAATGTCAAGTCGTCGAGAGGCAACCCACCGGAGGAGACACTGCACTGCTGCCGAGTCACTTCGGTGGTGTTCAGTGGCGCCTGTTCTGATCCAACATACACAGGACACCACCTACTAAGCCCCCTACTGACAACAATAATTGCTTAGTCGCGGAGCTGGCATGAGTGAGCTCTCCCTCCGGAGGGCGCCACCACGTCCATCCAACGACATCCCCCATGGACTCGCCGATACCGGTGACCCCGACGGAACCAAACCAAAGCCACAGACGTGGAGAGGACACCGAAACTGAGGTCACCATGAGAGCAGGGCATGAAGGGTCACAGAATTTGAAACCTTTTTTTTTTTTTTTTTAATGCTGATTGATGAGGATGAGGATGATTTAGATGATGCTATGGATTTCCATTTCGGTCTGAGACTACATGACAGGGCTGTACTACGCTTCCTTTCATATATATCCTGGCGTCAACCAGGCCCGAGAGATACAGGCACCTGCAGTGTTGGTCAGGAAATTTGAGCAACACTCTCAGAAACGCATCCATTAAGTGGATGAAACTCGACTGTGTGGTCCCCAGTCTTCCCAAATGAGTCCGCAGCAAACTCAACTCTGGGTAGGAGGCGGTCGGGGCGAAAAACCCACATGACTCTGATGGGATTCGAACCCACGACCTCCCAGCCGGGAGTCCGCGACGCTAACCACTTCGCCACGGCGGCTGGTACAGACAATAATGTTCATTTCAATGTAGTCACCAGTCAAAAATAAAAACACAGACAATAATGTTCATTTCAATGTAGTCACCAGCAACACTACTAACACAGACAACACAGGTTCATTTCAATGTAGTCACCAGTCAACACTACAAACACAGACAACACTGTTCATTTCAATGTAGTCACCAGTCAACACTACTAACACAGACAACACTGTTCATTTCAATGTAGTCACCAGTCAACACTACAACACAGACAATAACGTTCATTTCAATGTTGTCACCAGTCAACACTACAAACACAGACACACTGTTCATTTCAATGTAGTCACCAGTCAACACTACAAACACAGACAATAATGTTCATTTCAATGTAGTCACCAGTCAACACTAGAAACACAGACAACACTGTTTTTTTCAATGTAGTCCCCAGTCAACACTAAAAACACAGACAACACGGTTCATTAAAAGTGTCACCAGTCCCCTTTACAAACACAGAAAACCAGTTTTTTCTTTGTGTCACCAGTCAACACTAAAACCAACAAACACTGTTCTTTTCAAGTGCCCAGACATTTCAAACACAAAAAAAACACTGTTCTTTTTCAAATTTTCACCTCAAACCTAAAACCACAACACTGTTCTTTCTTGTCACCAGTCAACCCCAAAAACCAGACAACCTGTTCATTTCATTTGTCCCCAGTAACCAAACAAACACAGAAAAACACTGTTCTTTTTAAATTTTGTCACCAGTAAACACAAAACACAGACAACACTGTTCATTAAAATTTTTGTCACCTCAACACCAAACACAAAACACTGTTCATTTCAAGTTGTCACCAGTCAACATACAACACAGACAACACTTTTTCATTTAAAGTTGTCCCCAGTCAACACTCAAAACAGCAACACGTTCATTTCAGTATAAACCCAGTCAACACCAAACACAGCAAAAGTTCATTTAAAATTTGTCACCAGTCAACACCAACACAACAACACTGTTCTTTTAAATTTGTCACCATCAACTACAAACCAAAAAACACTTTTCTTTTCAAGTTGTCCCCCAGTCAACCAACAAACTGACATTTCAAATTGTCACCAGTCAACCTAAAAACACAGCAACAGGGGTTCTTTTAAATGTGTCACTCAACACTAAAACACGGGCAACACTGTTCATTTCAATGTTGTCACCAGTAAAACCAAACAAAACACGGAAAACCCACTGTTCATTTCTTGTTTTCACCGTAAACCACTAAAAAACACAAAAAACATGTTTTTTAAATTGTTGTCACCGTAAACACAAAACAAAAACTTTCTTTTTAAATTTTGGTCACCAGTAAAACTAAAAACTCAAAAAAACTTTTTCTTTTAAATTGTAGTCACCAGTCAAAAATTTCAAAAAAGACAACACTTTTCTTTTAAAAATGTTGTCCCCAGTAAAACACTAAAAACACAAACTACATTTTTTTTTTTTTTTGTTTTTTCACGGGTCAACACAGCCCAACATTTTCATTTAAAAATTTTGTCCCCCGTAAACACTACAAACACAAAAAAACACTTTTCCCTTTTAAATTGTTGTCACCAGTCAACACTGCAAACCCCAGACAAAATGTTCTTTTAAATTTTTAGTCACCAGTAAAACCTACAAAAAAGTAAAACCTGTTAAATTTTAAATTTTAGCCCACCAGTAAAACCACTAAAAACACAGACAACACGGTTTCATTTCAAATTGTAGCCCACCAGTAAACCCACACAAACACAGACAATATCGTTCATTTAAAAAGTTGCACCAGTCAACAAAAACAAACACAGAAACACTTTTCTTTCAATGTGGTCACCAGTCAACTTACAAAACACGACAACACTGTTCTTTTCAATTTTAGTCACCAGTACATTTCAAACACAGAAAAACATTTTCATTTAAAAAGTTGCCCCCAATTTTCCCACTAAAAACAAGACAACATCCCTTATTTAAATTGTTGTCCCCAGTCAACATTTTAGAAACCAGACCCAAGCCCCTCTCTATGAGCCCCGGGTTAGCTCAGTGGTCCCCGCATAGACATCCCTCTCAAAAACAAAAAAATTTCAGCTTTTAAATTCTTTTTTTTTTCAAAAAAAACAAAAGTTTATTTTTACCGGGGGTAGACAGCAATCTTTTTCCCCATATGTTTAAAACTCAGCATAACTAAAATGTGCTTATTTTTAAACAACCCCAGTTTAATACATTTTGGGCATATTTTTAACCAAATCAGAAAAAACCAAAATGGCTTTATTTTTCCAAAACTCAGAAAAAATTCACTGTGGTTTGTTTCACAATCGCTTTAATTCACTGTCCCTTTTGCTTCATACCTCAGCAAAAATACACTGTGAAATTTGTTTCAACACTCCCCATAATTTCACGGGTGCTTATTTTTCAACCTCAGCAAAAACTAAACTGGTTTATGTTTAAAAAAACTCAGCAAAAACTAAACTGTGCTTTTGTTTCAAAAACCTGCAAAACTTTAAACTGTGCTTATTTTTCAAACTCAGCAAAAAAACTTTACTGGGGTTTAAATCTGAAAAAGGACCCCCAAGGGTCAAAAGCCCAAACAGGTTTTAAAATCCCCTGATAAAAATTTTTTTTGTTAAAAAAGTCAGAAACCTGCTTTTCCCAAAACTAATTAAAGTTGAAATAGGCTTTAAAGGTTTTTAAAAAAGCAGAATGAATGTTAAAAAGGGGCCCACCTTGTTTTGGGGTGATGAAAAAATCATTTTCACTTTTCCGAGTTTTGGAAAACATGGCTTAGGTTTTTCCCATGGTAGGAAAAAATCAAAAATTGTAAAAATCACATCCATGCTTGCCCCCAAATTTTCCAATCACACCCTTTGCTTCCCATTTATCAAAAAACTAAAAAGGGGAATCGGCAAAAATTTCAAAACCCTTATTTTTCCTGCGAAGATTTTTCCTGCACTTTTGAGGTAGCTACACTTTTTTCCACCGGGAAAATTTATTTAAAGGGGTTTAAAGTTATTTTTGTACTCAAGGGGGTGCAGCCCCCCAAGGAATTTTGTTGATTTTCAGGGGGGGTTTTCAGTTTCCCCTTAATTTTTTAAAAACATCCCTTTCCCCTATTTTATGATAATCATTTAGACTTCTGTGGGAAACAAAACCAAAGAAGCTGTTCTTCCCAAGGCCAATTACTTTTTTGGGCCCTTAAATGTTTTGCACTCCCGGTGTCTATTGGTAAAAACTGTGTGGTGTGAACTATGTTTCTTCCAACGGGGGGGTTGTTTTAAAAACCCTTTTAAAATTGACAACTAAGTCTTTGCAGCTGAAAAATTAAAAAGTGAATTTAAAAATCTAACTATGTTATGAGCTGAACAGAAAAAAAATTCAAGGGTTTTTTTTGTATGGACATTTTCAAATTTTTTGGGTCATTTCATTTTTCTGATTTAATTTTTGGTTTTTAAACAGAGTTGGAAACAGACACCCCATCAAAATAATTCACTGTCTGCCCCTTTTGCCTGTGCCCTCCCCTGTTGCCATTTTAACAGGAGCCTTTATCTTTCGAATTTAAATTCCCATGCGGGTTTTTGGTCACAGGACCAAAAAACCCAAATTTCAGGCCCCAAACACTGCTGGGTTTAATTCACGCCTTTTTTTGGTTTTTTGGCCCACAAAAATCCTCATTTCAGCTTTTCTAAAACACGCGGGGTTTAAATTCACGCCTTTTTTTGGTAAATGGACCAAAAAAAATTTTTTTTCAGGTCTAAAACCCCTGTGGTGCGGTTATCAATTTCAAAAGTTTTCCCAACGGGTTTTAAAGTTTGTCATAAAATAAAAAAAAACCCCCCTAACGGGGGCACCATCCCCTTTTCCCAAACATGGCACTTTAAATTTCGGGGTTTTGAGAAAGGACTTTAGGAGTTGGTTCTTTCTCTTAAAAATGCCCACAAAATCAATTATTACGGATACTTTACCCTGAAACTATTGATTGAATGTCATCTGCAAAAATGCGCTACAGTTTTTTTTAAAAAACAAACAATGCAAATTTTATCTTTTTTGAATGTATCTTCGGGGCCAGACACCTGCAGCTAAAATTTAAACAGAGTGCTTTGCCATGTGTTTAAATCACCGCCCAAGAATCCTTGCAAAAATGTGCAAAATGTCAAAACATGATAAGGGCTCTTTTCCCAAGTTTATTCTACCTTCCTTTCCCCTGAAAAAGTCCCCCAAAAAACCTGCTGTCTTCCTCTTCCTCCTTCCTTCTCGTCTCATAATCGTGTCATCAAATCAACAAACCTGCTGTCATTCCTTTTCCCCCCTTTCCTATCATCTGTCCCCAAAAATTAATCATAAAACCCCAAAAAACCCTTTCCCTGTCATCCCCCTTCCCCCTTCCTTTCTTCTGTCTCAAAATCAGTGTCACCAAACAAAAAACCTGCGGGCACCCTTTTTCCCCCTTCCAATCATCTGTCTCAAAATTCAGTCAAAAAAACAACAAACCTGCTGTATCCTCCCCTCCTTGCCTTTTAAATCTGTTCATAATCAGGTCTTGCTGCTCGATCCTCTCCATCATTTTTGCTCTGACGGGGGTAATGGAGCCGCCTCCTTCGGTCGTTTCCCCTTGTGCCATCCTTCCGGGGCCACCAACCTCAAAAGCGGGTTTTGAGCGCCACACCAATCTGAGCTTTCTGTGGTGTTCACCGGGACTGTGTGTGGGGTGCATGCTACTGTTTTTTTCCCCCCGAAATGGTCCCCGTCCGGGAAACCCAAATTGGGCAGGAACACCGTAGTCTCTGTCACTCTCCCCTCTTCACCCCACAATTCTTTTTTCCCAGCTCAATTAAGTTTTCAACTTGAAAAATTTAAAATCACAGATAAAAGTTAGTTTTTCCCTTTAAGGGTTCAAGAATTTAATTTTGAGAAATGAACTTTTAAAATTCACGTTGCTTTCAAAATACCCCCCCCCCCCCCAAAAAAAAAAAAAAAAAAAAAAAAAAATTTTAAAGAAATTTAAAAGGGTAAGAAAAAGAAACTGGGCTTTTATACAGAAAAATTTTGCTTGATTTTCATCCAGACCACACCAAAAATTTTTTCAGTGTCTAAAACCCGGGAGGTGCGGGGATTTGTAGGGAAACCCCTTTTTCCGGGGGGGAACCCCGGTTGTGTGTTTGGTATGTTTCGAGGAGCTGGGGTGAATAACCCTTATGGATCCACCAAAGTCAAAAAGTTAAAAAGCAAGCCACTTTTGGGGTTTGCCTATAATGTTTTGATTGCCAGAAAGTGTGTGCCTAAAATTAGGTTTAAAACGTGTAATTAATCCTGGGAAAAATTGAAGGGCTAAACTCTGCCCTTAGTAGTTAATCCAGTGTTATTTTTGGGGCCCAACACTTTGACTGGAACCCAATACAATTTTATGAAAGGGCAGGCAACGGGGGCCCATTTGTTTTAAGAGAAGTTTTGGGAAAGGGGCCCAGTTTTAATACCAGTGACCCAATGTTTAAACTTGCCCAAGATCTCTACAGTAAAGTTTTTATTTAGACGGGTAATGGGAAAAAAATGATTTTCCTGTCAACAGTTGTTTTTTGGGGAAATTATACCTTTTTTTAATTTTTTTCTCTGCCTTTTCCCTTTTTTTCCCTCCCTTTTCTTTTTTCCTCTCCCTTTTCCCTTTTTTTCCTTACCTCTTTTTTTTTCCCTCTACCTTTTCCCTTTTTTTCCTTCCCTTTTCCCTTTTTTCCCCCTTGACTCCCTTTTTCTTTTTCCGTCTATTTTTTTTCTTTCTCCCTCTTCCTTTTTCCTCTACTTTTCCCTTTTTTCCCTTTTCTCCTTTTCCCTTTTTTTCCGGTCCCTTTTTTCCTTTTTTCTCTACCTTTTCCTTTTTCCCTCTACTTTTTTTCCTTACCTCTTCCTTTTTTCCTCTCCCTCTTTTTTTTCCCCCTTATTTTTTTTTTCCCTCTCCCTCCCCCTTTTTTTCCCCTTAAAACCTTTTCCTTTTTTCCTCCCCTTTTTTCCTCTACTTTTTTTTCCCTCTCCCTTTTCCCTTTTTTTTCCTTTACCTTTTTCCCCCCCCTACGTTTCTTTTTTTCCTCTACCTCTTTCTTTTTTCCTGTTTTTGATTTATCGTGCCCATTGCCCTTTTGGCGATGGGGAAAATAAACTATCAAATTTTGCACTTGAGACGTGTTTGGGTTTTTAGGGGTGTGTGTGTGTGTGTGGGGTGTGTGTGTGTGTGTGTGTGTGTGTGTGGGTTGTGTTTTGTGTTTTGGTATCTTTGTGCTTAAATGTTTTCGAAAGCAGACAAAAAAATTTGGGTTTTGTGGGGAAAATTAGTTCCCCTTTTATTCTTTTTTGAGTTATTGTTAAAAAAAAGACAGGGAGATGCTATTAATCATATTCAACTTGCTTCTTTAACAACCCTTTTAAAAAACAACGTTAGACAATTATGGAGGCATACTAAAATAAAGTAGCAATACTTTCTTGTTTTGGGAAAAGTTTTATGCTAATTTGTTGTGTACCTAACTTGTGTTTTCAAAAAAAAAACTCAGGGGGGAAGCCAGTCTCATGTTTTTAAACATATTTCTGTGCCATAGTGAAAAAAGTTCGACAACCTGCCCTGCAGAATTACCAAAAATTTTAACCCCCCAAAAAGGGTCTCAGACATGAAAACTCCAAAATTTTTTTCCCTTGAAAAAGATTTTAAAGTAAAAAAACAGGAAACAATCTGAAAAATTTTAAAAAATGTTCAGTACTCTTCCCTTCCATTCTTAAAAATGTGATGCTATAGTTTCACATACAATGATAAAAAGCACGTTTTCACATGCATGCAATCTTTTAAAAAATGTGATACTTTTGAGGGACATGCGTTTGCACACGCTGCTCATATTTTTTAAAAAAATTTTATACTTTACAGATGCACCGGGGGACATGCACGTTTGCACATGAAAGCTAACATTATGATGGCCCCAAGACGGGAAAGGGGAATGCATACTTATTGAACATGATCAAACCAACGTAATCCCTATGTTTTTCCTGATGTAATCATGGCTACCATTCAATTTCATTATTTATTGAAGGTTTGGTGGGAAAAGGGAGGGGAGGGGAGGGGAGGGGAGGGGATGGGGAGACAAGATTTGCTGCTTATCTTCCATCAGTCTCACACATTCTTATTGCTATCTTCTATTTCTAAGCATTTTTTTTAAAATTTGGCTCATTATGGAAAGGAAACTCTTGACCAGCTTCTCAGGAAATCCTACTCCAACCTCAGAATGAAGCACCACTTGAAATCCAGGACTTGAAGTCAAAAGCAGCACCAGGGGAAAAAAAAAAAAACATTCAACAAGCCACCAACACTGCATGAGGTAAAGAAGGTGGTTAAGTTAAAGGGAAAGCCAGAACCAAGTCTTCACCTGGACCTAATGGACTACCCTATTTGCTTCATAAAAAATGTTGTCATGTCCTTGCGTGGCTCAACCAAATAAGAGGAGCAGAGTGGTACTCAAAGTTCAGTGACCAATGATTGATAGTATCTGAAGGAGTGCACATTCCCAAAGAGCAAAACTTGAGGGATACAACTTCAGACCGATTATCACTTCTGAACATGGGAAAATCTCTGTTATGGCAGCCTGACCGACTAAATATCTCAAAGAAAATGGGTACATGGAATTGTCATCCAGAAAGGAGGCATCCAGAAGAATCTTGGTATGAAAAGCAATCCAAACAGCTAAGGTTGAGAAAAGGAACCTCACCATGGTGTGACTAAATCTGGCAAACGTACAAGAACCTGTTCCACACAAGATGATTCAACTTGCCCTCACATGTATCATGTTCCAAAAAAACATCAGAGAAATGCTGACGCTGTATTTTCATAGCCTCTCAAAGAGGTTTTCCACAAAGAAATACACAACAGACTTGATCAGTCTGGAAGTTGGTATAAGAGTGAATGTGCAGTTTCTTCAAAATTGTTTGTGCTGGCTATGTATGAAAGTCAAGATGAATCTTGAAAGCAGCCATGAGCTTTTGCAGCTTCAGATGACTTTAAGAATGGCTCCCAAATGCCCCTATAAAAGCCCTCATGAATGTCACAATAGTCCTTTCTGCCAAGAATCATGAAACGCAGAAAAGACTAAAGCAGTCAGATAAATTACTTGCTTCACCGAAGATGAGTTTGATTCAAAGAAATCACA
This sequence comes from Conus ventricosus, assembly GCA_018398815.1. Taxonomy (NCBI): domain Eukaryota; kingdom Metazoa; phylum Mollusca; class Gastropoda; order Neogastropoda; family Conidae; genus Conus; species Conus ventricosus. Next base: position 1,377,764 of record CM031598.1, read on the forward strand.
AAGACTCTTCCAGTGGAAAGGAAAGGCAGCTGAACTGTTATGTTCACTGTTGCCAACCAAGACATTTCAACAGTGGCAGATGAAACATTCAAGAGAATTGGGAGGTGGTATGATGACTCCTTGAAAGACACAAAGAGGGGAAAGGACACCAAGCAAACAGCACATGAAAGCCTGCAAATACAAGGTTGGTGTTTGTAGTTCATGATGATAAGATAATGTTGCTTATAAGTTATAGCCCAACCGACCCCCAAGGGCCACATCAGGGCTGGTTCATGTGATACCAAAGCTCCTCTAGCCTCTTCTGATATAACATCACCTCTAGCACACTGGAATCAATGAAGCCCCAAATCAACAAGTGCACAAGGAAATAGACTGTTGTCATATCCGGTCTCACTGACTTTGCACTCCATTTGCCTGCCTAAGCTGAGGGTACCACTGAAATGACATTCTCAAGGAATACAAAGCTGTAAGGCAAAGCTACTAACCATGCTGAGAACTTGGGTGAAAATGTTGTGTGATCAATCCAGCCCAAGCTGAAGATAGACAAATAATGGGCAGTTCAGAAAGCATAAGGAGGGCGAAGGAACACCTTAATATCAGGGCTCATAACAGGACATACCAACAGACAGGGACTGAGGTCAACAGAAATGTGATGGTCAAAGGCAGACAATGCAGTCCATTCCCCTAAGCTTCCAAAGTAAGGGCTTCAGGGCAAAAACATTTGGATTTGCATGCAGATGGCTGCTTCTCAGAAGACGTGCTGTGAAGCTCAAGCTGTGGGAAAAGATTTTTTTTTTTCTTTTCAACTTTTCTTAATCAGATTGGACAGAAGAAAGGTCAGTAAAGATATTGATAGCTTATAGCAAAACTAGCAATATTAGCAATTTCTTCTCTAGATGTACAATCAGAGTGTGGAACAACCTCCCTGAGTCTGTAATGATATCACCTATAGTAAAATGCTTTCAAATCATGCCTGGATGCCCACTGGAGAGACTCCCTACTATGAACAGCCCTGAGCATTTCCAGTAGCCTTGAGGGTCTGGCTTTTCTTTTCAACACATATGCCAAGTTAGCTAAAGTTCAGTTTGAATGAAACAGGTGAAAAGATTTTTACATGCATCACGCTACTAATTGTTCAGTTCAAGTAAAGTTCAATTTCAACAAGTAAACGACACCACCAACAAAAGTGATTCGATTACGTTACTTTACAACGCGGTTGTCATGGACGCCATCCTGTGTAGAAGTTGGTTGTGTGGACAATCGCCGCAATTTTACATCCTAATATTATTGGTGCCTTCCAAATATTTCATATCAAACGACTAGAGATCCTCGAGTGGGAAAAATTACAAGAAATAGCATGCTGTATCCTAGGAAAATCTTCAATTCTTCGTAAAAGAAGGGAACAGTCAACAGTTCAAGAGCTGACCAAGCAGCTAGTGTACTGAGCGAAAGCATGTTGTAGCAACACATCTGTAATCATGCTCCGTTAGAATCACGCCTAAACATATTGACGTTAGTTGATCCCAACAGAGAGAAATGCACAAAATGTATGTTTACCTTGAAAATTACACAAGCTCAGAACGTGGACACAATATTCCCAAGTGACGCTCATACAATTGTTATTGTTTTTTCTTTAAAGAGGTAGACAGGAAGGAGCAGAACCGCCATCATGTTTGGACACGCGCAGTACTGACTTCAAACCGAAACCGCAAAAAGTGCACATTCATCTACAGTCAAATAATTTTATACTTCTCCTTTCCTTTCTTCTTTAAATCAATTCAGAGGCAAAAACATTGATACTATTCATAACATGTTACAGAAATAAGTCCTTGCAGACTTTTAAATATCTTAATACAGGCAACTCGTGGAAAAAGGAGATGTTAACATAATACTTCTTCCTTCTTCTAAAAGGCTTTGCTGTACTTCTTCTTCCTTGTCTAGAGCGGGCCAAATTGGCGTAGAAGGCTCATGCTGTTTAGCTGAGTGCCAGTGGTTGGATGGCATTTGGGTAAAAAAGGATTATATATATATATATATATCTTCTTCTTCTTCCTAAGACACCGGTTCACTCAAAAACGAGTAGGTCACCAGCGCGCATGTTAAAAAGTAACATAAAATAACATAAAACAGTGCGACTCAGACTGTTGGCCCCTGGAGCAAACTTAGCAACAAGGGGTCGCACTCGATATTCAAGAAGATAAAGCAATGGCCAAATTCAGGCCCAGGTAATAGTAAAATATCAGGGAAGTAAAAATAAAAAATCGTCAATATGCAGATCTCAAAACTGTCGAATCAATTTGTTTTTTGAATGAGATTGCATTTGTGGCAATCTTGATGGCACCCGGCAGTGAGTTCCACAGCCGTACAGAACTGGGATAAAAAGAATGTAAGTGGCTGTCAATATTTTATGCAGGTATGGTATAACACTGACCGCCACCCCTGGTGCTACTTTTATTCAATACTTTTTGGGTGCCATTGGAATATCAATTATTTTTGCTCTCCCTTTTTTAAAAAAGGTTTTAAATTTTTAATTTAAAAGTTTCCTTCTCTCTTCTAAGGGGTTTCCATTCAAATTTTCCTAGGTTCTTCCTGGGTATTCCCCTTTTTTTGATGGGGTTTTCCCTGTTACGAACCGTGCTGCTCTCTTCTGAATTTTTCAAGGTTATCAATGCCCTTTTAGAGAACAGAAATTTATCCCGATCATCCCATTGCTCCTCCCCGGGGGTTTTTTCGGGGGGAAAGGGCCTAAAATTCAGCATTTACGGGTTCTTGACAAGTAAGACGTCAATAACCAAAAAACCCGATTTTTCACAAACAAACATACTGTTCCCGGGGTTTTTATCTTTTTAAAAATACTAATTTACTAAATTTTTTGAAAAGTAGCGAAAGGGGGGAAAGTAGGGGGGGAAAAATGAACACGCCCATAGAGTAACGAAAAGGGGAAAAAAAAGAAAGCCGGATAAACGCGCTTTCATATTCAAACGGTTTTGTCTTTTCCCCAGGCTCTCTTTTCTGTACTGTAAAATTTTGCCAGGAGGGGGTAACCCTTTTTAATTCCCCTAGTTCCCGGCCCCCTACCTGCCCACCCGGGGGGGTGTTTATTTCCCCCAGTGCTGTTTTGGTGAAAGTTTGCATAGGGCCCAATATAGCCGGGCGTTTTGGGAAGACAGTTTTGGTTTAAAAGTTAAAAAAAATTTTTTTGAATCACAAATATTTTTTCAACAGCTTTTAGTTTAAAAAATTGTGTGGAAGACATGGAATCAGCCTACAACTTTATTTTATAACCCCCCACACACAAACACACACACACACACCCCAAACAACACACACAAAAAAACATACACTCACTCCCACCAAACAAAACACCCCTTTTAAACACACACACCCTCCCCCACACACACCACCCCTCATCACTCCCCCACTCAACACACACACACACACACACACCCCACACACAACACACACAAAAGCACGTATGCACGGCTAGATAGAACACAGCCCCGGCCGAGGGGCTTGTTTTCCCCAAACTTTTTGTGTCTTCCTATGTTGGGGCCAAAAAATCAATAAACCATGCATCGCGGTTACTGCGTTTCTTTTTCTTCCCCGGGGAAATTTTGCGCTCCCCGGGAACTTCCCCCATTTTTACATCGCAAATGTTCCGAATATTCTAGACTGCCACGTGACACTCCACGTCAACGCCACTACGCCGGCAAAAACCGGCCTTTTTAAAGGAAATGGCTTTCAATGGAGACAGCCCGGCTTTTGTTTACGAGGAAAAAAGTGTGTTATGGAGGATCATATCCCAATACCACAGGCTTATGATGGAGTATATAAACTCAGGGGGGCCCCGTTTTGTTTTTTCCCTTGAAAGGGCCAAAAGCTTATTGCTTTTTTGGGAAGGGGGGGGGGAAAGAAAAAGGGAAAAACTAACCATTGAAGAAAACAACTCCCTTTTGAAACCCTTGTTGGTTTAAAGGGAAAGGGAGATTTAGAAAGAGATTTGGGAAATTTTACTGAAAAAGGGGTTGAGGGTTTTGAAAAGGGCCTTTTGGGAGGGGTTGGCGAAATGTTTCCCATTTCTAAAAAAATGGTGTTCTTTTCTAAAACTTAGAAAAAGAAAAACTTTTCCAATTATGCTCGGGTTATGGGTCACTGCCTTAAAAAAAGGCAAAAAACAATGTTTCAAAGATAAACCCCCAAAACTGAGAAGGGGTTTCCCATTTTTACGAACGCAAATGAATATTGGACCCCATATGAAGAAAACGGGATGCAGTTTTCAAAACTTTTTTATTATTGCCCAAAATTTCAAAAACCTTACCCCATCACCCATCAATGTTTTGTTTCCCAAAAACGAAGTCTGATCGCTAGTACTTTCAAAAAAAATGTTTGATTTTCGAAACGCCGGGCCAAAATTAAGATCGGGGTTTCTTTGTAAAACCTAACAGAAGGGGTGGGGTGGGGGTGGGTGGCGCCACTACCCCTAAAAAAACCCTTCAAAGGTTTCAGCGAAAGGGGGACTAAACTGGTGTTTTAAGAGCCGCCCAAAAAAGCTCGGCCCCAAAAAAAAAAAAAAAAAAAAACCACTAACTCTCCCCCAAATGCCGGTCCCAACCCCGGGGATGGGGAAAAAGAGGGGGGTTGGAAAAAAATTTTTTGTGTGGAAGGAAAGTATAATAAAACTCTTTTTGCGGGAGGCCGGTCTGGGGTTTTGAAGCCCCCCAAGCCTTGCTTTTAAATAGCCGTTTATAAGAAGGCTTTTTTAGAAAAGAAAGGGGGGGCCCTGGGGGGAAGTCACCCCTTTTTTTTAAAAATAAAGCCGTTTATACCATGAAGGGCCCTATTTTTTCCCCAGAAGGAGGACTGGGGGGAAATTTCACCCTTCCCCTATAAAAAAACCCGTTTTAACATGAAGGGCCCTATTTTTTGCAGCATGAGTTTAACGGTTGTGGGTGGTGCTTTTTTCCCTGGGACAGATGTGCCCCCACCCCCACCCACGCTTGCACACCCCCTCCCCCCCCCCCCACCCCAAACGAAATGCCCACCTCCTCCCCCCACCCCCACCCCACGCTTGACACCTCCTCCCTCCACCCCCCCCCCACGCATGCACACTCCTCCCCCCCCCCACCCCACCCCATCCCACCCCTCCCCCCACACCCCCCCCCCACCCCATCCCCAAAACCCCCTTTTCCTCCACCCCACCCCACGCATGCACACCCCCTCCCCCACCCCCACCCCACGCAGGGAACACCCCCCTCCCACCCCCACCCCACGAATGCACACCCCTTAAGTCATTTTTTAAAGTTTTAATTTAAAGGCCCCTCAAGCCCTTTCAAGTCACCCCAAGTTCTTAAATTTAAAGTTTTTAATTAAGTTTTTAATTAAAAACTTCAAGTTTTTTTAAAAAGTTTTTGGGTTTTTTAAAAGTTTTTGGATTAAGGTTTTTGGATTAAGTCCCTCAAGATCATAACTAAGCCCTTTTTTAAAGTAAAAACCAATTTAAATTTCAAGTTCTTATAATTATAAAAAAATAAAATTTTTGGGTTTTATTTTAAAATTTGAAAGATCCCAAATTATATTTACAAACCCCCAAAAAAAGGGGTCATCTTTGGGGGTTTGTCTTGCCTCAGGTTCCCCTCCCCTAGATTTTTAATGAAGGCCTTTAACTTTCCTAAGAACCCGCTTGTTTTCAATTTGGTCTATGGAAATGTTTTTTATAGACTCCAGGTCTTTATTTATTGATTTTATCTTTTTAAAATTTACCCCAAATGATCTATTTTTAAAAAAAAAATTTAAAATTAAGTTCTTAAAAATTTTTAAATTTGAAATGGATCAAAATGATCCCCTTTGTTATTGGCGGTTTTGGCGTTGCTGTGTCTTTTTTGAAATTTAGTGGTTCGATTTTTTTGATTGCTTTTGTTTTGTTGCCATTGTGTATTTTTTTAAATCCCGAAATAATGCCCCAAAGCACCCAATGGCCCCCAAAAAATGGAAAACTTTTAAAGGTTCAATATTCCATGAGACTTTGGTTTGCCCTTGTATCAATGGAGTTTTTATGGGGGGGCCCATTGAATCAACTTGTTCTGGCGCTGGCGGTGTTAGGGGTTTTCTTGTGAGTTTATATTCTGAAAATTTTAAATTTTTTTTTGCCGGGCCCCTTTTTGGGCCTAATTTTCTTCCTGTTTTAACACGCCCAGGATGAGGTTGTTTTTCCCCCTGGTCTCCCCAGATTCAGTTTTTTCTGCTGTTTTCTGGCTTGGGTTACTTTCTCCCCCCTGTTTTCAATGTTTCCTGTTTCTGATGTTTTTCTACCCCTCGTCTTTTTTGGAAGGGAAACAAAATCTTTATGATTAAAAGTTATTAATCCCATGTTTAAATGGGGGATAAAAAGGGTTCCAAATCTATAGAAAAATCACCCCCTAGAGACTCAAATGATTTTGTTAAAAAAACTGGATCTTCCCCGTTAAATCATACGTAAGATCTTTTTTTCAGAATCAATGGGACCCAAATCTACTGATGGGTTTAGTGTACAAATTTAAAAAAACCGTTTCCCCCACACTTTTCCCTTTTCTAGACCCCCCCTGCGCTTCATACCTTTTATGATACTTTAAATGTCTTCCCGGGAATCTTTTGAATTTTTTTCCCCAATGCTAAATTTTCATTTCCGAGGAACTTTTTTGGTTTTCCACACGCTGCCAAAGAATAAAAACCTACCTTTTGGGGCAAAAACAGTTTGGGCCATCAACTTGGTATTCAAAATTTCCCTGGAAGGTTTAGGGGCCTTGTAGCTGTAGTTAGATCATCTTTGTTCGGGGTTTTTTATTAAATTTAATTATTTTATTTTAAAAATGAGCACCGAAAAAACGGTTCCCAAACCTTGTATACCATTTGCTGTTTTTGGGAGGGACAAGTGTGGGATACTCAATGCTTGGGTTTAAAAGCCTTTTAAAAAAATAAAACCACCCCGATCTTGGAAAAACTAGACTTTGAGGATTCAGCCAAAGCTGATTGCTATCATTGCAGTTGGGTTTGCCACGAAAGTTTTTTAGTCAACCCAAGGGAAAAATTTCCCAGAAAATTTAAAAAATTTATGAAAAGAAAAAAAATACATTTTAAAAAATTTGGCCCTTTAAACTCTTTTAATGATATAGGTGGCGTTTTGTCTGGGGGAAAGCATTTTCCCCCTTTTAGGGAAGTAATTTCCCCATTTAGTAAACTAGGGGGAGGACGGCAGAAAAAAAAAGACATAAAAAAAGTAGGGACAACTACCCCAGCTCCCAAAAGACGCCTATGAAAAGCAGAAAATTTGGAGCAGTTAGATTTTTTTAATGACAACTGAAAAAACAGGGGAAATTCCCGTTACTATTTAAAGATGTTGATAAAGCAAAAAAAAAACAATATTATTTTAGTAACAGGCAAACCGGTCCAGACATTGCCCCCCCCAAAAATTCAGGACTTTTATAAAACATCAGAAAAACAAAAGATCCCCAAGAAAAAGGGGTTTATTCCCCTTTGGTATGCCCTTTTTGTGTATTTTGTTCCCCCATAATTTTGGGGCTGAAAAAAAAAATGAACAAAATCTTTATTCCCCAAAAGGGAAATTTTGGGAAAGGGGTTTATCACAGCAATAAAAAAAAAGCTAACCCAACCCGGAGGGTCAGTGAACAAACCAGCAAAAGAAGGGTTTTATCTAAACAAGAAATTTTGGAAAAAATTTTTTTCCCTTTGCCCCTAGACAAATACAGAGGCCCCCCCACTTTGTGAACACACTCCAAGGGACACCCTTCAAATGGATCTTTATATTTCCCTCTGATAGGATTGGGCGAAAAAGTTTTAAAGTACGAACTTACAGTCATTGACTTTAGCTTAAAGATAAAAAGATGGGGGAACCATTAAAAACAAAAGAGTGCTTTCCCCCTGTTGCTGTCCCCTTCCCACCCTGATATACCAGCGAGGTCCTTTAACTTATCCTCCCCCAAGATTAAAGTCGAGGACGGAAAAAAATTTAAAGGAAAAGGGGAAAAATCAATTATTGTTAAAAATTTAGGTTCCCTTTAAAAAGGGCCCATTCCAGGGGGTTCACAAAATCACAGGCTTTAGTCGAAAATTTTTAACAAACATTTTTAGCTGAAAGATTTTTTTCTCCTACCGTATCACAGGAGCTTATTGACAATTCTGCAAAAAACGGAATGGGTTTAGAAGTTTGCCCTCAGTTTTGCGCGCAATGAATTTTGAAAAAAATTTAATGGGCCAAAAAACCAGTAAAAACCCAACCCAAAAAAAAAACCCCAATAAAGGGTTGTGAAGGAGAGTCTTCACCCAGAAAACTATTACCTTTTGGGTTTTGGGAAAAGAAAGGGTTTACCTTTTTTACCGGGGGAAGCGGGAAGGGGACACTCGAATCGGGCCCAAACAAAACCAGTTTGGAGTGTTGATCCATATGAAAAAAAAAGAATTGTAAAAATGAACCCGGGCCCCTTTGTATTATTTACGAGAAACTGCCCAAAACCCAAAAAACCAGCTCCTCAAAGATCTTTTTTTGAAAAAAGGGAATGCAAAATTAATTCCGCCAGCCCACAGAAACCGTTTTAAATTTAAATTTACGGTTTCCAGTGCCAATGCATATGAAAAACTCTGGATCAAAAAGACTCTTTTTTGTGTTTTTCCTTTTCTAATGACTTCTTTGTTACAACGGTTTGTTTTGGGGATTCTGTGATTAGTTTCGCAGTTTACGTTGCCCATGAGGAAAGTTTTTTGCCAAACTTTCCCTTTTTTGGAGTTTTCTTTGTGATATGTTTGATGCACAACGCTCCCCGGATATTCCCTTTGCTTTTTAATGATTTTTTTCCTGGCTCTTTTTATTTGTAAAATTTTTTTCCTTAGCCCCAATACCCTTTGATCACCTTTCCAGTTTAATTCATCCTTCATTTTTCCCAAAAACCTTCTTGTTATTTAATTGAATGCAAAGGCGAATCTTTGGGGTTTTCAGATGTGTCGTACCCCCCCGCTGCCCTTTACCCAAATTTCCCCGGTTTCCTTGTTTTATGATGTCTTCATTTGGGATATCTATAAAAAAAAACATCTGTATCTGTGTAAAGTACTCGGGGATAAGGTTTTACGAGGGTTTTAAAAGTAGTCATAAAAAAACCCTCTAAAATAAAAAGTTTTGATAATTCTAAAACAGAAAAACCCAATAAAATACGGGTTTTTTGTCCTTTTTTGGCTTTCTTTTTTTTTCATCATTTGCCAAAAGGTGTTCATGAAATTTCTGAAGCCCGGAAAAATTAGGTTTTAAAGTAGCTTAATTGACTTCTTTCTCTCGGGTTGACCAATCTGACATCTTTACCCCTTGTGCGGTTTCCCTTTTTTGTCTTTCCAAAACAGTGTTGTTCATCAACTTAAAAAAGTCTTTTTCTGAAGCATTTTGTGGATTTTTTTTTTGAGGTCGTGTTTTCAGATGTATGGTTTCAGGAATGTTCTTGTTCAAAAAAAATTTATGCGAGGGAACTGCTGTAAAACTTAAAACCCCATGTCTTAAAAAAAATTGTGGTCGTAATGACAGACATTTTTTTTTTCCCCCGAAGATTAGGCCCCCAATTTTTTGGGGGCTCTCTGGGGAACCCCATCTTTAGATTTTTGCCCCTAAGGGATAGTCATTATGAGGTCCATGGGTTCCTGGGATTTCAAAGTAATTTCTGGGAAATGAAAACCACGGGGTTGATCAGGCCCCAAAACTCCCTTCCCCATTTTTAATGCCTTTTGAATATTTTTCGGATCGCCGCCTGGGGTTACATTTTAATGTTGCGTAATGGAAGGTTTTGCGCCATTCCCCAAACCCTTTACAGATTGTTTGCTTCTAAAACTGAGATATTTTAGACCTTTTACTGGATTGTCGCCCCAAGTATTTGTTGTTTGCTTTCAGTAATGATGCGACGCCATACTAATTCCTCCACGAAATTTCCCGGTTTCAATATTGAATCATTGGTAAATCTGAAAATTTAAATCAATCTGTACTCCAGTAAACTTTGGGGAAAAGCATCCCACCCCCATCCCGGGCGCAGAAATGTAATGCGCGGGATCCGGGGCTATAATTTTTTCTTGCAGAGACTTTCTAAAATTTTTCCCAAAAAAGTCCCCCCCAAAAAAACATAAAATCTGCCTTTAAAAAGGGGAGTCATGTTAGTCTCCCATCGTTTTAAAATCTAACTTTTGCCAAGATCTTGGCATGTGGTAAAACCCGGAGTCGCTGATGTCCTTTCCTCTAAGACTAGAAAAAAAGCCCCTTTTTAGGTGGAAGGGTATCTTCAAAAAAACCTTTAAAAAGGGTTCATGTTACTCAAAAGGGGTAAACCCCTTTCTAAAAAGGGTTTTTGGAGTAAAAAAATATTTTTGTTATTGGGAAAGGATTTTAAAGGGAAAAATAGCCAGCGACTCTAATGAACCCATCATTTTTTGCATGGGAGTCGTAAAAAGACATGTTTAATTTAAAGGGAAACAAAGGGAAATTTTCGGATGACGTGAAATTTGCATTTTCCCTGAAGGCGCGGGGTTACTGCTTGCATTAAAAGGTGAGATTTCTTTAACCTCCCCTATGTTTGAAAGAATACCGGCAGCTTTATGTTTTTGGATCAAACTTTAGTTAAAGTTTGGCATTTACGGGTGCGCTGAAACCTTAAATTCCCAAAATGGGGAATCGGGGTTTCCCCTTTCTGTGGGGTTTTACCCCTTTTGGGGCTTTACCCTCAAAACCCGAAAAACAAAAATTTGGGGTGGCTGAGTCATATTTGTTTTTTGGTCTTCAGGCGTCATTATGATTTCAGATAAGAAAAAGGTTTTAAAATTAGAACAGGGGGTTACGCATTGCTGCAGGGGTTTTAAGAATGTTTCTGCAGCATCTGGTTTCTATATAATTTGGTTTCTGAATAAAGCCATCAGCCCCTAACAATATTAAAGGGCCCAATTTAAACAAATCGGGATTACTTTTAAGACTGTTTTTCGAAGTTTTTGTGGTGCTGGGCCCCTTTATAAGGGAACAATAGGACTCGAAGTCTGCGGAAAAATACGTAGGAGAATTTTGCGCCGTTTCCGTTTTTAAAAATAACTTTAGATCCTGGGGGGGGGCCGTAGTTAGTTCTGGCTTACAGTTACAGAACTTTTACAATTTTTTTATATGTTCAAGCGCGGCCTTTTGGGGGTTTGGAATTCTTGTTTTAAAAATTTTTTTAAGAATTCTTGGGTTTTTGTTTATGCTTTGAAGTATGCGCTAAAATCGGGCCCTTGTGGTTTTTCAATGTGTAATGGGGGCCCGCCCTGCTGGCCGAAAACATTAGGTGTAAGGGCCACATGACTTTTGGGTGGTTCGCCCCAGTTTGGGGGAGGGTTTTTGGACATTTTAAATTTGGCCCCCCAAAATTTTTTTCCCCCATCCCCCTTTTGTTACATTTAAAAGTTATTGGGTTTTTTGTTTCTTCAAAATGATTTAAATTTTTGGGTTTCACTAACAGGGGAAAAAATATTCCCTTGAAATTAAGTTTTTTGGCGGGATTTTCGATAGTTAGGGCACTCTTTCTGCCGTGTTTTCCCCGGGGCATGGGTGCAGCCTTTTCAAAAGGGAAAGCACCAATGAAAAAATTTGTTGTCTGAAATTTTTTTTTTTTAAAACTGCTCTCTTTAAAAAACCCAAATCCCGAGGGTTTGCGGAAGGGAAGCCTTGCCTACAAACGGTGCATCTTAGTGTTTTAATCTAATCTCTAAAATTCGCCCCTTGACCAACAGAGCCTCTCATTTTTTGGGTTCTTCAGCGGGGGAGCGTTTAAAACCCGTGTAAGCAGTTTCCCGCCCCAACCGGGGGTGTTAAGTATTATGAGAAAGAATGTTGCTGTTTAGTTGAGACCCAGACTTCTTGTTTTTTTTCATTTATTTTTACATTGTCGTTTAAAAAGCTAAAAAATTTCTTTAAAAAAGGGGGGTCTATTTTTAGTTTTTCCTGGAACTTGAGAAAAAAGCATGGGAACCGCTTTTCCTGTACGTTTGTTGGGGTCCCCAAAGAAATTCTAAATCAATATCCTTCAGTGCTCTTGACAAACCCCTCTTTCTGAGCATTTCCCTTTAAACCCAAATTTTATTGGGGGCCCTTTATTTATCTTAGCCATGCTGTCTTTTTTTTTAAAACCAACAAATTTATTTTTAAAATTTAAAAAAAAAAAAACGGCTTAATCAGAATCAAAATCAAAGGTTTTTTTTGTGCTTGGACTCCCTAAATTTAAAATAAAAAAACACCCTTCGTTGTTGTTAATGTGAAATGTTTAGAAAAAGGTTTTAAAAGTTTCGTTTACTTTTTTTTAACATTCCTTTTTTTTCTGCCCCCGGGGGTTTTGGTGTTGAGGGAAAAAATTGCCCCGCCTTTCTTTTTAAGATCAAACTTTTTTTCTTTTTTAGTCAACAAAATCGGGCCCGTAAAGATTTTTAAATTTTTTTCCCTGAGGGTTTTAGTCAACAAGCGCTTTATTTTTTTTCAGTTTAAAAAGAACTAAGTTTAGCCCTTTTTTAGTTGAACCATTGCTGTGTGGGTTTTTGGAAATTTAGTTTTTTTTAATTTTTTTCCAGCCGGCCCCCTACAGTAATGAACACAGGGGCCGAGAGCTAAAAACAAACCTCCCAAGGTAAAGTGGGGTGCCCCCCTATGCCCGTTGCCCCAAGAGGCCACAATTGTTCCTGTGATAGGCATTATAGTCGATGCTCCGGGTTTAAAAAAATGTAAAGATTAAAGGCGCCCGAAAAAACCTTTGTTTGGTTTTGCTGTTTTTTTGAAAAGGTTTTTGCCCCTAGGTTTTTTTTGCATTTGTGTAAAGTTGGTTAATCTAAAAAGGGTTTTTTATTTTTAGGGCCCTTTTTAATATCTCTTCTCTTGGCGGCCCCTGAGGCACATTGGGATAACCTGAAAAAAAACATGCTTTTTTAAATAAAAAAAATTTAGTTTTACTACTTTTTTTTAATCTGTTATTTACAAAATTCAGCCCGCGCCCTCCTATATTAAAAACAAATGTACATTTTAAACGGTTTTTTCGGCCCTTTTTCTTTTTTATCAATTTTGGGTGTTTTTTTACGTTTTTCACAGTTCTCCGCTTCCCTGCCCCAAATGATTTCCTTTTGGTTTACCTAAGCGTTAAAACCCTAAACCCTATTTTGTTGTTAAATAAACATCAAGCCCCAACATTTTGAAGATGTAAATTTTTTAGACCAAGGTCTACTGGTTTGGGTTTCTACCCTTTCCCGCCTCCAAACGTTTTTTATTTTCATTTAAAAAGTGATAAGGTTTAAGCCCCCAAACGTAGTTTGGTTGGATTCCCTCAAAAGAACCCTTGTACTTTCGGTTTTTTTGGTTTAAAAAAATTTTCATTTCCCCTTTTGAACGGTTTTTCATCTTGCACCCGCAATTAAAAAACCTTTTAAGCGATTTTGCTGAACGCTTTAAAAATTTAAAAATTCCCTTTAGTGGCGGGCCCCGGGTTTTTGGGATAGGTTGTTTGATGAACCCCTTTTCGTAATATTTGGGAAATGTGTCTCATATTGGTGCGCCCAAACAGTTGTTTTAATTTTGGGTTGCCCCAACAACGTAAACTTAACGGATGTCAGAAATGCTGTACTTTGCTTGGTGTTGTGATTGATAAAAACGTTTTTATTCATTAAAAGTTTGTTTTATATGAAAAATCTGTCTTTTAATGCTCCTTGAAAGGGACGGCGCATGCCCCTTTTAACAACCCCAAAATCTAAGGGAATGGAAAAAAACGAGTTTAAATACGTAAATTTACGGCTACTACTTTTTGCCGGGCTTTAACATCTGCGGGCGCCTAAATTTTTATGGGTTTTTTTGTGCCTTCATTTTCGATTTTTTGGGAAAAGCAAAGTAGGGCCCCTTTTTTCCCGGTTTTTGCCATAGGTCAGAAAAGGTTAAAAATATGGGCTGCCCTTGTGTAAAGAAAATTTTTTCCTTTCCCCCCAATTTTTAAAAGAAATTTTCTTTAAAGATTGCCCGTCCCCCGGGGTTCTGGACAAAAATGTCCCGTTTGGGTCTGTTGTTGAAACGAGTTCTATTTTGAAAGTAAGAAAGCCCCCAGAGCCGGGGACAAACAATTCATCCCCTCCTAAGTCTGGGAAAAATTTTTACCCGTAAAAATTTGATCCCGCCAATTTAATTTTGGAGATGGATTATTTGGAACAATAATATTTTCCGGGTTTTTTCCCTTTTACGCCTTTGGGGGTCTTTTGTTTTTATGCGGGTCAAGAATGAGCCCTGTTCTTGTTGTGGTTTTTTTGAAGCCCCCAAAAAAAAGTTAATTATTTAAAAAATGGCAAAGGGGGGAATTTTTAAAAGGGGAAAAAAAGATTATGATGTTTTTGATCCTGGAGACGAAAAGGTGAAATGATCCCCTTTTTTTTTTTTCACAGCATCGCTCAAAGCTCTCATTGCGGCGTGAAATTTAAAGAAAAATAAGGGAAAAACATTTTTACCAAAAGTTTAGGTCAAGAAACCCCCCCGAATTTATAGACCCTAATGATTTTGAAGTAAAAATGGGCCATTTGTTTGTGAAAAAAAGATTTGAGGGGGAACTTTTTCAGCTTACAAAATAAAAAAGCCCCTCAAAAGTTTTTAGCCGTTGGGTTCCCTTTTGAAATAGAACCCCTGCCCAGAGTTTCAAAACGCCTTTTGGCCCTTGCTAGGGCCCAAAAATTTGATAGGGGGTGCAGTTGCTTAAAAATTTTTAAAACACACTGAAGAACTCCCGACAGATTTAAACCAAATTCCCCAAAAAATGGGGAAATTTTTAAAAAATTAAATCAATCAGCAGGTGAAGTAAAAAATGTAATAAAAGCAGAATCCAGTTTTTCAGAAGAAAAAAGCGTTTTAAAGGGCTATACACGATCACCGTTTCCCAGCGAGAATAATGGCCCTTTTATCCCTGCCCTTTTGGAAAACCCCTCAAAGGCGAATTAACAAACAAATTTTTCAAAAATAGGTTTAAATAGGGTAGGCCCTTTTAAAAAGAGGAAAAAAAAAAAACTGTTGAGGCCCGATGACGCCAAATTAGGGCATGTTTTTAAAGAAAGAATTAAAACCCCCGATAAAAGATCTTGAAAAAAGAAAGAAACAGGCCCAAAACTGAAGTGACGCTACTAACCGGGGCCAATTTTCGAACTCAAGTGAATAGGGAAAAAAGGAAAAAACTATCGAAAAATTTTTTTATGAAGACACAACGCCCCAGCAGAACGAATAAGAACATTGTTTTGAGAGCAGGGAGTCACATTGGCAAGGGGTTATAAAGGGCCCTTGGATTTGCAAAAAGTTTCACTGGTGAGGGTTTACGGCGGCGGTGGTTTAAAGTTTTTCCTCCGCCCCCAAACGCCCCCATTCCGCCTGATAAATCCTGGGTTTAAAAAAACAGC
Source organism: Conus ventricosus (assembly GCA_018398815.1). Lineage (NCBI taxonomy): Eukaryota > Metazoa > Mollusca > Gastropoda > Neogastropoda > Conidae > Conus > Conus ventricosus. The sequence continues at coordinate 1,393,205 of CM031598.1, forward strand.
TTGATACTTTCCCCAAATTTATTAAAAAAAAATTTGCTGGTAAAAACCCCTGGCCCCTTTACCAGGAAAATTTTGGGGGGTATTGTCAGCTGGCTTTTGGGCTACTGCAAGCAAAAATGTTTTGGCCCCTTTTTGGGCCCAGCACTTTTGGAAAATTAGTTCTGTAATTTGTTGGGGGGGTTTCTAATTTGTAAGATAAAGACCAAGAATCCTATGCCAGTTAATCCAAGAACAAGCGCGGGCTTTTATTTTTCTTTGGTTTATCGCCCAAAGAAATCCGCCCCAGCTTTGCTGAAATCTTCTTTTGGGTTTGGGGGTTTTGGGGCTTAGGGGATTAGAAAGACTTAATCTTTGGGGGTTTTTTATTGTTTGAAAATATTACTGGCCCCGAAATTTAAAGTCGTTTTTCCCCAAACCTTTGTTCATTTTCCCGCTTTTTAAAAAATTTCATTATTAAAAGTTTATTATTGTACCCACTGGAGTCTGAGGTCAGAAGGGCATGTATAAAAAGTGCCCCAAAAGCCCAAAATCAAATTTTGATCTTGGGTTTTGTAAAACATTTTTGGGCCTTTTTTTTACTTGAAGGTTAAATAAATGTTAAATTTTTGGCGTCCTCTAAAATTTTGCCAAGAATGTTTTTGTGCATCCCAAAACCAAATTGAAGGGGTCGTAATGCTCGATCTTGCCCGTTTCTTGCGAGCCTAGGGAAAAAACCAAAAAAATAAGTACGAATAGAGTCGTTTTTTCGTTCTTTTCCCGCCCTAGTTAGGGGCCCCTTAAAAAGGTTTTAAGATTTTAAAAGTTGGCCTTTCTGTTTTATGCTCTTGTGTAGGGACCCGGGCCCCCAACAGTTGTTTCCCCAAAAAAAAAAGATTTGAAAGGGGATGCCAGTCATAGTTATACTTTTTTTGTGCGTTTGCCCCCAAAAAAAAAGGGCGCCCAGGCCTTGTTATGATCCAAATTTTTTCTAAAGCCTGTTTGTAGTTAAAAATTTAATTTGTTACAGGGTCCTTTCAAAAAACCTTAAAGTTAAATTTTGTTTTCCCGGTGGGATTAAAACGGTTTGCATTTGGCCCAAAGGCGCTTGCCCGATTCAGTCAAAAAAGTCTGAAGGTGTAATAAAAATGAAAAATTGTCCCCTGACCTCCCCCAAAGGATTTAGGGTGATTTAAAAGGAAACCGCATAGAAAACCCCCAACCCCCCAGTTTTATGCCCCAAAAAAAAAGCAAAGTTTAACTGGGTTCTTTATAAAACTTTCCCTCGGATGAATAAACCACGCCCTTTTTGATGTGGTTTTTTTTCAATAGGGGGGTTAGATAGCCCCCTTTTAATGGAAAAACTCACCTTTTTATTTAAAAGAGGCGTCGGGTCACAGCAAAGTCAAGGTATCAGTTGCCCATTTTTTTTAAGATTTTTAGTGCCCGGGCCCCAAAAGAATTTTTTTGCCCCCGTATATTTGAATGCATCATTTTTATTTCGGGTTTTTAAAAAAAAGTTTTTTAAAAAATAAAACCCAAGCCCGGGCCTTCGGTTTTTAGAAAAATGCTATTGATAACGAAGCGGAGCCAAAAAGGTTGCACTTCATGAAATTTTTTTCAAGTGTTTGGGTTTAAAAATAAGGGGAAGGGCCCAAAGGGGAAAAAATACGGTTCTAAAAGTTGAAAAAAGCAGGGACCAAATTAAACCGTTAACAAACCCGCATGGTTATTATGGGTTTTTTTTCAATAAAAAAAAAGCCCAAAGAGAACTTTTGGCTTTTCTCTCAAAAATTAAAAATGCAAATCTAAAAAAAAATTTTTTTCATTCAAGCCGAAGAAAATATCTTACTTTTTTTATAAAAGAGCTAGGCCCAAAAAGTTAGGCCCTTTTCAATAGAAAACTACCCATCAAAGTTTTAGTGCCCGCGCCGATAAAAATACATTTGAGGGGGAAAGTCCCCCCTCGATCTTGCTTTTTCATTCATTTTCTTTGTTCATTTGGATGGTGAGCACTGGATGAAAAAATTATATGGGCGGAAGGCCCCCCCAAATGTTTTTAAGGCCCCCTTCCACAGGGGGAAAACTGCAATTGGGGATTTTGAAAATTTTAAATTTTCCCCAATTTCGTTTTTAAAAAATTTGTTTGTGGGGGGTTTGGATCATTTAATATAAATCAAAGCAAAGCAGGAAAAGTTGTAAAAAGCGATAACCCACACATTGTTTTAGAAATAAAATAAAAACGCTACTAAAAAATAATGTCGCGTGGGGGCCCGAAAATCGGGGTTACTTAGCTCCTGTGAGGTGTAAACTTTAGAAAATTTAAAAAACCTTGCCCGCGTTGCGGACTTTGAAAGAACGGGAGATAGGGGCTTTGGGAAAGGGGTTTTTAAATACACTAAAGAAAGGTGATTATAAAAGGGAAGAGGGTTTGGGCCAAACAAAAAAATTTCCTAAAATAGAACAAACTGCCCCCCAATTAGAGGGCCCCAAAAAATTTTTGGCCAGTTTGGGAAAAATAAAATAGTTCGAAAAAAACCCCGGCCTCAAATTTGGCCCCTTTTTAACCATATTTTGAATGGGACATAAAAAAATTTTAATTCATAAGCCAATTTTTTGTAGCTCAAAAAATGTTTCAGAAAAGAAATTTTAAATCTGGCCCCCCTTAAAGTAAGTCTTATGCCGGAAGGGCAATAGGGAAAAAAAAATTGAAATAACGCCCCTATGGGAAAAAACCGGGAATCCTCCACAGAAAAGAAACGTTTTTAAAAAAGCTTTTACAAAAAATTAAAAGTTCTTTCCAAGCAAAAAAAATTAGGAGAACCCTTCACAAAAGATATTTGAAAATTTTTGTCTTTAAAGTTTTGGAGAGGGGTGGGGGTTTTGGGCCCTTAGTGTGACCCTTATTAAAAAGGGTTTTAAAATTTTTGCTGGCCAAAAAATTTAGCGTTTTAAAAGGCCCCTTTTAAAGTTCCATCGTCGTTTTTCACAATGGCGAGGATATTAAGATCAAACAAAAGCAACAAAATCAAAGTTGACTTAAATAGAAACAAAATTTTCAGAACTAAATTGGATTAAAACTTACACATTTAAAAACCCCATAGGGGTTTATTATACTGAACAAGTTTTGAGGAGGGGTATGTAAAAATAAAAACTGGGTTGGGTTAAACTTGTTATAAAATATGGAGCCCTTAAACTTTATGACAAAAATCTCATTGCCCCCATTTATTTGTTTTTTTGGGGCCCCGACTGGTTGTTTTGGAAAAAAAATTATTTATCCCCCGGCCGTTACAAACAGTTTTTCGTTATAATTTTAATCATATTGTTTGGGTTTTTTGTCCAACACTTAAATGGAACAAAGATTTATGATTGAAGGTTTATATGGACAGGAAAGATTTAATATTTTTAGTTAATTTCCCAGCAATAAACTGAGTGAGGTTTCCAACAGTTTTTTAGGGCTGTTTTAAGGAACGCAGACACTTTTTATTATTTGGGTGGGCTGTTGGCCCGGGAAAGAGACATAGTTAAAAGAGAAAAACCTTTGTCGAAAAAAAGCTTTCAGGGAAGAAATGCTGGGATAAGTGTGTGGATTTTTTTGCCCCGAAATATTTAAATTCCCCTTTTAAAAAACCCTTTTGAGAAAAGTTAAGACTGTAGTTTTATTTCACTGAAAAAACCCGAGACTCATTTTAAGAATGTTTTTTTCGCGGGAAAAAGATGTTATTGAAAAAAGGGCCAGGAAAAAAAAAATAGGATTTAAAACAAAAACTGGAAAAATTTAAAGTTTTTGTAAATTGTATTTTAAAAAAGGATAAAAACCCACCAAAAGTTTGTTTGTTTGTAGATTAAACGTTATTTTTTGGTCATTGAAGTCTTTTGTCAGAGGGAAAAGTAATATGTGTTTTTGGGCACTTTCGCCCGAAAATTTGGGTTTTTGGGGGGGGGAAAATGGCCCCAGGGTCGGTATTACTGTTTCTCCCCCTTTTGATGGAAGGTTTCCCCAAATGAGCAACCATATTCCAGTACTGGTCTAACCAGTTTTTTGTAGCAGTCGTCTTTAACCTTTTGGGGGCAGTCATTGATATTCCTGTGTAAGAAAGCTAAGATGTTATTTGCTTTCTTACATACTAAATTGTAATGTTCTTTCCATTTGAGACGACTATCTATAATCACGCCTAAATATTTTGCAGCATTAGTTTCTTTAAGAATAGTATTATGGATAGAATAATCTGATCTAATTAGTGAGCGTTTGTTACATATACGCAACACTTGGCACTTTTGAGGATGAAATTCCATTTTCCAAGTTCTTTCCCACTCTTGTAAAGCGTTTAGATCTTCTTGTAGAATGCGTGTATCATTCTTGCTTCTGATTGTTCTATATACTAAACTGTCATCTGCAAAAAAGCCTTATAGTAGTTCCAGGAAAAGATTTCTACTTATGTCATTTATATAAATTAAGAAAAACAAGGCCCCAGAACAGTTCCCTGTGGTACACCTGACAAGACTGTGTTTACAATGGGATGACGACCCTTCCACAACACTTTCTGCGTTCTCCCAACAAGGAATGATATATATATAAAATATATATATATATATATATATACTGCTGAACAATTAAATAGTGGGAGAAAAACAAGTGCAGGTTAACAATTCTTCAGTCATTATAGTAATGACTTGGCAAAGATTTGAATTTAAAAAAAAAAAAAAAAAAAAATTAAAGATGACAAAAAAATGGGGGGAATATATTATAAATATGAGAAACCCTTCACTAGCAGCCTGAGGGAACCATCGTACTTCCCTTCGAAGGCAGATCTATTTGTATTGCCTGCTCCTAGGCCTTTCGTCCGCTGATCGGACTCATCAGGGAGACACGGCTGATTGTGTCTGTGCTCTTGGTGTCAAATAGAGACACACCAAAGCCCATAATTCTGGGGTTTGTTCTCATCACCAAGGGTTAAAAAAGAATCCAACAGCCCCCCAAAGCAGCCAGCGAAGGGTAGTAAAATGGAACAAAAGGAAAATGTGGAGAGGAAAAAAGTGCTTAAAAACTAAAAGCATTATGCAACGGTATAAAATGTGGGGGACAATCTTTGAGCCTATGCTTGAGGATCCATTCAAGGATGCAAGGGAGATCAAAAGATATGGAACATGTGGAGTGGTCAGCTCTGCTGTTCAATAACCCAAGCATTGTGAGTGGCTAAGAATTGTACAGAACAACCTTTACTTGGATCTCCTAAGAGATGCAATCTCCCACTGATTGACCAAACATTATACTGCTGAACAATTAAATAGTGGGAGAAAACAAGTGCAGGTTAACAATTCTTCATCATTATATAATGACTTGGCAAAGATTTGAATTTAAAAAAAAAATAATATATATATATATATAGATGAATATAACCAAAGAGCCTAAAATGATTTTAAAAGTGCTCGACCCCTTGGGGGAGCAACATTTGTCAATGATGTTAAAAGGAAGGTTAAAACTCAAGGTTAAAACTCGACAAATTTGTTTCTAGCGGCGTTGCGCTGTCATCAGGATGGTTTTTGTTTGCCCACCGCCGATGTTATATAGCGTGTGGGCTCACGTTTGCGGTTGTTTGCACGTGCGGGTGTCTGCACGTGTTTTTTGGGCTTTCAGGTTTTTGTTTTGGATGTGTTCACTAACAACGATTCCATTTATGCCTGCAGTTGTTTACTATTTCTGTTTTGGTGTTTAAAGTTGCTAAGTGTGGTTTGCATAGTATTAACCATTTTTCAGTTAAACATAGGTTGCACCTTTTTGAAACATTGCTGTATGGTGATGCTCTTTTTATGATTTTCCAGGATATATTGTAGCTTGTTTTTGCGTCTTTAAGTTTCCAGATATATTTGCTCAGTTCTGTTTGGTTTTTATATTTTTCTTTATTGAATGACTGTTTGTGGTTTGCATATCTGGTTTTGAAGTGGTTTTCAGTGATCCCTATGTATGTTTCTTTTTCATTTTCTGATGTTACAGTAGCCTGGTATACAATGTTGTTGTGGAGACATTTATTATTTAGTGGGCACTGCTCCTTTCTCCTGCAATTGCAAGATTTCCTTTCTTCACCCTTCTTTGCTGTGTTGATTTTCATTTTGTTGGATGCGTCAATCAGGTTTTTGAGGTTGGGCATACATGAGTACGATATTTGACAGTGTTTTTGTTAAATATTTTGGACAGTTTGTGCTCTTTTGGAAATGAAGTTGCTAGGATTTTGAAGAATTCTTTCCCTATGTTTGTTTTGAGTTTCCCGTCGTATGGGGGGTTATAACCATATGATTTTTCTTTTCTATTTTTTTTGCTTTTATTTGTGTTGTTGTCCGGGTTGTATTGTAGTTTGTAATTGTATCCACTTGTTTGTAGTGCCTCCTGGTATTCTACTGCTGCATTGTTGAACACTCTCTCATTGCATGACAGGTTTGATAGTCTCTTGTTTATGCCATGGGGTATGGTCTTTAATACAGATGGTGGATGGTTACTTTTGGTGTGTACATAAAGAGGTTATCGTTGGTTTCTTGTATGGTTTATATATATGGTTGTTGAGATCCAGTGTTATGTCTAAGTAGTTCACTACCTTTTTGTTTGCTTCAATGGTGATCTTTAAGTTGTGGTTTTGGAAGATTTTGCATAGTTCTTTCTTCTTGTTTTCGATGGTTCTTGGGTTGTTTGTTAGTGCAGCAAGGCCATCGTCTCTGTACAGTCCGACTTTTTTTCCGAGTTTTTTCTTGATGTTGGACAGCATGAATAGTCCGACCAGTTCACATGTTTCTGCACCATCATATGAACCCATGGTTACGTCGAATGTTGAGTTTCTGTTGGTTTTCCTGATCCAGGTTTCATTTCTGCTGTGTAGTAATGTTTTCTTGGTGTGGAGAATGATTTCCATTTCTGACCCTGTTATGTCTGTGTGGTTACTGGCAAACTTCGGGGCTTTGGAGAGTAGTTCCTCATCTATGGATGGGTAAAAGTCTACTATGTCAAATGTGATAAATACTGTATTACTTTGTTTATTGAGTTTTTTGAACCATTGGATAACTTCGTATGTGTTCTTCCAGAGGTTGTAATCAAGTTTGATTTTATGTCCTTTGTTATTTTTTCCAGGATTTTCTTGCTTATTTTGCCTAATTCAATTTCGATGGGTTTATTAGTCTGCATGTTGGATTGTTATGAAAGTTGGGTTTGTGGTCTTTGAGTGTTATGAAAGCTTCTTTTGTTGCTGTCGCTTCTATCCTGTCACTTAGGTCTATGCGCTCTGCAAGTTCTTTATCTTTAGTGCGGATACTGTCATGTATATTTTTGTCAGCTTTTTTGTAGTTTTTCTGGATGTTTTTGTCAAGGAGTTGAGAATATTCCTTTGGTTCCATTTTGTAGTAATTGCTAGTTTTGTCAGCCTTCACAAATATTTTTTTGTCATTTTGTACTTGTTTTTTTTGGGTTTTTTTAATGTTGTTTGGAAATCGTTGTTAGTTTTTTTGAATTCAATATTGGTTATCATTCTTTTCATTTGATCTTCAAAGGGTTTCATATCGTCTATGACTGGTGGTGATCGCCATGATTTGAAATCGTAGGTGTTTTTGTCCTCTTTTTTGCATTCGGGTTCAGGAAAAAACGAATGCTTTCCATCTCATATTGCGTACGAACTTTTCGGTTTGTTCTATTAATCTTTTTAAGTAGAATTGTGGGTTAGAGAACGGTATGTTTTTGTTGACTGCCTAAAATTGATTTCCTCCATTTAAAATCTTTCGGGCCACAGTGCTCAACGTGAGGAGCAATCAAGATGAATATAACCAAAGAGCCTAAAATGATTTTAAAAGTGCTCGACCCCTTGGGGAGCAACATTTGTCAATGATGTTAAAAGGAAGGTTAAAACTCAAGGTTAAAACTCGACAAATTTGTTTCTAGCGGCGTTGCGCTGTCATCAGGATGGTTTTTGTTTGCCCACCGCCGATGTTATATAGCGTGTGGGCTCACGTTTGCGGTTGTTTGCACGTGGCGGGTTGTCTGCACGTGTTTTTTGGGGCTTTCAGGTTTTTGTTTTGGATGGTTCACATACGAAGTTATCCAATGGTTCAAAAAACTCAATAAACAAAGTAATACAGTATTTATCACATTTGACATAGTAGACTTTTACCCATCCATAGTTTGAGGAACTACTCTCCAAAGCCCTGAAGTTTGCCAGTAACCACACAGACATAACAGGGTCAGAAATGGAAATCATTCTCCACACCAAGAAAACATTACTACACAGCAGAAATGAAACCTGGATCAGGAAAACCAACAGAAACTCAACATTCGACGTAACCCATGGGTTCATATGATGGTGCAGAAACATGTGAACTGGTCGGACTATTCATGCTGTCCAACATCAAGAAAAAACTGGGAAAACAAGTCGGACTGTACAGAGACGATGGCCTTGCTGCACTAACAAACAACCCAAGAACCATCGAAAACAAGAAGAAAGAACTATGCAAAATCTTCCAAAACCACAACTTAAAGATCTCCATTGAAGCAAACAAAAAGGTAGTGAACTACTTAGACATAACACTGGATCTCAACAACCATATATATAAACCATACAAAAACCCAACGATACACCTCTTATGTACACACCAAAAGTAACCATCCACCATCTGTATTAAAGACCATACCCCATGGCATAAACAAGAGACTATCAAACTGTCATGCAATGAGAGAGTGTTCAACAATGCAGCAGTGGAATACCAGGAGGCACTACAAACAAGTGGATACAATTACAAACTACAATACAACCCGGACAACAACACAAATAAAAGCAAGAAAAATAGGAAAAGAAAAATAATGGTATAACCCCCCATACGACGGGAAACTCAAAACAAACATAGGGAAAGAATTCTTCAAAATCCTAGCAACTTCATTTCCAAAAGAGCACAAACTGTCCAAAATATTTAACAAAAACACTGTCAAACTATCGTACTCATGTATGCCCAACCTCAAAAACCTGATTGACGCATCCAACAAAATGAAAATCAACACAGCAAAGAAGGGTGAAAAAAGGAAATCTTGCAATTGCAGGAGAAAGGAGCAGTGCCCACTAAATAATAAATGTCTCCACAACAACATTGTATACCAGGCTACTGTAACATCAGAAAATGAAAAAGAAACATACATAGGGATCACTGAAAACCACTTCAAAACCAGATATGCAAACCACAAACAGTCATTCAATAAAGAAAAATAAAAAAAACCAAACAGAACTGAGCAAATATATCTGGAAACTTAAAGACGCAAAAACAAGCTACAATATATCCTGGAAAATCATAAAAAGAGCATCACCATACAGCAATGTTTCAAAAAGGTGCAACCTATGTTTAACTGAAAATGGTTAATACTATGCAAACCACACTTAGCAACTTTAAACACCAAAACAGAAATAGTAAACAACTGCAGGCATAAATGGAAATCGTTGTTAGTGAACACATCCAAAACAAAAACCTGAAAGCCCCAAAAAAACACGTGCAGACAACCCGCACGTGCAAACAACCGCAAACGTGAGCCCACACGCTATATAACATCGGCGGTGGGCAAACAAAAACCATCCTGATGACAGCGCAACCCGCCGCTAGAAACAAATTTGTCGAGTTTTAACCTTGAGTTTTAACCTTCCTTTTAACATCATTGACAGATATATATATATATTTATATATATATATATATATATATATATATATATATATATATATATATATACAAATCTAGTGTGGATTTCCAATAGTGGCCAGCCTTGGGGGGCTGCAGGTCACTGGAGCTGCAGCGCCACTACTGTTGGAGTTGTAGTGGTCTCACTAGAAATTTATTCCACTCCCTGACTGTTGGGGGGACGAAGGAGTTGTGTAGAGCTGGGTGTTTTGAGTGCTCCTGGAAGATGCGAGCACTATTCCTGCCGCAGGCCCTGGAGCGAGAAGGACGGTAGAGCATGGAGGGTGGAATATATACCAGCCCATTCTCGATACGATACAGCATTCCCAGTCTGTTGTGGTGCCTTCTGGTTTCGAGGCTGTCCCACTGGAGTTTCCGGAGAAGATCAGTGACAGTGCCTGCTGTGCGTTCAAAATAGCAGTTGCAGGCATAGCGAGCTGCTCTTCTCTGGACCTTTTCCAGGAGGTCAGTGTCTTGTCTCTTGTGAGGGTCCCAGACAGTGGAAGCGTATTCCAATGTAGGACGAACCATGGTCATATAGGTGGCTTTGGGACCTCAGCGGTGCAGTTTTTTAAGTTTCTGTGGAGAAAACCCACTGTCCTGTTCCCTTTGGCTGCCACCGTTTCAACGTGCTTGGTCCAGGATAGATCCTTTGTCATGGTTACTCCTAAGTACTTGGCTGAGGATACTGCCTCCAGTGTTTGTTCATGAAGAGTGTATGCAGAGTGGGAAAGGGAAAAGGGGTCTGCCTGGCGAGATGTGCAGTGTGTTACACTTTCCTGCATTGACTCTCATCTGCCAAGTGTCTTCCCAATCTGCCAGGCGGTCAAGATCAGCTTGCAGCAAGGACTGATCCTTGGGACTGCAGACATTCCTGTAGAGGAGAGCATCATCTGCAAACAGCCGGGTGTTGGAGTCCTTGGCCACATACTTGATACTTGATGTTTTCGGTGTTTGAGACCTGTGGGTTTCAGGTCAGTTCACCGGTCAATATGTTGTCCATATCCACAGCTGCTGGCACTTGCAAGGTCTTCTGTTAGCAGTCCGGGTTGTACAGTGCTGGGTGGTTGGCTCAGTGGGCGTCAAGTCCGTTTTAAATGCGGTCATGCTGGGTGCGGACACTACTGACTCTGTAGGCTGTTCCAAGCCGACACCACTCTTTCGGAAAAGAATGAACTCCGAACGTCAAGGCGGGATCAATGCTTTACAAGCTTCTTGCTGTGGTCTCTGGTGTTGCATCTGTCGTGCAGCTCGAAGTTGGTTCGGCTTGTGTCGTAGATGCCGTGATGTACTTGAAGAGGTTAATCATTTCTCCCCCTGCATCTGCGGTGTTCCAGGCCTGGCAGCTTGAGGTTTACAGGCGTTCTGGATATGGTTTGTCCTTCAGTTTGCCAATGAGTTTTGTGGCTCTGCGCTGAACCTCTTCTATCTCTCGTTGGAGGGTTTTCTGGGATGGCTGCCAGACTGAGTGGCCATACTCCAAGACTGGTCTCACGAGGGCTTTGTAGAGCTGGATGAAGATATGCTCCGTGAGATGATCAAAGGATCGCCATATAACGCCCAGATTCTGTTGGCCTTAGCTGTTGCCTGTGACACATGGTCCTTGAAGGTCAGTTGGCTGTCTACTACCACACCAAATCTTTCTCTGCTTTGGTGGTTGCTAGGGCATGCTTTTTTGTTGCTTGGGTCCTTGCTCTTCATGAAGTAGGTCTGGTCGATCTCTGGGTGGCCTAGTTTCAGGACACAGCATTTTTTCGGGTGGAAGTTGAGTAGCCAAGCTACTGTCCACTTTTGCAGTCTGTCCAAATCTTCCTGGAGGGTCTCTCGGCATTTTGCTCGTTGCTCTGGGCGAACAGCTTGGTGTCGTCCGTGGCAGGTCGTTCATGTAGATGACGAAGAGTATAGGGCCTAAGACGTCGCCTTGGGGGATTCCACTTGTGACTCGTGTCTCTCCTGATTTGCTTCCATTGACAAACACCTGCTGTGTGCGTCCACTGAGAAACGCTTCTGTCCAATGCAGCATTTTTCCGTCGATACCATGAGCCTTCATTTTGAGTATCAGTCTGTGGTGGGGAACAGAATCAAATGCTTTGTGGAAGTCCATGTATATTGCATCGATGGAGCCAACTCTGTCTAGGGTTTCTGTCCAATAATCCAGTGTGCCTAGAAGTTGTGTTACACACGAGGCGTCCTGGGGTGAAGCCATTTGCTCTTTGCATATGAGGTTGTTTGTTTGCATGTGTTCCATTATTTTGTTCCTGATGAGTGTCTCCATGGTCTTGCAGAGTATGCTTGTCAAGCTGACAGGTCAATAATTATTTGCTGAAGTTCGGCTCCATTTCTTGAAGACTGGCGTAACTTTGGCCATTTTCCATATGCTTGGGAGGTGTCCTTCAATCAGCGATTTCTTGAAGATGATGCTGACAGGTAGTGCTGGGGTGTCTGCTGTTTCCGCCAGTAGGATGGTAGGAGTGCCATCTGGTCCAGCTGCTTTCCCGACTTTAAGCTTAGTGAGGAGCTTTTTGACATCTTCTTCTCGGATGTCGATGTCTGCCAAGGTGCTGCTAAACTCATATTTTGGGGCTTCTGGCAGACTCCCCCTCTGGTTCCCTGTGAAAACGCTTTGGAAGAAGTCGTTGAGTATCTGGGCCTTTTCGTCGTCTGTTTTGGTCTTGGTGGCATCTTCTCTTTTTTAGGTCAGATATTCCTGTCCTTGTGCTGGTTTTTGCTTTCACGCAAGACCAAAATTTTTTTTTTTTTAATTTTTTTTTTTTTCCTGTTCCGCAACTGTCTTTTCTAGCCGGATTTTTGCCTTCGGCATTCTCTTGCTGCTATATGGACCGCCAACGCCAGGACTTAGAGACCGTGGTTCGGGGGGAGTGGGACGGAGAGGAGGGGGGAGGGAAGAGACAGGAAAAAGTAAAAACAGACTGATAACAACCTATCTTTAGATGTGCCACTGCCTATGCTGCAGCTTACTGTCACACAACTCGGCTTTTCAGCTTCAGTGCTGTGGAACTAGGGGCATCCTACAGCCCCTCGCACAATATAGGCTTCGACCATTGCCCACAAGTAGTTATACTCTAACAAGATAACCAAGACTTTCTGAGAGCGTCGCTCAGTGAGATCATTGAGGCAAAGGTGGGAACGGCCACGGTTATGGCTTCAGTTTTAGTTTCAGTTTCCTCAAGGAGGTGTCACTGCGTGCAGACTAGTTCATGATAGGCTACACATCTGTTCATTTTGATTCATGATAGGCTACACAACATCTGTTCATTTTGGTTCATGATAGGCCAGACAGCATCTGTTCATTTTGGTTCATGATAGGCTACACAACATCTGTTCATTTTGGTTCATGATAGGCCACACAACATCTGTTCATTTGGTTCATGATAGGCTACACAACATCTGTTCATTTTCAAGATCACACTGCGCACGATTTGAAGCTGATGAATTAAAGGCTTAATGGGTGAGATTTACGTCCTATTGGTCGGAGGCCCTTAAGGACCCCAGACTCTAGTCTGTGTAGGTCTTGGCGTTGCTGTCCCCGGCGGTGATTGGTCGTCTGCTCTCTGTGGCAGCCTCCTCCCCAGCGCTTGTACAGTCCCTTCTCAGGCCACCTATATGGATCCACACGATCCAGTTTGGGCCAGCGCGGGTAGAACACCCTAATTGGTGCGCATGCACGCGCACGACCGCGTGCGCAAGCACGCACGCGCGCACACACACACACACACACACACACACACACACACACACACACACACACACACACACACACACAACGGAACCTCATCAGTCGGGAAGAAGGACGGTACGTTCTCCTTGGTCAGAGGCACTTGATTTTTTTTCTCTTAATATGGAGACACAAAACTTGACAGCAACCAGTTGAGACCAATATCACTTTTAAACATTTAGGTAAAATCTTGTTCTATGTAATGGCAGCCAGGCCGACGTGTAAACATCCTCCAGAAAATGAACATTTGGATTTGTCAGTCCAGAAAGGAGGTGTCCCAGGCATGTCTGGTTTTGTAGAAAATGCCTCTCAGTATGACTTCGGGAACAATCCAGAGACCAAGGTAAAAAAATTGGACCTCGGCGTGGTATGGCTCGAACTGGCAAATGCACAATGATCAGTTCCACCAAAGACGATTTAGCTAGTTCTTGAGGTGTATCAGGTCCCAAAGAACATCCAGAAACGCTGACGAAGTACTTCCAAGGCGTCTGAATGACGTTCTACAGTGCACAATGAATGAGTTGAATCAGGAAGTTGAACTGGTATAGCGATGGGATGTGCAAATTTTCCAACACTGATTGTGATTACAATGGAGGTCATCTAGTCAGGAAGTTGAACTGGTATAGCGATGGGATGTGCAAATTTTCCAACACTGTTTGTGATTACAATGGAGGTCATCTAGTCAGGAAGTTGAACTGGTATAGCGATGGGATGTGCAAATTTTCCAACACTGTTTGTGATTACAATGGAGGTCATCTAGTCAGGAAGTTGAACTGGTATAGCGATGGATGTGCAAATTTTCCAACACTGTTTGTGATTACAATGAGGTCATCTAGTCAGGAAGTTGAACTGGTATAGCGATGGGATGTGCACATTTTCCAACACTGTTTGTGATTACAATGGAGATCATCTAGTCAGGAAGTTGAACTGGTATAGCGATGGGATGTGCAAATTTTCCAACACTGTTTGTGATTACAATGGAGGTCATCTAGTCAGGAAGTTGAACTGGTATAGCGATGGGATGTGCAAATTTTCCAACACTGTTTGTGATTACAATGGAGGTCATCTAGTCGGAAGTTGAACTGGTTTTAGCGATGGGAAAGTGCCAAATTTTCCAACACTGTTTGTGATTACAATGGAGGTCATCTAGTCAGGAAGTTGAAAATGGTATAAGCGATGGGATGTGCACATTTTCCAACACTGTTTGTGATTACAATGGAGTCATCTAGTCAGGAAGTTGAACTGGTATAGCGATGGGATGTGCAAATTTTCCAACACTGTTTGTGATTACAATGGAGGTCATCTTGAAAGTTGTCGGCTGCATGAGCCCCACAATGTTCAGCAGATCTGGGAAGTGGATTCCAAATTGTCGGCTGCATGAGCCGCACATGTTCAGCAGACTGGGGAAGTGGATTCCAATGCCCCTGTGTGAAAGTTGTCGGCTGCATGAGCCGCACATGTTCAGCAGATCTGGGGAAGTGGATTCCAAATTGTCGGCTGCATGAGCCGCACATGTTCAGCAGACCTGGGGAAGTGGATTCCAAATGCCCCTGTGTGAAAGTTTTCGGCTGCATGAGCCGCACATGTTCAGCAGATCTGGGGAAGTGGATTCCAATGCCCCTGTGTGAAAGTTGTCGGCTGCATGAGCCGCACATGTTCAGCAGATCTGGGGAAGTGGATTCCAAATTGTCGGCTGCATAGCCGCACATGTTCAGCAGACCTGGGGAAGTGGATTCCAAATGCCCCTGTGTGAAAGTTGTCGGCTGCATGAGCCGCACATGTTCAGCAGACCTGGGGAAGTGGATTCCAAATGCCCATGTGTGAAAGTTGTCGGCTGCATGAGCCGCACATGTTCAGCCAGACCTGGGGAAGTGGATTCCAAATGCCCCTGTGTGAAAGTTGTCGGCTGCATGAGCCGCACATGTACAGCAGACCTGGGGAAGTGGATTCCAAATGCCCCTGTGTGAAAGTTGTCGGCTGCATGAGCCGCACATGTTCAGCAGACCTGGGGAAGTGGATTCCAAATGCCCCTGTGTGAAAGTTGTCGGCTGCATGAGCCGCACATGTTCAGCAGACCTGGGGAAGTGGATTCCAAATTGTCGGCTGCATGAGCCCCACATGTTCAGCAGACCTGGGGAAGTGGATTCCAAATGCCCCTGTGTGAAAGTTGTCGGGTGCATGAGCCGCACATGTTCAGCAGATCTGGGAAGTGGATTCCAAATTGTCGGCTGCATGAGCCGCACATGTTCAGCAGACCTGGGAAGTGGATTCCAAATGCCCCTGTGTGAAAGTTGTCGGCTGCATGAGCCGCACATGTTCAGCAGACCTGGGGAAGTGGATTCCAAATGCCCCTGTGTGAAAGTTGTCGGCTGCATGAGCCGCACATGTTCAGCAGATCTGGGGAAGTGGATTCCAAATTGTCGGCTGCATGAGCCGCACATGTTCAGCAGACCTGGGGAAGTGGATTCCAAATGCCCCTGTGTGAAAGTTGTCGGCTGCATGAGCCGCACATGTTCAGCAGACCTGGGGAAGTGGATTCCCCAAAGCCCCTGTGTGAAAGTTGTCGGCTGCATGAGCCGCACATGTTCAGCAGACCTGGGAAGTGGATTCCAAATGCCCCTGTGTGAAAGTTGTCGCTGCATGAGCCGCACATGTTCAGCAGACCTGGGGAAGTGGATTCCAAATGCCCCTGTGTGAAAGTTGTCGGCTGCATGAGCCGCACATGTTCAGCAGATCTCTGGAAGTGGATTCCCAAAAGCCCCTGTGTGAAAGTTGTCGGCTGCATGAGCCGCACATGTTCAGCAGACCTGGGGAAGTGGATTCCAAATGCCCCTGTGTGAAAGTTGTCGGCTGCATGAGCCGCACATGTTCAGCAGACCTGGGGAAGTGGATTCCAAATTGTCGGCTGCATGAGCCCACATGTTCAGCAGATCTGTGGAAGTGGATTCCAAATGCCCCTGTGTGAAAGTTGTCGGCTGCATGAGCCGCACATGTTCAGCAGACCTGGGGAAGTGGATTCCAAATGCCCCTGTGTGAAAGTTGTCGGCTGCATGAGCCGCGCATGTTCAGCAGACCTGGGGAAGTGGATTCCAAATGCCCCTGTGTGAAAGTTGTCGGCTGCATGAGCCGCACATGTTCAGCAGATCTGGGGAAGTGGATTCCAAATTTTCGGCTGCATGAGCCGCACATGTTCAGCAGATCTGGGGAAGTGGATTCCAAATGCCCCTGTGTGAAAGCCTTCATGGATGAACACGACAGTACTTTTCACCAAGGAAAGAAGATGCACAATTTAAAAGCAGCTGAACACGCATGTTCATTGGTAGCCGTGAATTTTTTTCAAACCAGGAAATAACGAAGTCCTTCCGCAGAAGAAAAGAACGAACCCTCTTCATGTGGCCGCCAGATCAAGAAAAGCCGTCAGGGCCGTTGATGGTAGCATGATGACTCCCTAAACATGCAGCAGAGAGGCATCAGGGTAATAAAATGAATGGGGTCCCGCCCCCCCCTTGGGCCTTTTGACCCTCCTGGGGCCTCCCGAAAAACCCAATTTTTGGCCCCCGAAGTTAAGTTAAAAAATTTCAAAAAA
>CM031598.1:1410293-1442793 GCA_018398815.1 Conus ventricosus
GGCCCTATAACCATTTTACGGCACATTAAAGCTAAGTACTCTTAGTATATCTATAAATGTTATTATACAGAGATGAAGCAGAGGAAGAGGGCAAATTGTAAAAAAAAATCTACGTGCTACAGTAAAACCGAAAGCGGAAATGCAGTTCCGACAGACCGATAGAGACGTTACTTAGCGCTGTCCAAACAAAACGAAAGTATATTCGAATTTTTTTGTTTCGCCGTAGCAATTTAATGATCGTAGTAGCGTCGTAGCAAGCATTCTCTTGGCGTAGCAAACTACGGCGATATCGTAGCAGTTGGCAGCTATGAGTATGTCGTCAACAGCCAAGACCAGAAAAGGTAAAAGAAGGGAGTCTTTAAATGCAGGTTGTTGTCAGAAGGGTTTTCCTGCAGAACCTGTTCTACTGTGTGTAATTTGCTGATGTTGTTGTTTGTTTTTTCCCCCCATCTGGAACCTGCGGCTGATATTAGTAACTTTGATGCGTCTTTACCATGAGTAGTATAGCTCAACAAATCACTTCACATCAGAAGATACAACTTGAAAATGTAAAGAAATCTTACAACGAACCCTTCAAACATTTTTTGTTGATTTGTATTACTCTTACCTTAGAAAAAAAAAAGTACAGCATAAAGCAACAGGGTATTAACACACTTATCATGAAAATTATAACATTCACATTTCTTTTCATGCCATTCAAAATATGTTGTGAGGAAAAACATACGTGTTAAAATGTCCACATGAATATTGCAAACACATGTTTTACACAAGCTCCCGCTTGCATGAATATATACATTTCATTTTCATTCTAAGATTCTGTGTGTGAAGAAGAACATACAGCATATACACAAAACTGCAGTAAAGACCTTCTCCCATCCCTCCCTTACTTCCCACATCACATTTCCAGTGACTGAGTGAGTGCACACCCATATATGCATGCTCAATCACACTTTTTTGAAAGATAGCATTTTGGGGCACCCAAATACATTTTCAAAAAGTTCACTGATCATCATTCTTTCTCCATTACACACATACACACACACACACACGCATACCACCACTCTCTTGCATCCTAAGACAGGGAGAATCAAAAGCGTCATCACTGTTGCTTCCCACAGACGCCATCACCCTCCCGTACTTAAAGACAGGAAGAATTGAAAGGCATTAGTATTGTTTTTTCACCTATAAATACTGCAATCACATGAGCTAAGGTTGCCCAACACCCCCCCCCCCCCCCCCCCTTCCACTCCTACTTCAAAGTGTTTGATAGGTAATCATTACACACAACAAGCTCTCTGTGAAATCAGACACACCCACCCCCCTCCCCACCCCAAAAACAAACAACAAAAAAAGCAACCCCCCAAAAACAAAACAAAAAAACAACGCAACAACAACAAAAGAAAGAAATGAAGCATCTTTCTTTACACCTTCAGAAAATCATTTCACTTCTTTGTTTTAGTTTTTATCACAGTCCAGCCACCACACACTCTTTCTGTCCCCCCCCCCCCCCCCCCCCCCCCCCACCTCAGAAACTCTCCCCACTCCCATCTTGAGGCATTCTTATTTCAGAAAAATCTCAATACATTCTGGAAACATGTTTTCTGTTGACAGCATTCTGTCCTATCTAAGCTGTTTCCCCCCCCCCCCCCCCCCCCCCCCCTTTTTTTCCCCTTATAAGACACATTTGGATCAGTCTGCCTCATAACCTGTGACAATATTTCCCCTGTGAGCAAAGGACCGAATAGTAGGATTCTTACAAAAAATGAAGGTATGAACTTCCACAAAATTGACCTCTTGTCCTTTGTCATCTTTATGAACATTCTTTTAGGAACAATGTTAACATAAGGCATATATATATATATATGTATATATTATATATAATATTACAGTTAACAAAGAAGAAATAACAAAGATGTCAACACAGTTGAACTTATAGCAAACATGCATAATGCCTGTAACACAAAATATCGAATTGAACTGGGGAGGAAAGGAGGGGCAAAACGGCAGCAATCTCGTTTTTGGTTCCTACGAATGTATGATCACAGTTTGAAAGATGAATAGTGAGACAACGTAGCAATTTCCCCTTCCACTTCACTGACTGCTGTCTAAGAAGGCACAATACTGGAGAGAGAGAGAGAGAGAGAGAGAGAGAGAGAGAGAGAGAGAGAGAGAGCGAGCATGTGTGTGTGTGTGTGAGTGTGTCAGAGAGACAGAGACAGAGAGAGAGAGAAAGAGACAGAGAGAGACACAAAGAGACACTGAAGACTCTCAGTCCTCACACAAGAACACTGCAACACTATAAAAAAGAAAACTTCTCATACATATACTCGCTTACATTTAGCAAACACCCACATGTAGACATGCGTGTTTGAGCTTGTATATGTGTACATATTCCAATGTTCAAAGGAAGTGTCACTGTATGCAAACTAAATCTGAAAAAGCAGCGTAACTCATGTGAGAAGACTACAGGAATACATCCAAATGTACTGGCTGTGAGTCAATGCCCGCTTCATTCGCACATTGTCTGTGAAGGTACAGGACTCCCACAATGTTCAGGTGATGCCACCACTAAGCAAAATCACAGCTTTTGTGAAATCATTTAAAACGATGACCCCTTTCCCATCTCCTTGACACAGCTCCCACCCATCAACTCATTCCCCCCCCCCCTCCACCCCAACGGCAAGATACATGCACATAACACAACGATTTTCTGGCCCGAGTGTAGAGGACACGATGGACAGAGTAGTTTGTCAATGTCAACCGTTACATTTCGTGATGACCCTGAAAGTGAAGATAACAGACAGACTGGAGGAGTAGAACAGCACACCTTATCCCTCGTTTTATCTTGAACGCTAAATCAAAGTTGTTCAAAATGCTCTCTGTTTCAGAATTTATTTGTCATCTAAAATGCTTGAATGTGAGTGAGTGAGTGAGTGAGTGTGTGAGTGTGAAAGTGTGAAACTGTATTATTAATATGCACAGGTTATTATAATTTTAGGATTTCCATATAACAAAGGCATTTCAGTTGCAATTGAAGTGCTGCTTACCTATACGTCTTCCATTAATGAAGGTCAGAGACTGAAAAGTCGTAGAAATGACTCAGACTGCTCCAGCTTTGCTTCCCTCCTGACCATAAGATGCTTCAAAGTCTTTTGGCCAAAATCATCGACCACACTATGACAACACTCCCCCCCCCCCCCCCGTCTAGTCACCTTTCCAAGCTATTCAAAATAGATCCATTGATCAGTAGGCCACAACCCTCACTGTAACCTGAGCTTCTCTCACAGTCGGTCAGAATGTTGACAGTCCAGCGCAGACTGTGCTGCATCTCAAGGAGGATCGAAATGTTTCAGATCCAGAGAAACAAGAAAAAATGGTTTTTGTGTTCATTTCACAGGTGTACGCTTCAAAGGGCCTATTCTTGTGCGACTCTCAGAATTAATACAAATTGTTGAATGCATTTCATTGGATGAAAGCACCAGCTGCCCTGCTGTTCTTGAATACATCACCATGTGGGCTGTCATGTGGGCTGCCATATTCTGTTTTCTGAGGGCTTTTACCTCCTGTTTAAGATAAACCACCGTCATGCTAGGAGCTTACCCTGCCTTGAGCTTTGTTCTTGGGCTGCAAGTCACAATTTTTTATTCACTTCTAGGAGTGAGGTTTTACATCTAGGAAGAACAAAATAGGCACCCACTCTCCGTTATCTGAGATCCTACAAAAAGGGCGAAGCAGACCACACACCCACTGCATTGCAGCTCTTGGAAATCGATCTCACACTCCAGGAAGTTCAAATGTGAATTCCACCGACACAAACTGCTCTGCCTTGCTGTGTGCACTCAAACCACAGCAGTCACAGCACCGGCATTCCTCAGGATGCCTGGCTTTGGCCTCTTTCATATTTTCTTTTCAGTATGGCTGCATTAAATCTGTGCATTTTGCACATACTTTTCAGCTATCTTCAGAAGCAATCAGTGATATGTGGCAGATACCTTCCTCTACTTTATTTTCAAATTTTTTTTTTAATATTCAATATATTCCCTGGTGAAAATTTAGTTTCAGAAAGATGAGGAGAGGGAGGGTGAGGAGGGAATGGGGGTGTGGGGGGGGGGGGGGGGGGGGGGGAAGATAGGTGGATGGCAAGGGGGGAAGGGAACACAGTGTTTTACAACTGTGGAATTCTTCCATTGGCTGGGGCTTTGAGGAGGGGATGTTTTTCTTCTGTGTGTGTGTGTGTGTGTGTGTGTGTGTGTGTGTGTGTGTTTTGAGGATGGGGATTGGGGTGCTGTGTTAACTTCTTTAACCTAGATCTGATCAGTAAATTATACGAAATGCTGTGTTAACTTCATCTTAAATTAAAAAAAACAACCTGTTACATAGTTTAACATCTATATTCCAGTTTCGCTGCTATCATCCATATGAAATTCTCCAAATGCAATGACATAACATATTGTAACATTCCATGAACATTTGACAAGCGACATCACAAAAAGTGATTTTTTTTTCTTTTCTATTTTAATAGCTTTAGTCAGGCACAATATTTGTTGCCGCCACATGATGCTTGCATCATCTGCATGCATAAATTAAGCTAATTTTAATGTATTAAACTGCCTGATTTGGGCAACCTTTGCGTTTGGAGGGATGACTGGGCGTGGGTGAACTTGAGTAGGAGGGGAAGCAGGAGTTGGTGGAGAAATGAGGAATGGGGATAGGAGGGGAAGCAGGAGTTGGTGGGGAAATGAGGAATGGGGGACAGGAGGGGAAGCAGGAGTTGGTGGGGAAATGAGGAATGGGGATAGGAGGGGAAGCAGGAGTTGGTGGGGAAATGAGGAATGGGGATAGGAGGGGAAGCAGGAGTTGGGGGGAAATGAGGAATGGGGACAGGAGGGGAAGCAGGAGTTGGTGGGGAAATGAGGAATGGGGATAGGAGGGGAAGCAGGCGTTGGTGGGGAAATGAGGAATGGGGATAGGAGGGGAAGCAGGCGTTGGTGGGGAAATGAGGAATGGGGATAGGAGGGGGAAGCAGGCGTTGGTGGGGAAATGAGGAATGGGGATAGGAGGGGAAGCAGGCGTTGGGGGGAAATGAGGAATGGGGATAGGAGGGGAAGCAGGAGTTGGGGGGAAATGAGGATAGGAGGGGAAGCAGGAGTTGGTGGGGAAATGAGGAATGGGGATAGGAGGGGAAGCAGGAGTTGGTGGGGAAATGAGGAATGGGGATAGGAGGGGAAGCAGGAGTTGGTGGGGAAATGAGGAATGGGGATAGGAGGGGAAGCAGGAGTTGGGGGGGGGGGGGGGATGGGGATAGATGGGGGAAGCAGGCGTTGGTGGGGAAATGAGGAATGGGGATAAGAGGGGAAGCAGGCGTTGGTGGGGAAATGAGGAATGGGGACAGGAGGGGAAGCAGGAGTTGGTGGGGGAATGAGGAATGGGGATAGGAGGGGAAGCAGGAGTTGGTGGGGAAATGAGGAATGGGGATAGGAGGGGAAGCAGGCGTTGGTGGGGAAATGAGGAATGGGGATAGGAGGGGAAGCACGAGTTGGTGGGGAAATGAGGAATGGGGATAGGAGGGGAAGCAGGAGTTGGTGGGGAAATGAGGAATGGGGATAGGAGGGGAAGCAGGAGTTGGGGGGGGGGGGGGGGGGGGGATGAGGAATGGGGATAGGAGGGGAAGCAGGAGTTGGGGGGGGGGGGGGGGGGGGGGATGAGGAATGGGATAGGAGGGGAAGCAGGAGTTGGGGGGGGGGGATGAGGAATGGGGATAGGAGGGGAAGCAGGAGTTGGGGGTGGGGGGTGGGGGGGGGGGGGGGGGGGGATGAGGAATGGGGATAGGAGGGGAAGCAGGAGTTGGGGGGGGGGGATGAGGAATGGGGATAGGAGGGGAAGCAGGAGTTGGGGGTGGGGGTGGGGGGGGGGGGAATGAGGAATGGGGATAGGAGGGGAAGCAGGAGTTGGGAGGGGGGGGGGGGGGATGAGGAATGGGAATAGGAGGGGAAGCAGGAGTTGGGGGTGGGGGTGGGGGGGGGGGGGGGGGATGAGGAATGGGGATAGGAGGGGAAGCAGGAGTTGGGGGTGGGGGGTGGGGGGGGGAATGAGGAATGGGGATAGGAGGGGAAGCAGGAGTTGGGGGGGGGGGGGGGGGATGAGGAATGGGGATAGGAGGGGAAGCAGGAATTGGGGGGGGGGGGGGGGGGATGAGGAATGGGGATAGGAGGGGGAAGCAGGAGTTGGGGGTGGGGGTGGGAATGAGGAATGGGGATAGGAGGGGAAGCAGGAGTTGGGGGTGGGGGTGGGAATGAGGAATGGGGATAGGAGGGGAAGCAGGAGTTGGGGGGGGGGGGGGGGATGAGGAATGGGGATAGGAGGGGAAGCAGGAGTTGGGGGTGGGGGAATGAGGAATGGGGATAGGAGGGGAAGCATGCATTGGGGGGGGGGGGGGGGGGGATGAGGAATGGGGATAGGAGGGGGAAGCATGCATTGGGGGGGGGGGGGGGGGGGGGTGAGGAATGGGGATAGGAGGGGAAGCAGGCGTTGGGGGTGGGGGTGGGGGGGAATGAGGAATGGGGATAGGAGGGGAAGCAGGAGTTGGTGGGGAATGAGGAATGGGGATAGGAGGGGAAGCAGGAGTTTGTGTGGAAATGTGGAACAGGGATAGGAGGGGAAGCAGGCGCTTGGGGGGGGGGGGGGGGGGGGGGAGGAATGGGGATAGAAGGGGAAGCAGGAGTTGATG
Source organism: Conus ventricosus (assembly GCA_018398815.1). Taxonomy (NCBI): domain Eukaryota; kingdom Metazoa; phylum Mollusca; class Gastropoda; order Neogastropoda; family Conidae; genus Conus; species Conus ventricosus. The sequence continues at coordinate 1,417,021 of CM031598.1, forward strand.
GGGAAAAGGGGAATGGGGATTCTAAGAGTTTGTAGTTCAACATGATTGAAAAGACGAGGGGAAAAAAAAAAGCACGATTGATACCGTATCTATAGGAATCCTCCTACTTTCTCTGCAGCCAAAATGCAGCACATGAGATTCTATTTTCCTTTCTTTGTTTAATGCACAAACTGGTATGAAACTAATTCTTGAATCTCTGCCACTATTCTGGGGACTGAAACAAAAAACATCAGAAAACAGCACATGGAAAGCGTTTTGTCTCCTCAACTTGTGCTATACAACTTTGAAGAACCATTTTTTGTATGTCAACGCGTCAGGTGATGAACCAAGTTTGTTAGTCTTTGTGTATGTTTTGGTCTTTTTTTTCCCAGTGGGTGACAACCAAGCCAACAATCCTGACAGTCTTCTTACTATGCGACATACCTTACACATCTGACATACACAGTTGTATTTTCCTTGCAGAGGATCTTGTGGAATACTGGGCATCTGAAAGCCACGTTTTTACTGTTTCTGTTGGGTAACTGCATGCAAACCAGATCAGACCGCTTACATCTCTTCAAATCGGGGCTCCAAATCCTCTCCGGGATCATTTCCCTAGTACACTGGAATGAGTCAAAGATTCTTCTAGGCTCGACTTTCTCTGCCTAAGCATATGCATCATTTTGTTTCTTTCTTTCATCCACTACATTTCAAAGTCTACTGTTCAAAATTAGAACATGCTAGAGGTATAGTACTTTGGCTTCTTTCACGTGCTAAGTATTGCCTGGTATAAGCAAATATGAAAAAAATCACAAATATGAAAAAAATCATACTTTAGCACCACCCACAACACACCCTACTCTCCCCCATTTCTGCTAAGTAACACGGCAGAAGGCACTTAGAGGATGTTTACCTGGCATACACGCAAACACAATCACGCATGTTGTTACAGTATCATCCTCACTTTCCCTCTTTTCCAAATAAATTAATGAGCCAACAAACAAATGAACACAAGACATTATAAATCAAAGTTTTGTGCACATCAACAGACAAAGAAACACTTGAAGCTCTGCAACAGCGAAACAGATCCGAGGCATGTTTGGTACTTAATGTACACGCATCTGATGTTTGGTACTTAGATGTACACGCATCTGATGTTTGGTACTTACATGTACACGCATCTGATGTTTGGTACTTACATGTACACGCATCTGATGTTTGGTACTTACATGCGTACATGCCCACATACAAAGACACACACACAGATATATGAACACATATATATGCAGATATATGTGTGTGCTCACATAAACCCACAAATTACAAACACACACACACGCACTTCTGCACACGCACACACACGAGCACACACACACATACAAACGCGCGCACACGCATGCGCACACACACATGCCCCGTACGCACACACATGGGCCCATGCTCACACATCCATACACACACGTGTACATTCACTAAACACAAATACAAAAACAAAACAAAGCAAAAAAAAAACATGGTAGGTAGGCACTCAAGGTCTGACCAGCGCGTTGGGCTAATGCGCAGGTCAGACATCCGCTGAGTCGTAGTCACGAGATCATCTTTTTCAATTCTCTCATCTTTGTTGTTATTTCATTTGTCCATCAGCTAAAAATCATGCGTAGTGTGGTCTCAAACTTAGCGGCTGTGGTGTAGCGCATATGGACGAGTCCGCACGCTGTGACGCCTCCTTGATGTAACTGAATACATGTACATACTGATGTTCTTCCCATTCACTTACCGCTAGAAGAAATACGAAGCATTTTAAATGCTTCACTGCTGTACATGAAAAGCTTTGTAACAACTTACAAATACATTCTTTCTTAAATAAATTCAGACACTGTTATCAACGTTCGAAACTGAAACTGCAGCACCACATGTTGAGTTACAACAGCAATGATCTTAAGAACAAGTAAAGAGAAAAAAAAAAGATTTCCACTGCCACATTACATCTTCAGATAAAGATAACAATCTCAGGCACTCCACTGAGCAGGATGAAAAAACCCCAAAACTTCCACTGAGGATTTTGCAGTTTTTTTTTCTCTTATACTAATAACAGTCGTAACTGCATTTAAGACGCACTGCAGCTTTTGTTGTACATATAAACAGACATCACAAACATACAATCTGGAATGACTTGATGAGTTAAGTTCTTTTGCTATTTAAACCACACTAGGTCATGATATTCTGAAAGAACCCATAAGTTGGTGATCATATTTACTACCATTGTGTTTTAGTATTTGAATGAAGAGAATGTTTGGTTAGGTAATGTTTAACTCCCACATGGAACACGCACATGATTCACTGTACCAGGAGAAAAGCAGCAAGACTAACTGGATTAACATTGCAAGGTGGGCAAAACAATACAAATGCCATTTTTTTTGTTCCCACTACTTACCTGCTGGTTTTTTTTCTAATACTATGAAATAATATCAGTGATCCGCAGTCTGCTGCAAAAGAAAAAAGAAAAAAAAAAACGTCCCAAGAATATCAGATGCACCTGCCTGTACACGTACCACCAAAATTCACACAAAACTTCTCACGTGTCTACACAGCAGGACCAACCTGTCAGGTTGTCATCCCTTGGCCAAGTTCCCCTGGCACAGAAATATCACACGGCTTGTGTCTGAACCTCTCTGGGCACTCAGTCTCTACTGTCCCTAACACCACTGGTCACATGATACAAATCTTGCTCATCAGAAAACCCAACTCGAGAAGTACAACCTCTATCTGACAACGTTAAAGGAGACTGCAGTTACAGGTTTCCACCAGTGGTAATATCATCGATTCACAACTGTCAAAGTGTATGCAAAGTGTGCAAGTTTAAATCAGTCTGGGATGCTGCCATCAATGTACATGCTCCATTTATTTTCCATTCTAGCATCAGCAGGTTTATGCAAGCAGCAAGTTTTATTGCTGTTATTTTTGTTTTGTTAACCTTTTTTTTTTCTCTGCCGATATGCTCACTCCAGCTAGTTTACATTAAAGCATACCCATCAACTCAGTCTCTCAAATGTTTCAATAAATTGTGCAACAACACACACACACACACGAACACACACAACGTGCGTGCACACACACACACACACGCATGCACACACACACACATGCACACACACACACACACACACACACACACATGTAAGCCTATACACAACAGCTAATGCTGAAATCACAGAAAGAGCAGATTCATTCACTCTGGAGTCTGAAGAATGAGACGAAAGCCATGACCTTCACTGTACCTGCAGTGCTCACTCAGTTGCCTCAATTAACAAACAAGAAACAAACAATACCACTAAGCTTACCCTCAGCCTGTAGTCACAACCTTCTGCTACTCTACAGGACCACTTCTAGTTTTTTACAATTTCTACCTATTTCCCAGTTCAATCTTTATAGAGAAGTAACTGGGGTTTTTTCACGTTCAAGTTCCTTCTACCTATCATACAGACTACATTCCAAGCGCTGCAGTCAACTGATTTTGTCACGCTGCGAGGAGAACCAAGTGATCATAATCTCCAGCCCACAGTGAATTAGTTCATTCCTGTCTAGAATTTTAAAGCGTCTACTGAACACAATAAACCCTATGAACCAAGTCTCCCAAACTGCCATCACTCTGGGCGAACGCAGTCCATTACAGCTGCCAAATGAATACCTGCAGCATCACCTTCATCTAACACCCGCAAGTTCCTAACAAGAACAGACTTCATGAAACAAAAATAGCCAAATCTCTTGTTCCATCCAGAATTCTTTTCTCCTGCAAGATTCACATGCATAAAAAGAAAAGAATAGGATGCATACGCAGACTACGGCCATCTGCAGTGAGAACAGCTTGCTTTTCTGGTCTGCTGCTTTTCTTTTCTTTTTTTCTTTAATTTTTAAATGCCATTCAATGTCTGAATGATCAATTCTGTTATGCCATGAAGACAATAAAGATGATGAAGAACACGATGAGAACAGCGAAAATCTTGATCATCAACCATCGATTACTGGTCACTGACTGGAAATACTTGAGGATCTCTGTGTATGCCGACTCAATGTTCCCTGTGGCTTCATCCACGTTCGAGTCTATCCTAGAGACACAGATTAGAAACAAACAAAACACAGGTTACTATAAAGGCATGATCAGTGCTAAAGTATGTACATACTTCTCAATATTTCACACTGTGTTAACAGGAAATTTACTTGTTTTCTCTTTCTCTCCCCCACGCACACATACTTTCACTAAAAGATTGAATGTATACCTGTCTTCATTTTTCTTTCTTTACTTTTGGAAAAATGCTAAACTGCCCTGCTGTGTACATCACAAGCTTGAATCCCTGTACACATTTCATTTTTGTGTGTGTATCCCAATAGGATGCAAGCAATTCATTTGCAGCCGATATGCAGTTTAATTGTTTAAACTGATCCATCATTCCAAACAAAAGATTTTCAGCACATAATAACCCCCCCCCCCCCCCCCCCCCCCCCCCCCCCCCCCCCCCCCCCCCCCCCCCCTTTCTTATGTGCTAAGCAGTTTCTCTAAGCCATCATCGCCCATGTCATGATACAGCCTGAATAGTTATGTCATGATACAGCCTGGACAGTTATGTCATGATACACCCTGGACAGTTATGTCATGATACAGCCTGGATAGTTATGTCAGCTCTAAGCAGTTTCTCTAAACCATCATCTCCCATGTCATGATACAGCCTGGATAGTTATGTCAGCTCTAAGCAGTTTCTCTAACCATCATCTCCCATGTCATGATACAGCAGACCTGTTTACCCCAATTTCGTTGTACCTGTAATGTCTCATAAAAAAACCTGTAATTTCAGAAAAAAACCTGTAATTTTCATATCGCAATATTTAGCGACTTTTTGCACTTACACATGTATATCAAATGTAAAGCATTTATACCATAATAACAAGACTTTGGTTAATTATACAATTATAGTATTTAATTTTTAATAACACTTTACTTACCAGTTACCTTCAAATTGTTCAGCTACCAGCCACTCTCAAGTCTGTTTCATGCTTGAACTTGTAAACCCACAACTGGGAGTGGGAGTATCCTTGTATTTCATACACACAAATCACTTTATGACGAAGAAGCCACTCTTGAATACTGTTTATAAGTTACTAATGTTGCAAGTCACTATATGTTGTTCAGCTAGCAGGCACTCTGAAGTCAAGTTCATGCTTCTTGAACTTGGAAACACCACAATGATAACATCAGACAATGGCACGTTCATTTTCACCAAGGTTTCCGTTACCATTGCTTCTGCCTTATGACAGACAAATCATCGAACTCCTTTTTGGTATTCTTCTTTTCAGTCGTGAAAAACGATGTCAGTTTCTGTGAAGACTCGGCATCTTTCTTCGTTTCAACGTACTTCAGGTTGTTTTTTCGTTTTGCAGTGTAACTCTATGTCATACTGGCCTGAATGCGCGATAGAAAAATCGATGAACAGTAACCACAGAAGGCATACTCTTCGCCAAGTGACGATCTCTGTATTCCAGGCGTCTTCAGGTATGATTCACGGAACTGTTGCCGAACTTTTGCAACTTTTGAACATTTGGATGAACCAGCCGTGGGCGCGCGTGTTCGCTTCGTCGCCATCTTTGCAAAGGATAAGACGCAAGGCACGCTGGGAAACACTTCAATGCTGTTTGCCTTTTGACCGGAATCGTAGCAAAAGAAACTTTGCGTTTAAGATTTTTTTTTTTTTTCCCCGTAATAATTTTTTTTGGCCGTAATTCCCGTAATTTCGATTTTTTCCCGTAAAAATTACGGCAAAATCGTAAGAGTAAACAGGTCTGGATACAGCCTGGATAGTTATGTCAGCTCTAAGCAGTTTCTCTAAACCATCATCTCCATGTCATGATACAGTCTGGATAGTTATGTCAGCTCTAAGCAGTTTCTCTAAGCCATCATCGCCCATGTCATGATTCAACCTGGATAGTTATGTCATGATACAGCTGGATAGTTATGTCATAATACAGCCTGGATAGTTATTTCAGCTCTATCACAGGTCACTCTGGCATCCCATGAATCAAGAACATTATGATGCAGTTTGCACATGTACACATCTTCTCCCTGTCCTGTGGCATCCGATGAATCAAGAACATTATGATGCGTTTGCACATGTACACATCTTCTCCCTGTCCTGTGGCATCAGATGAATCAAGAACATTATGATGCAGTCTGTACATGTACACATCTCCACTGTCCTGTGGCATCAGATGAATCAAGAACATTATGATGCAGTTTGTACACGTACACATCTCCACTGTCCTGTGGCATCCGATGAATCAAGAACATTATGATGCAGTTTGTACATGTACACATCTCCACTGTCCTGTGGCATCCGATGAATCAAGAACATTATGATGCAGTTTGTACATGTACACATCTTCTCCACTGTCCTATCAACCTCAATCCTATGCCTCGCATGCCTCATGCTGCAAGCATGCCATGTTGCCTACACTGTGAACACAGGCAACCACCTTCAAAATCAATGTTTCCATTTGCCAAACATACGTCATCAAGGCTTACCACTTGACTGGTGGCAGAACTCTGGACAATGCACACTGACAGTGACCTTCAACACGGCATTTTTGTGGTGGAATTAGACATATTTTATGCGTTCTGCCTGTAAGTGTACTATTTCAATATATTCATTTCCTCTTTTGAAACAGTCAGATTAAATGTTCACTTAAATTGAAATTTTGTAAACAAAACAAAAAAATCAAATTTTTTTGACAACTGAAAAGAAAAATCCATGAGCTACTGTGAATTAGAAGAGTCATACAGCCCCCCCCCCCCCCCCCCCCCCCCCCCCCCCCCCCCCCCCCCCCCCCCCCCCCCCCCCCCCCCCCCCCCCCCCCCCTTCCTCCCACTTAACAGAATAATGGTGAATTTTAAAAAGATTTTATTAGGTCAATCAGATCATATAATTTTGCAATTCAGTGTGACTGAAATAGAAACACCTTAAAAAAAAGAAAACAAAAACTTCACATTGTTCCAGGAATGGTGAAAGAAAAAGATGTCACGGACAGTTTTCTGTGGAGGCCACCTACCTCTGAACCATCTCCTCTGATCCTTGACCATGTGTGCAAGTTGCTGAAATATAGACCCCAGCTCCACAATGGTCGTCTCTATGCTCTGCATCGTATCTGCACGCTCCTGGATGTAAGTGTCCTGCACAATCAAAACAATCACAAAAATCTTGCTTACACACTTAAGAAATGACCAAGTCAATTCTTAAATTTCGTATCCAATTGACATGACAAAAAACTGAAGATAATATACACAAAAGTGAAAAACACTGCAGAAAGTGAAAAAGTTCGTATGGTTCAAGCTGCAATTCTTCTGAAAGCATAAGCTGCAACCAGTTGTCTCTCTCTCTCTCTCTTTTCCTTCCCCAGCTCTAAATGTAAACCTTGGAAGGTGCCATGTGTAGTGGTAATTCATAAAAATGTGACTCATTTTTGCAGGGTTCATAGCCTAAGAGCATCCCAAAATTCCCAAACTTTTCCCAAACTTTCAAAACCACTTTCTGGATTTTTCAAAGACCTTTATTTTATTTAAGCAGCCCTAAAACTGAAGTTAGGTAGATAAAAGGGACATGTAAATAAGCACAAACACAACAGACAGACAGATTACCTTTTAATAGAACAGTTCCTTGTTATCACACCAATCTTCTAGCCTTATTATTGTCTGTTTGTGATGACCCACAGAAAATGTAAACTATTATATTCCTTTTTTTTCAGCCACAATGCACTGCCGTTGTTTGAAAAATGAATCAATGGATTCTGTCCTATATGTCACAAGACTTACAACAACTGTCAATTCCAAAGGCAGCCAATGTGTTGTAGTGGAGATTACCTTTTAATAGAACAGTTCCTCGTTATCACACCAATGAATTTGGAGTCAAAGTATCTTGTAAGAACACAATTACGGTCCCAGAATCTGACATACACATCCAACTGTTTTTCCTGGAGATTCTGGTTCAGCGTTTCATCAAAAAGAAGCACATGGTTTTCTGCTGCCTTTACTTGTTTTGTAAGCTCGGATGAAAAATATGGCCCAAGACCAAAAGTACACAAGTATCTTGCTTTTGCTTCTCCACAGGAAAACGCTGCAGCAATGTTGCTGTCAGGAAACATGGCTTTCAACACTTCTGTGCCAGACACGTACGATGCCAAACTACCACACTGTTTTTCTTTCTGCGTTGCAGCTAATGAGACGGGAACCTCTGAAGATGTCACTGGTGCAACAGAGGAGGAGCTGGTTGTGGAAGACTTCTTGCTGTGGATGCCCATGAAGTCACCAATGGGTGCAACCACTTTGTCAATGGAAGCCACATTCTTCTTGTGCTTTGCACCTGAAATACAAATTTTCTTTTGTGTTTATAAAAGTTTTAATCAAGACACCAAAAATCGTTCTTGTTTATCATCATATCAATTTTATTATTACTAGTAGGCAAAATCTTTATAATCATCACAATCATTATCACTATTATCATTATCATCCTAATTATTGTCACAATTATATGTCTTTAACATTGTTTAAAGAGAGTGTATGATGTTACTTGCTATATCTGTATCAGAAATTTTATAAAAAATTGTAAATATTGATTGATCATTATAAAATTCTGTCAATATACTGTTAAATATTAATTAAAATGAATGTTCTTGTTATTGTGAAATAAATACCAGTATAACTTACTGTTTTATATCAATTGCTATTAATGGTATTAACTTAAAAAAAAATCACTATTACATTTACAATTATGTACTCTCTATATGGAAAGAAATACTATCTTCATTTCACATTAGTATTAATTATAACATGATTATAAGTTCACATGAATATTTCCTATTAGTATTGTTCCCAACCTTTTAAAAATATAATTAAAAATAGTATGAATGAAAATAGTGGGTAGCAGTGGTGGTAGTAAACAGCGTAAGTACTAGTAGTAGTATAATAATATCAGAGCAGAAGTTCTAGGAGAAGCAGTATTAGAACAGAAAGAAGTAGTACTAGTAGTAGTTGCAGTAGAGCATGAGGTAATCACCACTTTGCAAATTCTGGCAATATTTGTAACAGTGTTTCCTTCAAAGCGCAGGTCACATGGTCACATTCTTTTTTCTTTTCTTTTAAAGGGCAAAAACGTCAACCTGAACAACGTTAAAAAAATTAAAAAATCAAGTAGGTTGAGGTATGGCTGATGGGAGAGCGTTTGGATAGCTTGGCTAACTACTGAAACAAAAGGTTCACCAAAAATCATTTTCCGTCTTCGTCTCATTTTTCTTCCTGTGACCAAGAGAATGTGACCGGTGATCCCACGCGATGAACACTGTATTGACTTACCGCCGTTATGGCTGATGAGGGCTCCTTCACCCATCGATCCAATATCGATGTTTTTTCTGCACGCTGCACAGTACGCAGACCCACTTGTTGCCAGCATTTTTCCGCAGCCATCGTTTGTAAGTCGAATTTTCGAGCCACAGCTCGTTGAAAACGCACTGGTCCGGCATTTTGTTTTCTCTGAGAGACCCGGATATTCCAAGGGAAGTAACTCGCGTTGCGCTTGAAATCGAGAGTTCGTCTGCTACTCAATTCGCTGCGGTTCATCCGATCGCATTTATTATATTTTATAGTTGTTTCCTCTTGTATGTTAAAATTTCATGGTCCCGATTTTTTTCGGAGTGGATATTTATATTGGTGACATAACTCTAAATTCACAAACTTTCACAAACCATATTCATGTTTTCTTATTTTTCAAAGACTTTCCAGGGCCTGGAAAATAACATCTTTTTTCCCCAAACTTTCACAAACTTTCCCAAACGCTATGAACCCTGCTATGGTAAAGTGCATGATCAAAAGACACAATATTAAAGGCATCACAAGGTACAATTTTCATGCAGTTTGTTTTCCAATTCTGTCCTATCATGGAACATTATTTTCAAGTTTTGAGCACTCAGTATGGAGCATCTTATTGTGTACTGGGATTTCCTTGACATCAGGCTTAAGCACTTTACTGCAGATTCCATGAAGACGTTATTCTAGGATGTGATTTGTAACTTTTGAAAGGAAATACAGGCTTTAACATTTCATCCGAGTTTCATTAAAAAAAAAGAAAAAAATTTAGAGCGGTCTGTTCCTTTGCCCATGATTTTTAATCGACTCTGTTTCATCGCATCCATACTCCTGATTTTAACCGATCTTGGATTGTTAACTTACTGTTTCATTGCATCCATACTTCTGATTTGATCAGATCTTGGACTGTTAACTACTGTTTCATTGCATCCATACTTCTGATTTGATCAGATCTTGGACTGTTAACTTACTGTTTCATTGCATCCATACTTCTGATGTGATCAGATCTTGGATTGTTAACTACTGTTTCATCGCATCCATACTTCTGATTTTATCAGATCTTGGATTGTTAACATACTGTTTCATCGCATCCATACTTCTGATCTGATCAGATCTTGGATTGTTAACTACTGTTTCATCGCATCCATACTTCTGATTTTATCAGATCTTGGATTAAACTGTAAACAAGTGGAGTAACTTTTGCTCCCATAAAGAAAACCTAACACAGAGTAACTTTTATTCAAGACTGGCACAGCCTTTCTGATTAGTGTCAGGTTTTCTTATGGGAGCAAAAGTTACCCCACTTGTTATGTTTACTGTTTATTGTTTACTGTTCTCTGCCTCATTTCATTTCCAGATCTTGGATTACTTACTGTTTCATTGAGCCCATACTTCTGATTTGATCAGATTTTGGATTGTTAACTTACTGTTTCATCGCATCCATACTTCTGATCTGATCAGATCTTGGATTGTTAACATACTGTTTCATCGCATCCATACTTCTGATGTGATCAGATCTTGGATTGTTAACATACTGTTTCATCGCATCCATACTTCTGATTTGATCAGATCTTGGATTGTTAACATACTGTTTCATCGCATCCATACTTCTGATTTGATCAGATCTTGGATTGTTAACTTACCGTTTCATTGTATCCATACTTCTGACTTTAACAGACGTCCTGCCCTAGAACGGCCCCCAAGATCAGCTGGGCTTTAAATAAAACTAACTTGTTACAGCGGTACTAAAAAAAAAAAGAAGCAAAACTCAAGACGTTTAAAATCAAAAACAACAAATATTAACTTTTTACATGGAACAAAAACAAAAACAAACATCAGATGATCAAAAGCTGAAACAACAAAACCAAAGACCGTTCCACATACACACAAGACGACCCACACAAGGTTCAAGAACTGGTCCAACCGACAGTGTCCACTCTGCAGAAGCACTGACCTGGTCCTGGATCACCTGCAGCTGTTGAAAGGGCGCCTGGTCTATGCCCCCATGTCGATGGCCACGTCGCCACTGTGGCTCGCTTCATCGTGTAACAGCACCGACCCAGCTGCAACCAGTCACAAAAACAGGGAACAGGGTCAGCTGGGAGGTCAGCAGACGCTACAGTGCAGTGAACAAACTTGATGACAATGGGCTGGACAGGGGTAGGGTTTCATCCAAGACACTTATCTGTGGGACTGTTCAGGCCTGGCTTACTCCTACAACTCACAGCTGAGTGAGATATGGGCTCAGACAGAAAGACTACAACTATGCATTGAAAGTTTCATCCACTTAAAGGATGCCTTTCAGGGAGTTTTCTTCACACTTTTTTTTTCAACCAACATTGCAGGTGGTGTTTCTTAATTTGTCTTTCTTCATGCCTTATCCAAAGTAGAGTATAACCCTGTCACGTAGTTCTTCAGCTCTCGTCAATCCCAAGATGCCTTATCCAAAGTAGAGTGTAACCCTGTCATGTAGCTCTTCAGCTCTCGTCAATCCCAAGATGCCTTATCCAAAGTTGAGTATAACCCTGTCATGTAGCTCTAGCTCTTCAGTTCTCGTCAATCCCAAGATGCCTTATCCAAAGTAAAGTACAACCCTGTCATGCAGCTTCCGATTTAAATGGAACTCCACAGTATCATTTTCATTGTTATCATTCATCATGTTCAGGGCCCCCACCCCCTCCCTTTTCCCCCATGTGTGTATGTGTATGTGCGTGTATGTGTGTGTTTGTGTGTGTGTGTGAATTAATGCCTTTTATGTCCTGTTCTTGTTGTGACTGTAGTTTCAACTTCCTCTCATAACTATCATGCGCGTGATAAGTTCATGTCAGTCTTTGGTATATGCAAACTGATAAACAGTCGTTGGATGGATGGCATGGGCCCTAAAATTGCTGTTGGTGTACTTTGCAACAAAAATGGTGTATTTTCTGTGTAGAATGTGTACAAATCTTCAAAATTGTTGTAAAAGTTGGGGGCTAGGGTGTTGTTTTCATCTGCCACCATGCAGCAGAGGGTAGATATTTTTTTTATAACTGTTTATATTTCACATACTGTTACTATGTAATGACATATTGTTGTACAAGCAGACTTTTGCGCGCAAGACTTAATAAGAGTTGTCGCTCTTTGCTCTATGCACATGAAGATACCAAAAAGCTTAAAATTAACAAGAGCAATTACTGCGTGTGTGTGTGTGTGTGTGTGTGTGTGTGTGTGTGGTGTGTGTGTGACAGAGAGAGAGAGAGAGAGAGAGAGAGAGAGAGAGAGAGAGAGAGAATGAATGTGTGTGTGTGTGTGTGTGTGTGTGCGCGCATGCGTGAGTGTGTGTGTGCATATACGCATGTATGAATACCAAAGTCACAATAATAAAAAAAGAAATCAACATGCTAGATTTCCCTTAAATCTTCACAGGAATGATTTACTGTCAAAAAACATGCTTTCTGTTCTAAGACATATTTGTAAATCATCACACTGAAATAAGTATCCCGAGGCAAAGCAGTGGGCATGTTGGCTTGTGACCAATGTGTTTGGCTGTAGGTACGTACTGTGGTGCCCTTGTAAAGCAGACGGGGGTAAAGTGGGCGTGGCAGCCACAGCCGACTGTGAAAACTGCTCTCGCCTGCTCTTCTGGTGTTTCAGGTTCTGCAAAGACAGTGCTTACGATCAAGACTCCACAGAACATATCCTCAATGTGTGTGTGTGTATGTGTGTGTGTGAGTGTGCGTGTGTGTGCGTGTGAGTGTGTGTGTGTGTGTTTGTGTGTGCGTGTGTGAGTGTGTGTGTGCACATGTGCATGTGTGTGCGTGTGCAGGTGCATGTGTATACATGTGTATGTCTGTGAGTGAGTGTTTTCATCTAACTTAATTATTGTTATATGATATAAAAGTCCATCTCAGTTCATCAGGCATTATACAGTGTCTATGCGTGTTTACTGCAGGCATACTTTGTGCGTGTGTGTCTCTGTGCGTGCGTGCCTGCATGCATGCGTGTGTGTGAGCATGCATGCCTGCGTGTGTGCATTCATGTGTGTGCGTGTGCATGTGTGCCCGATAGAAAGATGATCGCTTTCAGTGGGATGTGTGGGAGGGATTTATGGTGATGTTGGCAGATGGTGATGGTGGTGATAGGGAACATGGGGTAGCTGGAAAACACTTCATGGAAGCATGACTGAGTCACAATGTATACCAAGGTACATATGTTGAACTTAGCCCCACATTATGACTATGGCTGTGCATAAGAGCACACTGCATTCATAATCACAATGATGATCACTATCCTCATAGACATCATTCACATCCCAACCCTGAAGCCAAGAGGAGTGATCAGCTGCCTTTGAAAGGAAATGAACTGACTCTGGTAACTCCTTTTAAGCACAGAGGGACATTAACATGAGGAAGAAATGATGCAACATTCTATTTGACTACACAAACACACACACACGTACATAATAAATAAATAAAATAAACATTAAGGAATCAATACTGGAAAGTAATCTCAATGAATCTAAGTGACAGCATTACATCAGTGCCTAAAGAAGGAACCCACAGAACTTCCACTGAGAGAAAAACAACTGTGCTGGCCAGCAGTGGGACAGTTGATCCACAGGTTAGTCTGAAATTCCATTCATATACCAACTGTATAAAGTAGCCTAAATATATGGCAAAGAGTTGGGCGTCTTCAACCAAAGGTCTGTCGTAACCTCAAGGAGAAAGGCCAATGCCACTCTTGTATCGAGGCGTGTCTGTGCAAAGTCCCTATCAAACAGAATCTTTACTTCAATTCTCATCTACCAATGAAACAATCGATCACCTCACTTTCTGTCCAGCCCAATCACCAGCAAAACTAAACAATGACAAGGCATCAGAAGTTGACTAAACTGATCTTACCTCTGTCCTCACTTCCAACACCTGCTTGAAACTGTTTGACATTGACGCCAGTTTAGACTGCACACAAAATACAGCACACTCAACATTAAATAAAACTGTTTGACATTGACGCTAGTTTAGACTGCACACAACATATAGCACATTCAACATTCAATAAAACTGTTTGACATTGACGCTAGTTTAGACTGCACACAACATATAGCACATTCAACATTCAATAAAACTGTTTGACATTGACGCTAGTTTAGACTGCACACAACATATAGCACATTCAACATTCAATAAAACTGTTTGACATTGACGCTAGTTTAGACTGCACACAACATATAGCACATTCAACATTCAATAAAACTGTTTGACATTGACGCTAGTTTAGACTGCACACAACATATAGCACATTCAACATTCAATAAAACTGTTTGACATTGACGCTAGTTTAGACTGCACACAACATATAGCACATTCAACATTCAATAAAACTGTCTGACATTGACGCCAGTTTAGACTGCACACAAAATACAGCACACTCAACATTCAACAACAGCACTTCCAGGGCTCTGAGAAGGGAAGGGGTGGTGGCGGTGGAGGTATGTAAAAATATGAAAAAGACACAGAAAGAGATCAAATAGGTATGAAAATGATCAGGTGGGGTGGATGTTCACTGTAACCAATAAACCAATGCTGCCAACCTGACACACCAGTCAGCCAGTCAGCTCATTAGAAAAGATGAGTAGGATATGCTATGATTTCCTCATTTTTCTTTTTTTCTTCCAAGATGCATAAAGTGATGCTAACTGAACACAAATCACCATTAACCGATACATAATTAAAAGTAACATAAAGGGAGAAAACTCCTTCCAGAGAGACATGGTGACAGAAATGATCATCAAGTCAAAGTAAATATCACCCGACTTGTCACAAATATATGCAAATTACAGAAGAATTTTATCTGAATGCATCCATGTCAAGTACTTCATAACTCGATGTCTTTGGAAAAAAGGTATAACGGAACCACACAGACAGAAAGATACTGTATGCACGACTGCTGTACAGCCTGTTTCCAAATCAAGTGTAGGGAATACATTTCTTTACAAACTATTAGAGCGTAACGAATGTTCTAGAACATAATCCCTAGCAAAACAAATATCATTTACACATTCTGATAAACACAACTGACTACTATCCCAAGGGTCAACAACAAAAACAAACAGAAAACATTACTTTAAAGGGCATCTAGACCTGAGTTTTGAGACTGCGTTACCTGTAAGGCAACAACAACAGAGTTGGAATGTGTCTGAAGATGGTGACGATGGCCATTCTGTGTCTTCTGTGACTTGGCCAGCTGAAACAAATGTAAGGCGGAGGACTTACAAATGTTACATACAGGCACATGTGTACAAATCAACAAATACGGATCTTTGTTCTGCAAAAAAACCAAACATTAGACATGTCCATTCTAACTGTTAGGAATTTGAACTGTGCTTTGTTTGACCAATGGAGACAACAAAAGTACAATTTATTTTCTCTGAATACTCTCACCATATGAATACTCTCACCATATGGCTACTCTGACTATATGACAAATTTTGAATCCAGTGAGATTACTTTGATAATCTTGCATTTTTTTTCCACAGAGAGCAAACAACCAGTAACTTTGGAAAACAAGATTTATACTTGAAAGTCCTGAGAGAGAGAGAAAGAGAGAGAAAGAAAGAGAGAGAGAGAGAGAGAGAGAGAGAAGAGAGAGAGAGAGAGAGAGAGAGAGAGCGCGAGAGAGAGAGAGAAAGACAGAGAGAGAGGGAGAGAAACAGAGACAGACTGGTGGACAGACTTGGACAGGGATAAAGAGAGAACAAACAGACAGAGAGTGTGAGAACAAGAACAGATCAGTATCACACAAATGTGTTCTTGGCAAGGAAGATACAGCTTTTGGTTAAAAAGAAAAAAAAAATCCAAATTCAAAAAAAAAAAGAAAAAGAAATGTGAGATGATAGAGAAAAATTCAAAACAAACGAGAAGCAAGCAAATGAAAAACTGACTGTTTGCAGTTGAGCGATCTGATCATTGAGACTCTTGATGTCCTGCTTGATGATGTAGGTCAACTCTTGTATTTCCACTGGCTTGTCGTTAAACAGCGATTTCCTTTTGGCCACTGCAACCATGGCACTGACAATTTACATATCATGCAGCCTGACACCACTTTTCCCTCCACCATCTTTCAATTTCTCATTTTCATTCCTATATGAAACAATACTTTTCAATGAGCAGTGAAAACAATGATGAAAGGGAAAGCATGAAATTCAAGGAAATTCTATCTCTTTTTCTTCCGACATGAAAGTGATCAACGTCCAGATTCTCATGTTTAAAAAAAAAACCTACATTGGATGTTGAAATTTTGCCAGTGACAGTATCAACTGACCCAAAGATGAAACACTTCAAGTAAAAACATAAATTGCTTTGTGTCTCAAGCAGGATCCCTGGTACACACTCACCCACATTAACATATATCATGCAAGCAGATCTGCAAGTGTTTATATGCACATATGCAAGCATTTTACTGTGTTGAAATAAACCAGGAAAGCCTGTGTCCTCATATAATAAATATACTCATTAACTACTTAATCATTCATTTGCAGTGAAAATTTTCCAAAGCAAAACACAAACACTGAAGATCTTCAGTGTGCAAGTCAGTTTCCCAGCCCTGCCAAACAGAGACCTAAGCCAGTACCACCGCTGCAACCCAGTGAAATACAGACCTAGCAACACATGGAAATGCAAAGACTAAAATCCAAAAATGAGGCAAGTCTTGAAACTAAACAACTAACCAATAACAAAGCTCAACACCAACCAATTTTCAGTCAATCAAAACAAACAGATGTTCTTTGCAGTGCACAAAATCTGAAGCTTTGCAGGCGAGAAATACTATTTTGCCCCATTCCACATCTAAAATTGGATTTAAAAGTCTGTCGAACTCAGGCGACTTTGTAGCACTCACGGCTGTTCAGAGCAAGCCACTTAGTTCTGAGAGGCAGGGGAGTTTACAGCTCTCCCACAGCTGCAGAGGCCAAGCCGTGAATGCAGGTCAAGGAAAGGGGTGTTTTCTGCAGGCTGCTCCCCACCAGCCAGCTAACCGTGCTGTACTCGACCAACTGAATGTCATCTGTGTACAGCTGGTCTGGCAGCAATGTGTTCGGCATTGATGAGCGGCCATTACAAATGGGGCTCTTAGTTTGATAATCAGTGGTTGTCATGAAAAATGTAATATATCTGTGCTCTTGAGATGACTGAATAGGCGAATTCCCGACAATTCTTTTAATACCAAACTCGACTAGGTTTATTTTCCTGTAGATACGGCATGAAAGCTTGTACACAAGAGGTCAGGCGATATTCAAACAATGACAACACACACACACAATTGTGCAAGAATGACGTCATCACTTTCTGGGAACTTAATTTTCCCTAGTTAACTAGTACACAAGTTTGATACATGCCTCTGCTTGGACTACAACAACAAAAATGTTGGGTCAGAAATGTGTAAGGCTTGTTTGTTCGGCCCTATAACTAAGTGTCTCGAATGGGACAGAAAAATAAAGCTGTGCACTGGTTTTAATTTGTTTATGTAAAACTGAAGACAAACTACTCTTTCAGCTGCTGATGAAGTCATACTGCTGATGGCCGTTTTGACCCATGTATAGGTTAAACCACATGAAAATCAACTGCTCTGGTCTATTGTACATTTTCAAAACAAATTTCTTTCAAGGACATGGTCAACACTGTTTAAGAAATCCATGTTTTCTTTTCAATGTGCTTTGGGCACACAGACACACACACACACACATACACACACACACACACACACACACATACACACACACATACACACACACATACACACACACAAATACCACCACCACCACCACTGAACATCTTGCATTCATAGTTTTTAAAAAAATGGCGAGAAAAAAAATAATGAACTATAGTAAATATTCACGTTCCAATTCAATTGTACACATACTTTCATTCAAATAATGTAAGGACTGACACAAACAAAAATGCGCAACATATTGCCACATGCATGCAGTACATTTAAAAACTGTAAGTCTGCCATTTCAAAACAAATCATTAAGAATATGTTTATAAATGTATCCTCCGATACTAGTGGCAAACAATGGCAAAGTAAAATGATGTCAGATGACTGGAAGTAACAGTAGTGAGACAACTTCAGATTAACAACTCAAAAAGTCTTTAACATAAATTCATCAGATACTTACATATTGTAAGTTTTTTTCCAACTTTGTGTATGTGTTGGCAAGATCTTTCCCAATGTGTCTGAAAACAAACAAACAGTGGTCAGTATAAGGCTCTGAGCTGGGATATTGTGGGTTTCAAGGTGAGGTGACTGTGTGGTCAGTATCAGGCTCTGAGCTGTGAGGTGACTGTGTGGTCAGTATCAGGTTCTGAGCTGTGAGGTGACTGTGTGGTCAGTATAAGGCTCTGAGCTGTGAGGTGACTGTGTGGTCAGTATCAGGCTCTGAGCTGGGATATTGTGGGTTTGAAGGTGAGGTGACTGTGTGGTCAGTATCAGGCTCTGAGCTGGGATATTGTGGGTTTCAAGGTGTGGTCAGTATCAGGCTCTGAGCTGGATATTGTGGGTTTCAAGGTGTGGTCAGTATCAGGCTCTGAGCTGGGATATTGTGGGTTTCAAGGTGTGGTCAGTATCAGGCTCTGAGCTGGGATATTGTGGGTTTCAAGGTGTGGTCAGTATCAGGCTCTGAGCTGGGATATTGTGGGTTTCAAGGTGTGGTCAGTATCAGGCTCTGAGCTGGGATATTGTGGGTTTCAAGGTGTGGTCAGTATCAGGCTCTGAGCTGGGATATTGTGGGTTTCAAGGTGTGGTCAGTATCAGCTCTGAGCTGGGATATTGTGGGTTTCAAGGTGTGGTCAGTATCAGGCTCTGAGCTGGGATATTGTGGGTTTCAAGGTGTGGTCAGTATCAGGCTCTGAGCTGGGATATTGTGGGTTCAAGGTGAGGTCAGTATCAGGCTCTGAGCTGTGAGGTGACTGTGTGGTCAGTATCAGGCTCTAAGCTGGGATATTGTGGGTTTCAAGGTGAGGTGACTGTGTGGTCAGTATCAGGCTCTGAGCTGTGAGGTGACTGTGTGGTCAGTATCAGGCTCTGAGCTGGGATATTGTGGGTTTCAAGGTGAGGTCAGTATCAGGCTCTGAGCTGGATATTGTGGGTTTCAAGGTGAGGTCAGTATCAGGCTCTGAGCTGGGATATTGTGGGTTTCAAGGTGAGGTCAGTATCAGGCTCTGAGCTGGGATATTGTGGGTTTCAAGGTGTGGTCAGTATCAGGCTCTGAGCTGGGATATTGTGGGTTTCAAGGTGTGGTCAGTATCAGGCTCTGAGCTGGGATATTGTGGGTTTCAAGGTGTGGTCAGTATCAGGCTCTGAGCTGGGATATTGTGGGTTTCAAGGTGAGGTGACTGTGTGGTCAGTATCAGGCTCTGAGCTGGGATATTGTGGGTTTCAAGGTGTGGTCAGTATCAGGCTCTGAGCTGGGATATGTGGGTTTCAAGGTGAGGTCAGTATCAGGCTCTGAGCTGGGATATTGTGGGTTTCAAGGTGAGGTGACTGTGTGGTCAGTATCAGGCTCTGAGCTGGGATATTGGGGGTTTCAAGGTGTGGTCAGTATCAGGCTCTGAGCTGGGATATTGTGGGTTTCAAGTGAGGTGACTGTAGACGGAAATTGAAACAAACTTAAAGAAAATTTACTGTTCTGCCGAACGGAAGTGCCAAACAAATTACAAGACAAAACACAATACGTTTCAAACCTCTTTGGTTTTCTTCAGGCGAGAAAAACAACATTAAAGACAATGAAAACAAAGAACGAACAATCACTTGTTTCCTGAAACTAGGCACAAAATGAATCCATTTCACATACAATTTGAGGAGATAAGTTATTGATCGATATGTTGCCCCCAAGTTGAGGAGATAAGCTACTAATCATAATTCTGAGCCCAAGTGAGGAGATAAGCCATTAATCGTTATTGTGTGTCGAATTTGAGGATATAAGCAACTGTTTGTTCTGAGCGCATGCTGGGCTGAAGCATAGCCTGTTTGTCTTCACACACAGAAATGCAGGCCTTTGTGTGTACAGCCACAGTGGGTCATGACTGAATGTGGGGAACTCCAGTCATGTTGTCTTCAGACAATGAAATACAGGCCTTTGTGTGTACAGCCACAGTGGGTCATGACTGAATGTGGGGAACCCCAGTCATGCTGTCTTCAGACACTGAAATGCAGGCCTTTGTGTGTACAGCCACAGTGGGTCATGACTGAATGTGGGGAACCCCAGTCATGCTGTCTTCAGACACTGAAATACAGGCCTTTGTGTGTACAGCCACAGTGGGTCATGACTGAATGTGGGGAACCCCAGTCATGCTCCAGTGCTGTGTGTGAAGGTGCAGAACAGAACTCACTGTCCTGCGACCAGGGATGCAGTGGGGAAGGAAAGAGTGCCCAGTTACGAGACTGAAAGTGAATTGTGGCTATCCCAGCAATCCTGAAACTGAGTTCTGTACATCCTAGCAATCACAAATATTATCACAAACAAGATGTGACCTTGAAAGCATTTTCTGGCAACTTAACACTAATATGCATAAGTTTTTAATACCACTAAAAGAATTCTACCTTCAGTGTTAACTGAAAAAACAACAACATTGCTTAACTTCATCTTTTAATTCATTGTTGATTGTTAATATTCATATACAAAGTATGATAATTAACTAAACTGCATAAAGACAATAGGAAAAACAGTGCTGAGCCACGAAAAAAAACAAACTTCTTGATCTCATGATCCTGCTGCACTTTGTTTCATTACAGTACATGTTGGGGTGGTGCTCCTCCCCCCCTCCCCTGCCCAAGCTTCATGCTGTAGATGATCAAAGCATTTTATGTACACTGGGTCACTTGTGTCAGAAGTCAATAATAACTTTTTCCTGCTGGAGCTGTATGTAATTTTCAACTGCACATGCACTAACATGCAATAGTGACATTTGATATTCTAGCACCAAAGTTAGCGTGCCTAAACACCACAGCAAAGTTCGCCAATCCATTCAGATTTCTAACCATTTTGCTCACAAACTTTGCCAATTTCTTCACATCATTATTTGTAAAGTACTTGATCTTTCTCTCCCCTCACTCTCCAACACACTTACCATCATGATTTATCACAGCTGATCCACACACAGCTTCATGTGAACTGACTTTTCAAACTTCTTGTAATTTCCCAACTTAAGCAGTAAACAAGTGGGGTATGTTTTGCTCCCACAAGGAAACCTAACACAGAGTAACTTTTATTCAAGACTGGCATTTCATTTCCGATTTTCCCAACTTAAGATTAAAACTTCCAATAATTTCCACACTAATGATCTTATGGTTATTGCCATAGTATTAATAAAATGCTGCACCCTAAATTAACAAACTGATGGGGGAAATTACTAACAAAACCTTTTCATAATATTCAATTTGGTTTTCTACCTTGCTTTACAAAATCACTTTCTGAATCACAGAGAACAACAACTGCATTTACCCAAATGAACCTGAAAATATGCAAATATAATCATGCTAATCCTAAAAAAAAAACACAAACAAAAACACACTCACACAATCTTGGCAATCTTGCAATTACCAAAACATAATTTCTCGATACCAAATTTCACATTTATTCCCAAAGACTTGCAGCCCTATGCTGCGATGGTGCTTTCCCTTTGAGGGTACAGCACTGTGACACTACCAAAGTTCTCACCAGTTTAATGCAGACCCTCAACTCTACCATTCCTGAACAACAAAAACAATAAAGGCCATGAACCAGTAGAAGTCGGCCAGAACGCAACATTCCAGTCCTGAGGTACCTTCGCTTCACCCCTTGTCTTCTCACTGAGGTGAAGTTCAAAGGGTGAAGTTCAAACCAAAGGCGGATGGCCCGCAATCAGTGCTGACTCCTCGATCAGCTGACGCCAATCAAAGTCACAACAGGCAGACCAGCAGGCAACAGAAAGTCCAGTCAGCTTCCCTATGGCTCCTGTGCTCTAAAGGAAACACCTTCTATGACACTGACTGACAGCAAGTCCAGGGTATGTCCGACCCCATGCAGACAGACCTGATCCAGAGTCTGCTCACAGAAGTCAATGTTGGCCTTGGTTCCACTGCCTGACACTAGTGACAGCGCGGAGTGGGGCACTCCCCCTTGATCAGATCCATGAAAGCACTCCACTGCAAGGCTGTAGATCAAGTCAAAGGGACCACCTCAGATCTGTCTTTTGTGAATCCTTGCTCTTAAATTTCTCAAGGGATTCCTCATTTAAAATACTCAGGAAGAGGAAAGAGAGAATCTGACAGGTGACAGGGAATACGATCGATGGGCAAATCATCATCTTTCTATTAGTTCACATCCCTCTTGGGCAAGTGAAGTATGATGATCAAGATGACAAGATACACCAGCCAACAGCAAGAATAAAAACAGTAGGGTGAAAAAGGTGATGAAAATGAATGAAGGGTTAGGATTCCGGTACAGTCCTGCTATACTGCAAAAGTGTGGGTCAAATTTGCCATAAAGTATAACCAGTCTTTGTTTTTGTTGCAGAACATTAAAGAGGTCTGAAAATTCTCAAGTCCTGCAGTCCAAACGTTAGTGACATACAGTAACTGCTGGTTTCTCCATGCTAACACTTTCATTTTCTTTTCTGGATACCTTCTGTAAGTGCCCTGCTCCCCACCCCCCCCCCCCCCCCCCCCCCCACCCCCCCCCCCCCCCTCCTTATCGCCTTCTCCCCATTTCTCTGACCAGACACTATTATGAAGTAAAAAGAATATCATGACTGTAATTAAAGGACATTTGGTTTCCTACTTTGCAATCTGTGTGAATTCACTTCGTTGTTGTAAAGCCTTGCTCGGTTGATGAGCACTCCATTGCCCTGAAAAAAAGAGAGATAGTCATCAACCACTGGTTTACACTACCTTATATTATAAACATTACACATTTCAATGAAAATACAATCAATTCTACCCACTGAGATTGTGTATCATGTAGTTTTAAACTGGGAATATTTAACAATTGATGTAAAATCCAGCTCTGTATCATTACAATCAAATACTTGAACAGCAGATCAGTAGATAATGTGAAAAAAATTGTTCAAACAGAAATTAATGCATGCTGACATTCCACAAAATCTAGTTTTCTATACAACATCTGGATTTGCACGCTAATTATAGGCAGACTTATATACATTATCAATCTTTTGTCTGATAATACTGATATTTAATTCAGGACTAATAAGTTGGTAAAATCATACAAAATTGTCAACAAAATTAAACTCCATATAATTTCTGATGGGTCTGCCTCATATATCACTGTATGATATCTAACACAGACCACAACAGCTTGGTACATGTTTAAAGTGTAAATAGTATACACCAATCATGTGTTAGTCTAATCATGGAACTTTGGGCTAAATCTAAACTGTTACTCTACTGTGTTTCACAAATGTGTTTAAATGATGTGTAAAGAGAATCCATCAATGACAACTAATATATGCTACATTTTCACATGTCCCATGTGAAAGCTTCTCCTAGCACAGTGCACGGGAAGAAAAGAAATCTTCACGCCCACTCTATCTACACACCACTACTTTGAAGTGCTAATCTCTTTTCTCTAGATAGACTATAAAACTTTAAGAGAAAAAAAAGAAGAGAGAAGAAGAAATAAATGTACATCTGATTCTGATATCAATACACACAGGTATACAATTGTGTGATTCACAGTCTTAACATCATATTTCCAAGCAAACCATGAACGCCATCAATTTCAACGGGAGTTCTTATGAACAGGTTAAGCTGTCATGTTCAAAGTAATCAAAGTCCAGAGGAAATGTTTCATTAGTGAACCTGTAACGCAACTATTTGATGAAAGTGAAACGCAATTTATCACACATTTACAGCTGTCAGAAATGCAGACAACACTCTCTTAGTTTATACACAAAGTCTACACCGAGTCATGGTTAGACTCAAACTGAAATGTGATAATGTATGCATGGCTATCACAAGGATAAAGGGACTGGTCAGATGAGGTGGCGTGAAAGGGAGAGAGGATGGGGAGAGGGCAATGACTAAATAGCAGACACTTCTACTGACATCAGAAATCTCGTCATTAAAAAGAAGTGCCCAAACAACCATCTATACAATGCAAAACACACATGTACACACACACGCACACACACACAAAGTCAAAGCATAACACCAGACAATTAGCTTAGGCAAACAATTTAACCTCCCCCAAATAAACTGTAACTCTTTAGAAAGTGTGTACCTGTCGGGACTGTAAAAGCTTGACAGCAGACAAAAATTCATTTGACCGATCTCTGCACGTCATTTCTGGATAAAGATGATCTCGTGCAGCAGAATCCTTTGGATGTGATCTTCCAAGGCAAGTTTCCTCAGCGCAGTTGACAATCAGGTGTTGTGTAAGCCTTTGTTCAAATTTAGGGGTCTGTTTTTTTGTGTTTTTTTGGCGCCTCTGGTAGGATCTGAATTTTTTCAGGCTTCTGACTCTTCTTGTCTTCTCCGTTCGTCAGCACTGGTTCACATGATCCATTTTTACCAATCAGTTCAGTGCAAACTGGCCTGAGGAAAAAAAGTCAAAACATGAAAAAAAACTGGGGAAAATAATAATAATAATAGTAATTTCAAAACAAAAACTTAAAACAACCTGATATGCTCTATGTAATTACCAATTTAAAAAAAAAAGACATATGATTCATTTGTTTTTTTTTTCACTAATTAAAATCTAAAAGCCAAAAGGAACTATTACAATTATTTAAACAGATCCAAGAAATCAAGCATAAAAATTTCCATTTCACAAAGAATGAATAAAAAAAGTTCCCAGCAATTACAAAAAGACAAAAGCATACATGTTTACAAGAATGCAACCATTATAAAAGTCAGATATAAGCTGATTTGTGTTTCTTTAGTTTAAACATGGCATGCTTGAAGGAGAAGTGAACAACTTGATCATGAATGATACTGTCTCATTCTTGAATGATATTTCCCTTATCCTTCTTAATTTTTCTTCTCTCTCCTATCTTCTGTGTCACTCAAATGGCACTACCCCAACACCGCTCATTCTGGCACCTAATCCATAGTCATCAAATGGCACTACCCCAACACCGCTCATTCTGGCACCTAATCCATAGTCATCAAATGGCACTACCCCAACACCGCTCATTCTGGCACCTAATCCATAGTCATCCACTGGCTTGTCCAGCCATACCCCACACTGTCAATCCACAGGGAGAGTCAATGTCAAGTCACCATGAGCCGACCCACTGGAGGAGACAGTGTGTTGCTCCCTAGTCACTTTGGTAGCACTTGTCCAGTAGTGCCTACTCAGTCTCTGATCCAACCTACGGAGGACATTACCTATTTAGCCTTCCTACTAGTGAGAATTCTTGCGT
>CM031598.1:1447793-1452793 GCA_018398815.1 Conus ventricosus
ACGCACACACACACACACACACACACACACACACACACACACAAGACATAGCGTGTGTCTCTTCTTTGTATTAGGTTTGAAGCGCCCGAACAAACACAGTCAAAAGGAGCCTCCATTCATGAACGGCAAGGTCTCCTTTCTATTCTGAAGGAATTTTACAGTATTGGACGACTCGTGTAACCTGATAACATAATTATATTAATAAATAATGGAGACAGAGATGAAATGCAAAGTTCACTCAATTTAAAGTGTAATTCAGCTCTTTCAGTTTTTAATCCCCATCATCATCGAACGACATAAATGTTGTCTGAAAGGGTGAGAAGTCCAAATGGAAATCTTTCCGATTTCTATCCAGCCATAATTTTTTTCCCCTATGCACGAAAATATAGGAACGTTATCTGATTGGTGGAAGGAAACCTTGGCATTTTTGTTCCCCCTCTCCCCTCCTTTGTACGACCTTTCCACTCTGTCTGTCATACTATACGATGTGGTGTATTGATTCGTGGCGTCTCTGGTTTGCATAAAGTGCCTTATGAAATGTATTAAGTGCTTACAAAATTTAACTGCTTAAAAGCCTCGGTTGAAATCTGATTGAGACTGACCGCAGCAAAAATCTGTCACAAAGTGAAATGGAAAGTTAGGCTTACATAACATATAATTCATAACAGATGAAGCAACTGCCGACAACTATATAAACATGTGTTCTTCTGACACAACTAGCAGGCAATGAAAATGCACAAACCTCAGATTGTGCATTATTGATCACGTGCACAACAACGTGAATATGGGTAATCATCTAATTCCGGTTGTGTGTGTGTGTGTGTGTGTGTGTGTGTGTGTGTGTGTGTGTGTGCATGATGAACTTTAATTTTGGCATTTTCTCGGCAAGTGCAATCGCTAACAGAACAAAACTTTGCAGAATGATGAACAGCAATAAGATCTTCTCAAACATGTTCTGTCACCACAACCGGTAAAAATCGTAAATCTGCGATTTACTGTTTCAGCAAAATTTCCCACATTTTCCGGAAAAAAAAAATCGATCACAATTATTGCTTTAAAATTATATGTTGAATGTTACGGCAACAAATATCAAAGTACATTTTATCAAGATCAGATCATTTAACATAATATTCTTTAAGCAGAGCGGTCGATATCAACAACAGTTCTACCAAATGCAGAGCAAATATTGGTAACGTTTACATGTATCTCGCAAAAAAAATGAAAAGGGAGAGTTTCGTATTTCAGTGAATCTGAGCAAAGGAAGCCAAATGAATTCATCATATCAAATAGCTGACCTGTGCACACAACGACAGTTACAAGAAGATAAAAAAAGAGACAGTTACAAAAAAAAAAAGAAAAGAAAAAAAAAGCCAAAACGTCATAAATTTGCGTTTGAGAGTGAATCAAACAATTCAGTTGAATCGGTAAATGTGGAGACAATCCAAAACGGAAGGATCAGATCATGCACAATATGCAACTTTGATATGACCTGCATTATTTGATATAGGTAGCTGCTAACACGTGCACATGATGAAAGGAAGGCGGCCTTGTTTGGACTACCAGTCACATGGTGCATGTCCCCTATAGATAGCTCCCTCCACTCACAAACCCCACCCCTTATTCACCACCTCCCCTCCACTCACAAACCCCACCCCTTATTCACCACCTCCCCTCCACTCACAAACCCCACCCCTTATTCACCGCCTCCCCTCCACTCACAACCCCCACCCCTTATTTACCGCCTCCCCTCCACTCACAACCCCCACCCCTTATTCACCACCTCCCCTTTCATTACACCTAGCTATGGTACGACCTCTTCGTACCCACTGCCTAAACGTCTAGGAACAGTTTTTATTGGCGAAGAGTGAGTGAATTGTGTCCTTGAACCAAAGATAGCACAATGGCTGACTTCAAGCTTCATCCTGTTTAGGAATTAGCTGTAGTGACAAGACCACCGTGATATACGAGGCATGTGCACGGAAATCGAGAAGGAAACTGCCCTAGTCTGTTGTTTGAGTCAACGTGTACAAAATTCACTGTCTGCTTTGTACTTTGTATAAAACAAGCGTTACTTTGCGTTATTTGTGTGTTTATTTGTGTTTGGTTCAACTGATAACATCGCAAACGCTTCAACCGAAAACAAAACAAAACAAAAAGAAACATTAAAGTTCTCTCTGTGTGTGTGTGTGTGTGTGTGTGTGTGACAATACTTCCGCTCCATCACTGCCCACTACACCCCCCCTTCCCCTCCCATTCCCACTCACTAGATGCACACAACCAGATCACTTCCCTTGTTTTCCGCATGAAGACAAGTCCAAGAGGTAGTAAGCAGTTAAAATCAAACGACAGACTAGAACAACTGAACAGCGAAAGGAAGATACGTCAGGCAAGAGACAGAGATGATCAGAAGCGGCACCAAGCAGATTTAGTACCACAAATTCAACGGTACTTGGGTTTGCCACACAGTCACACACTTTGTTAAATAAACTCGGGAGTCAAAGTTTTCCGGATTTATTTTGTGAAGAACAGGCAGTGGAAATCACACACATAAGAAGCTCACACATAAGAAGCTCATCCAGTTTATTTGTCAATAATACTTCGTTACGTCTTTGCTGTGGTGAATCATCAACTGAGTGACGAGAGAGAGAGAGAGAGAGAGAGAGAGGGCGTTCGGAGCGGGACTTTGAGGTACGGGTCAGGGACTGATAAATACAGACAGCAATGCAGGTAAGACAGTCGGCGAGGCAGAGAGAGAGAATTATCTTCAAAGACACACCGTGTATGAGCATCGTGAGGTATCGGCTGTTAGACAGATTACATAACCAACAAACATACACAAAACCGACATTTTGCAGAATGCGAGTGGAGTGGTTGAAGCATTAGCAAGACAGTACATGCACGAAATATGCATGCACTCGCTCACTCACTCCCACTTTTTCTCTCCCACCCCCACCCTCTCTCTCTCTCTCACATATACACGGGTTGTGCACACGTTGTAACAATATTAAAGCGAAATCAAACGCAAATTAAAACAAATAGTCCTATTCAGCTGTCATCATTATTTCATTTGAATTGCAACATACACAGATCAAAAATCGAGTTTTGATATCTTACTGAAAGAACATCACAATAGGTGCGTATAACATTGCGTAGTGCGTCACCCTACTTGCGCATAGCACTTTCTGCTGCGCTTGTTGCACACTCCATGCAGACATACGTACATGGAAACGCTCGCGCATGCGCTGACAAACATATAAAATGAGAGCACTGATTTGGTTCCATACCAGAAATGACTGTTAAAGACAGCAATTGATTTTTGATTTGTAAATGCAAACTAGAGAGTCTATGTGATCACTATGTTTCAACTGTGTGTGTGTGTGTGTGTGTGTGTGTGCGTGTGTGCGTGTGTGTGTGTGTGTGTGTGTGTGTGTGTGTGTGTGACTTTAAAACTGGTATTCTATCGGCAGTTACAAGCGCTAGTATAATCAGATTTTGATGAACAATACAATTTGACAAAACCTTTCCAGCTATCCCCTGGAAGATTCACAGAGTGAGAAAAGTCATAAATCTGAAATTGCGATTTTCAGCAACACTTCAATATCACAAAACAGATCTTTTATAAGAAATTGCGATGAGTTACAATTATTGCTCTTTACACTGGTAACAGGTATGTATAATGGTATCATGTGCAAATACTCTTTAACAAAAATACATTTCATCAAGAGCAGAACATTTAGCCTAAGAAATGATATATCAATAAACACACCACCAACTCTAGAACAAGGACAGGCCACACATACAGCATGTTGTTGACTACAGGGAAGGACGACCTCGACCAGTGAAGTTATCTTTTACAGCGAATCAAGCAAATGAAGCCGCAATCAAACAGCAAATGAAACAGCCTTATTTTGATTCAACAACAGATCTGCACAAAAATTATACCAATGCACTATAAATTTTTACATATTTTCGTAAACGACAGCAAGTCGCTTTGGCGTAAGGCTGTGTCAGACCAATTGACATAGGCTAGAACACCAAGGCTACATCAACATGTCGTTATGCTCTGCATAGTTATGCGGGGATTGTCTTCAGTCGTGACAAGCTCCTAGCGTAACACCATCAGTCTCCAAAATCCCTCGAAGTCGGAGTGTGGCTGCCCACGTGGCGGGGTAATCAAAAACAGTCACACACGTCATGTTCTCATCCCCAGCTGATGCATTTGTACCATAGTGTTCAAGTGCTTCGGCTGTTCAGATGATCCCTGGAGTCTTTTAGACAGGATACGACAACAAGAAGGAAAGACAGAAAGTAGTGGCCGAACACAGAAAACAAGAACAAAAACCGAAATGGATGCATCAAATCAAATGAAGATCTTAAGAACTTAAGTCAAAGTTACACTTCGTACGTTTTATAAAAGTTTGTTGATGACGTACATTTAGGAATACGTCGCTGACCTGCACATCAAGTAAAGGAAAACTGACGCCAAAGCGTCAGCTGGGACTGCATTACTTCACCCAAGAGGACTAACGGGAGTGCGGGTGTCCGCTGCATAATAGTCACAGACAGCACAACCATTTGCACACAACTGTTATCGTTCCAGCGGTTGCTAGCAATCAGCCAGGTCAGAGGGACAGATGGAGGGGAATCGTTCCAGCGGTTGCTAGCAATCAGCCAGGTTAAAGGGACAGATGGAGGGGAAGACATGGGGAGCGGGGAGGGGCGAGGAAATAGGCGGGCGAGTGAAAGGCGGAGTGAAGGAACAGGGAAAGCAGGGAAAGAGGGTAGGGGGTGGGGGTGGGGGGGGGGGGGGAGAGGCTGCGACATGGATGGTCGAAAGGCACTGGAGAAATAACCAGTCATCAAGGTATCCTCAGAAGTGACAATTGCAGTGCTATGCTGACTGATCTTTTTCTCCTTTCTTTTTTGATCACAGAGTTTTATTCCCCATCTGTATGCACGACTGCTGAAATGTAACAGGTGTTAAGTTCACTTGGTGTTGA
>CM031598.1:1457793-1467855 GCA_018398815.1 Conus ventricosus
AAGTTGGTATTGTGGTCTTTGTATGAGACACACAAAGAAAGACCACATTAACAGAACATGATCCACAATCAAGTCACACGTCTACGTCCCTGATGAAATACGGGAATGGGTGGCTGGTTTAAGCCTGGGTCATTGGCAAGATACATTCTAGCAGATAATGCTTCATATTGCTATTTGTCGTTGTTGTTGCTGTTGTTGTTTTAAAGACGGCTTGAACAAGTAAAGTGCACACATGCACTGTCTTAAACACACACACGCAGGCACGCGCGCGAACATACAACCCTTCCGTCCCCCCTCCCCACCCCACCCTTTTCCTCCGATCATCTCCACAAACGCAACACGTACGGACACACAGACGCATGCACAAACACACACACGTACAAACACGCGCTTGCCCGCACACACACACACACCCACACACGCACGCACGCACATACGCACGCACGCACACGCACACACACCACACACTGCCCCCCACACCACACACTCCCCCCCCCCCCCACACACACACACACCACACACTTCCCCCACACATCCCCCCCCCCCCAAACACACACACACACCACACACTTCCCCAATATCCTCTGCTCGGGAGACAATACACAGCCTAGTGGGCAGTGAATTATTGATTAAAGGTTAGCCGTGTCTGGAGCACGGCATGATGGAACACGGAGCCCATCCCTTTCCTACTGCCAGCTTCAATCATCTCTGTGAGACGCACTGCTATACGTGCATTACCAAGCTGACCATGGATGGTCCATCTGAGATGCCATCATGAAGCGAGACGCACTGCTATACGTGCATTGACAAGCTGACCACGGAGGGTCCATCATCTGAGATGCCATCATGAAGCGAGACGCACTGCTATACGTGCATTGACAAGCTGACCACGGAGGGTCCATCTGAGATGCCATCATGAAGCGAGACGGTCAATGAAGTAAAAGAAGAACGGCAAGGTAGACGGGAAGAAGAAGAGGGAGAAAAAAAATAAAGAGGGGGGGGTGATAGAAAAAAAAGAAGGAAAGATGGAAACACATGAGGAGTTGAAGAAGAAAAAGGTGGAGGAGGGGGCGGGAAATGAGAAGGAAGAGGAGGAGAAAGTCGAGGAGGAGATCAGAAAAAAAAAAAAAAAAAAAGGAGGGAGGGGAAGGAAAAGGAGGAGGAAGACTACACGAAGGTAAAGTGGAGGAAAGAGGAGGAGATAAAAGAGAGGGAGGAGGGGACGGGACAGGAGAAGAGAGAGGAGGAGGAGAGAAAAGAGTGGAGGTGAAGGAGGAAGTGGAAGAGAGGAAAGGGGATGGGCGGGGGGGGGGGGGGGGGGGGGGGGGGGGGGGGAGGAAAAGAAGCGAGATAAGGAGGAAAACGAGGAGTCGAAGAGAAAGAAAAAGGAGAAAAGGATGAGGGGGAAAGAGGGGAGGGAAGGGGAGGAGTAGGAGGAAGAGGATGAAGAGGAGAGAAAGAAGAGGAGGGGGGGGGGGGGGGGAGGGGGGGGGGGGGAGAGAACTGGAGGAGGAGAAGGAAGGATGAAGACACGGAGAAAGACGAAGAGGAGGCAGAGGAAATGGAGCGGGGACAAAAGAGGAGGAGGAGGAGGAGGAGGAGGAGGAGGAGGAGGAGGAGGAAGAGGAAGACGAGCATACGGCTGAGGATGAAATGCTGGTAGTAGTGGTTGAAGGAGGAGGCTGAGAAGAAGAAGAAGAAGAAGAAGAAGAAGAAGAAGAAGAAGAAGAAGACGAAGGAGGAGGAGGAGGAGAACTAGGATGGGAAGGGGGAAGCGAGACAGGAAGAGGCGGAGGAGGAGAGAAGAAGGGAGGTAATAGAAAAAAAAGGCTGAAGAAGCCGGTAAGCGAAGAGACCCGCAAAGTGGGAGAAGTGGAGCCCAGGAGGTCATGTTTTAAACATCCGAGTGTTTGCCGAGTGGACTCGCTAAAAAGACATTCATTGACCTGGCCTGTCTTTCAACTTGAAAACCACGAGAATCATGCTCTGTCTGTCCAACCATCTGCCTGTGTGTGTCTTCCTTTCTGCTTCTTTGGGCTGCAACCAACCAAATTCTCTCTAAAGGTCGTGCCAAGCGTGAACTGTTCTTTATATACAGACACGCAGACAGACAGACAGACAGACACACACACACACACACACACACACACACACACACACACACACACACACACACGCGCGCATTTGAACTTTGGGAACTACCAGTGAATATAACCGTTACTGCGGGACCGGATTGCAAACAAAAATTAACAAAACGGGTGTGCATACCACTCTGATATGCCCTTTCAGTATGTGAGAACGCTTAGTGCATCCTCCTAACGACAAAACCTTATGAAAATCACCCGCACGCATACCTCTTCTGCCAAATCAACTTTGGTGGGTACAGGCGTTAAACCTGAAAGCAGGTAAAAATGGAAATGTGTGCATGCGCCTGTGTGCCTCCCTACCCCCTTCTCCATACTCCTCTCACCTAAGCCCTCTCCTTCATCACCATCCCTGCATACACGAACACACACACACACACACACACACACACACACACACACACACACACACACACACACATATGCGCGTACAAAAATGTGACAGCCGTACGGTCTAGTCAATATATACCATACTCACTAAGCCGACGGATCATAGTGTCCTGGGTTTACAGCTAAACGAATGAATTGGTGAATAATTAACATGGGAAAGAGTTTGTGAAGACGGTTTCGTGAATGAGACTGAGCAGATGCCTGACGCACTCTTTGACCCCACGCACTGTCAGGCTTCAGATGCCTGACCCACATATTGACTCCACGCACTGGTCAGGCCTCAGATGTCTGACCCACTCTTTGACCCCACGCACTGGTCAGGCCTCAGATGTCTGACCCACTCTTTGACCCCACGCACTGGTCAGGCCTCAGATGTCTGACCCACTCTTTGACCCCACGCACTGGTCAGGCCTCAGATGTCTGACCCACTCTGACCCCACGCACTGGTCAGGCCTCAGATGTCTGACCCACTCTGACCCACGCACTGTCAGGCCTCAGATGTCTGACCCACTCTTTGACCCCACGCACTGTCAGGCCTCAGATGTCTGACCCACTCTGACCCCACGCACTGGTCAGGCCTCAGATGTCTGACCCACTCTGACCCCACGCACTGTCAGGCCTCAGATGTCTGACCCACTCTGACCCCACGCACTGGTCAGGCCTCAGATGTCTGACCCACTCTTTGACCCCACGCACTGGTCAGGCCTCAGATGTCTGACCCACTCTTTGACCCCACGCACTGGTCAGGCCTCAGATGTCTGACCCAGTCTGACCCCACGCACTGTCAGGCCTCAGATGTCTGACCCACTCTGACCCCACGCACTGTCAGGCCTCAGATGCCTGACCCACTCTGACCCCACGCACTGTCAGGCCTCAGATGTCTGACCCACTCTGACCCCACGCACTGTCAGGCCTCAGATGCCTGACCCACTCTGACCCCACGCACTGTCAGGCCTCGGATGTCTGACCCACTCTGACCCCACGCACTGTCAGGCCTCAGATGCCTGACCCACTCTGACCCCACGCACTGTCAGGCCTCAGATGTCTGACCCACTCTGACCCCACGCACTGTCAGGCCTCAGATGTCTGACCCACTCTGACCCCACGCACTGGTCAGGCCTCAGATGTCTGACCCACTCTGACCCCACGCACTGGTCAGGCCTCAGATGTCTGACCCACTCTTTGACCCCACGCAGTGGTCAGGCCTCAGATGCCTGACCCACTCTTTGACCCCACGCACTGTCAGGCCTCAGATGCCTGACCAACTCTTTGACCCCACGCACTGTCAGGCCTCAGATGTCTGACCCACTCTTTGACCCCACGCACTGTCAGGCCTCAGATGTCTGACCCACTCTTTGACCCCACGCACTGTCAGGCCTCAGATTCCTGACCCACTCTTTGACCCCACGCACTGTCAGGCCTCAGATGTCTGACCCACTCTTTGACCCCACGCACTGTCAGGCCTCAGATGCCTGACCCACTCTTTGACCCACGCACTGTCAGGCCTCAGATGTCTGACCCACTCTGACCCCACGCACTGTCAGGCCTCAGATGTCTGACCCACTCTTTGACCCCACGCACTGGTCAGGCCTCAGATGTCTGACCCACTCTTTGACCCCACGCACAGGTCAGGCCTCATATGTCTGACCCACACTTTGACCCCACGCACTGTCAGGCCTCAGATGTCTGACCCACTCTTTGACCCCACGCACTGTCAGGCCTCAGATGTCTGACCCACTCTGACCCCACGCACTGGTCAGGCCTCAGATGCCCGGCCAATATTGTCTGCATTTCTATGCGTGCCCGCGCGCGCGCGCGTGTGTGTGTATTGTGTGTGTGTGTGTGTGTGTGTGTGTGTGTGTGTGTGTGTGTGTGTGTGTGTACGCAAGCGTGCGTGTTTGTGCGCATATTGTGTGTATGTCTGCAAATGTGTTAGTAAGCGCATGCATGTGCATGTGTGTATTTGTGCATGTATGTGTGTATGCCTACGCGAGTGAGCCTACGTAAGTTTAAGCCAAAGTGTTTCTGTGTATTCTTAAGCACGTGTGTATGTACATGTTTGCTTGAGTTCATTTTTTAGCATATGGACATGCGAGAGGAATGGCGGTTAAGCGGACTGTAATTCATCTTAACTCATCATCGACAAAAAAGCATAAAAAAAAACTTCCGATGAGCGTGCTCTCTCTGTCTCTCACACACATATAGACACACGCGCACGCGCGCACACACACACACACACACACACACACACACACACACACCACACACACACACACACACACACACACACACGATCCCATTTTGCATCACATAGGCATATCATACAGCCACTTATTGACTACCAGGAGTACCATCACCCATCACCCCATTCAGTCTACCTTCCAACACAATCCATGGCACACCCCACCAGTGCGACCACGCATTTTCTTACCGCACTTCCTCCACCCCCCCCCCCCCCGCCCTCATGCCTGCCTCTTCACACACACTCGAGCATGCATGTGGATCGTGGCTGCTTTGGGGGTGCTTTTGGATTCTTTTTTGCACCCTTGGTGGTGAGAACACCACAGTATTATTGACTGTGGTGTGTCTCTATTTGACGCCAGGAGCGCTGACACAACCAGCCGTGTCTCCCTGATGAGTTCCGACCCAGCGGACGAAAGGCCTCGGAGCAGGCAATACAAATATATCTGCCTTCAAAAGGGATTGCGATGGTTCCCTTATGCAGCTAGTGAAGAGTTTCCATATCTGTAAAATATATTCTTAATTTCATGTTCCCAGTTTCTTCATCTTCAACCCCCCCCCCCCCCCCCTCCTTAAGTCCAAATCTTTGCCAAGTCATTACTATGAAGACAGTTCAGTTGTTGGCCTGCGCTTGTTTTTTTCCCCACTATTAGATTGTTCGCCTATGTATTTGTCTGACTTTATTCAAGTTTAAAAGGCTGTGCCAGTCTTGAATAAAAGTTACCCTGTGTTAGGTTTTCTTATGGGAGCAAACGTTACCCCACTTGTTTACTGTTTATTGTTTACTGTTCCCTGCCTCATTTCATTTCCAATTTTCAATTTAGCAGTTGTGAAGTTATAGACATCAAAGTCATCCTGAATGACTTGGTCATCTTGGTCAACGTGCATCCCCAGCCAGACTTTCCTTGGTCAGTAAACTGTCAGTGTATATCACAATGTCTGTGTTGCCCATTTGTTTCCATTGGCACCTGAATTTCTCCCTTAGTTTTTGTTGGTCATTCTCGACAATGTCTTCACAGCTCTGGTTCTATAACAGTTCTGAAAAGAGTCGTCCCCCCCCCCCCCCCCCTTCCGTCGTTTGTGGTTTGTCCGAGTTTTGATCATTGACAAACAATCCGTAAGTTCTCTCTTGTCACATCCGTAATTTTCCACGTCCTAAACGAGTTTCTTTCGTTTCTTCATATATTCGGGTATGGGATTTTCAAGTGCTCTGACGTATGATTTGATCTCCTACACATAGCTTGTGTATGACTTACATTGAAGGAAGGTCAAGCACGAAGCGCACAGTTTCAATAAATGTTCATTCTAGTTTCTAGGATCATTTTCTCTCATTATTTTGTGAGTCTTCTAACTTCAGAAGATTGCTCAGGTACAGTCTTGTAAGCCCTAAGCTTTTATAGATCACGTGGAGGACAACTGCCTGCCACAGGTGGTACAGATGGCGTTCTTAAACGGCTTTAGCTCCCATTTCTTTCATGGGGCAAGGATCTTTTGGCGTTTGAGAACACCGTTTTATACATGCTTTCTAAAAGTCAGCATTCAATCAAAGGCTACACCCCTTAATTAATAGTGCTCCGCCGAAGTTTAATTTGCATGCTATGTTGTTGTTGGCAGCACCGACCAGTGTCTAAGCTTTTACAGGATTGATGGAATATCTTTTTTGATTTACACCTCTGAGCAATGTTCGACTGCTGATGGAATGCTGACGTTTTTTCCCCCTTGACCTTCCCCGTTTGGTAGATAAAAACACCATCTCCTAGTGCAAGGCATACTCGAGCAGCACATTTCGTCACTGAGACCTGCGTCTTTTAGTCTATTCCTTGTACAAAAGGAGGAAGGAGCGGAAAACATTGAAGTATTTCCATAGAAGAGCACACAAAACAAAGTGTGAAGTAACGACGATTTAATGCACGACACAAAACAGGACAAGAAATTTTCGGCAAAATGCCTTCCTCAGCGACAAAAAAATACAGACATAAACATGCACAATACTCCCCTTGTGAAGCCAAAGTGGTGAATGAAGTAGACAGAGGGACAGTGAAGAGAGGGTGAGTAGAGTTCGAAGAATAGGGCACGAGGAAAGAGGGTAGAGTAAAGTGAGGAGGAGGAAAAGGAGAGAGGGAGAGAGAGAGAGAGAGAGAGAGAGAGAGAGGGGGGGGGGGAGGGAGGAAAGAGAGGGGAGAGACAGAGAGAGAATGGAAGTAGAGGAAGAGTGGAGAATAAGAGAGAGAAGAGGAGGGGAAGGAGATGAGTGGAGGGGGAGGGGGTGTGATGGTATGTAGTGGGTGTGTTGCATATGAATGAAATGAACAAGAGAAAGCACAATAAATAAGATACAATATACTCGAAAAATCTTTTTAAATGACAAGGGGAGGGGGGGGGGAGAGAAGGGGGTCAGCCGCCTAAAGCATCCGACCAAGTCTGACCCAAGGGTAGGTTGCCCTACCCAAGCACCAAGGGGTGAGAGGGAAAACGGGAGAACCCCGAGAAAAAACCCACTAGCCAGACGCAGCTAAGAGCTGCAAGGCTCACCCCCCCACACACACGAAAAAAAAAAAAAAAAAAAAAAAGCACTTGCCCGCGGGCAAAGCCCACACACACACACACACACACACACACACACACACACACACACACACACAAGTGCGCGCATGCGCACGAACAAACACGCACGCACACATACACACGCCAATAAGCGCACACGCTGGGGGGGGGGGGGGGGTAACAATGGGGAATAAATGGTAAATGTACAAACAAGGCATACATTAAGACATCTGGGTGTAGCATAGGGAAGTAGGTGGTGCTATGGTGGCGCAACAGAAAAAAGGGCAAAAATAAGAGCATTAACGCAAAAGATAGATATGCGGTCATGATGAGAGGCGCTAACAACACTCCCAATGACCCCAAAAAAAAAAAAAAAAAAAAAAAAAAAAAAAAAAAAAAAAAAAAAACTACACATATATACATACACACACATACATACATAAACATAATATATATATATATATATATATATATATATATATATACATATATATATATTTTATACATACAGATAGACTAAAAAAAAAAAAAAAAAAAAAAAAATTTTTTTTTTTTTTTTTTTTTTTTTTAGTCTATCTGTATGTATATATATATATATATATGTATATATATATATTATATATATAATATATATATATATGTTTATGTATGTATGTGTGTGTATGTATATATGTGTAGTTTTTTTTTTTTTTTTTTTTTTTTTTGGGGTCATTGGGAGTGTTGTTAGCGCCTCTCATCATGACCGCATATCTATCTTTTGCGTTAATGCTCTTATTTTTGCCCTTTTTTTCTGTTGCGCCACCATAGCACCACCTACTTCCCTATGCTACACCCAGATGTCTTAATGTATGCCTTGTTTGTACATTTACCCATTTATTCCCCATTGTTACCCCCCCCCCCCCCCCCCAGCGTGTGCGCTTATTGGCGTGTGTATGTGTGCGTGCGTGTTTGTTCGTGCGCATGCGCGCACTTGTGTGTGTGTGTGTGTGTGTGTGTGTGTGTGTGTGTGTGTGTGAGGCTTTGCCCGCGGGCAAGTGCTTTTTTTTTTTTTTTTTTTTTTTTTTTTTTTTTTTTCGTTCGTGTGTGTGGGGGGGTGAGCCTTGCAGCTCTTAGCTGCGTCTGGCTAGTGGGTTTTTTCTCGGGGTTCTCCCGTTTTCCCTCTCACCCCTTGGTGCTTGGGTAGGGCAACCTACCCTTGGGTCAGACTTGGGTCGGATGCTTTAGGCGGCTGACCCCCTTCTCTCCCCCCCCCCTCCCTTGTCATTTAAAATGATTTTTCGAGTATATTGTATCTTATTTATTGTGCTTTCTCTTGTTCATTTCATTCATATGCAACACACCCACTACATACCATCACACCCCTCCCCTCCACTCACTCTCCTTCCCCTCCTCTTCTCTCTCTTATTCTCCACTCTTCCTCTACTTCCATTCTCTCTCTGTCTCTCCCCTCTCTTTCTCCCCTCCCCCCCCCCTCTCCTCTCTCTCTCTCTCTCTCTCTCTCCCTCTCTCCTTTTCCTCCTCCTCACTTTACTCTACCCTCTTTCCTCGTGCCCTATTCTTCGAACTCTACTCACCCTCTCTTCCACTGTCCCTCTGTCTACTTCATTCACCACTTTGGCTTCACAAGGGGAGTATTGTGCATGTTTATGTCTGTATTTTTTTGTCGCTGAGGAAGGCATTTTGCCGAAAATTTCTTGTCCTGTTTTGTGTCGTGCATTAAATCGTCGTTACTTCACACTTTGTTTTGTGTGCTCTTCTGCGTTTTTGTCGTGTTTCAGTAACGCCGCAGTTTGTTTCATTTGCAGTATTTCCATAGACAATTTAATGGGGTGTATATCCAGTCTCCACATTGTAGGATGACAGCTCGCTTCTTGAGCGCTGCTGCGATCCCTATTGCCAGTGCAGTGTTATATTGATTCCATTGTTGAAGGGTAGGTAGTTCCATGAGAAGCAAAACCGGCCTTTGATGCCTGTATTTTCTGTGTCTGTTGCTACTCTCTGTGTTTCTTCCGTTCTTTAGAATCCTTCATAGGCGAATGTGGTCCATTTCCTGACATATTCTTCCATGTTCTGTAGCCGCTTTGACTTGGAGACAGATTTTGCTTTCATGCATGGTCACCTGTACGAATTTTGGTACGATGCGTTCCATGAGTTCACCTACTACATTTCGCATAGTACGCATGCGATAATCATTTAACTGTTAAGTCTTTTTCTGGTTTTGGCCGAGGCTTCAGGTACTTGCGTGTCAGATCTTCTGGATCTGAAAAACAACTGCAGGTACTGCCACTGTCTTCCTCTGAGAGCTGGCTGAAATGCCAATAACAGACTCTCTGAACCTGGTACAGTCTTCTAATTATTTAGCTATTGTTTCGTTCAACTCATTTGCTGTGATGCCATTATCGTGGCTAGTTCTAGCTTGGTCTTGATTTAATTTGGTCATTTTTTTCCCCACACACTTCCATTCACCCTGTTCTATCAAGCGTTTCCCATTAATATGTCGACTTCTGGAGTGGCGTTTGCAGTTTTTCCAAGCAATGCTAAAAATGCGTGAGCATTGTGTCATAATTGGTGACTCACAAAATCGTTTCCATCTGGTTTCTTTCGCTTCGTCTGCAACTATTTTGAATTGCTCATTCTTCCGATCATGTTTGTTTTAGTAATCCAAGTAGTGCAGGGTTTTCTTCTTTTTCTCTGGCAAGTCCTCACAGCCTTGCTTTTCCTACTTACGCTGTTTCTGTGTCTC